>JADLZL010001303.1:0-365132 GCA_015844335.1 Chrysopogon serrulatus
GATGGCGATGTTTGCCTTCACGGTTAAGTTTGTGATAATTATGCCTCTAATCCCTCTTTTTATGCTTTTCTAGAATAATCCTGGAAAATATAGAATATATACAAAACTCGTGGAAATTGTCAGTTAAAACCCTAGACTTAGTGTGTATTCATGTATTCTTTTGTGTCTAAAGTTCTAATAAAAGTTGACGTTATCCACCGAAACAGATAGCGTAGAGTGTGTCGTCTCGAAAGGAGTCATTGATTGGTAGTTCACGCATATTCTTAAAGCGCATTCTGACAATTGATGGCAATGGGGGATTTTCTACCCCCTTTTATCTTTTATTTCTAAGTCAAATTTTAGTAGCAAAATCCATCTTATGAGTCGTGGTTTAGCATCTTTCTTAGTGAGCGGTATTTAAGCGGCATAATCGAGTATAAACAATTACCTTTGCTCCTACTAAGCAAGATCTAAATTTGTCTATAACAAAAACACTTGACCGGAAGCTCTTTTAGTAGTTGCATAATTAAAGCCGAGGGTCTGTCAAAGTTTTGCTAGCGTATGCAATGTGTGATGCTTCTTATCTTTAGTTTGTCCCAAAACTGCCCCAGCATAATCACTTGCATCACACATCAATTCAAATTGTAGTGACCAATGAGGGGGGGTTGGATGATTGGTGCGAGAGATGACGCCTTCTTAAGAGTTTCAAAAAGTTTTTAAACATGCGTCATTAAATTCAAAGGGACATCCTTAGCTAGCGAGGGGTTTATGGGAGGTCTAGCAATGTATGAAAAGTTATGTATGAACTAGTCGATAAAAATCGCATGACCTAGGAACCTTCAATTCCTTTAACATTAATGGGAGGAGGTATTTGTTCAATCCCTTTTAATTTTAGCTCTGTGTCTACCTCTATCCCTCTTTTGGACACTAAATGTCCAAGCACTATTCCTTCTCTAACCATAAAATGATATTTTTCCCAATTAAGGACTAAGTGATTTTCCTCACATCTTTACCAAACCTTATCTAAGTTTTCAAGGCATTTATCAAAAGATTTTTTCCATATCTGAGAAAATCATCCATGAAAACTTCCATTATCATTTCAATCATATCGGAAAATATAGATATCATGCATCGGTGCTGAGCATTACATAGTCCCAAAGACATTCTCACGGTAGGCATAAGTTTCCATATGGACATGTAAAGGTGGTTTTGTTGGTCATGCGGATGGGATCGGTATGCGGTGATCTCGAATACCCATCAAGAAAATGAAGAAAGAGTGATTTGCCAACCTCTCCAATATCTCATCAATGAAGGGAAGTGGAAAATGATCTTTCTTTTTGTTGCCTTGTTAAGCTTTTGGTAATCAATACACATCCGCCATCCAGTGACGGTTCTTTTTGGGATTAATTCATTCTTATCATTTCTAACAACTGTCATGCCTCCCTTCTTAGGCACAACCTGCACTTGCTTACCCACTCGCTGTATGGCACAGGATATATAATCCCGGTGTGTAACAGTTTCAAGACCTCTTTCTTAACAACCTCTCTCATCATATTATTCAACGTACGTTGTGGTTCTCTAGAAGGTGTTATCTCAGGGTCTGTAGAAATGCGATGGATGCAAAGAACAGGACTGATTCCTTTAAGATCTTGGAGTGGAATAGCCAAAAGCAGATCTATGCTTCTCTAGGACTGTAATTAATCGAAAGGTTTCCTCCTTGGAGAGTTTATCACTTATAATCATAGGAGATTCTTGATCATTATTTAGAAAAGCATATTTAAGACCAGAAAGCAAGGGTTTGAGTTCTATGGGAGGCTTAGGTGGTTTCTCAAACTCATCTAGAGGGTCAGGTTCTAGCGTACTATCTCCTTCCTCATCTAGTGGTTCGGAATCATCTTTCAGAATCTGGTTCGAGAAGAGATTCAAATGTTGTCTCTAAGACTTCTTCCATAGGATCAAGCCCAGGAAGTGGCTCCATCTCATTATTGAGAGCATGGGTTATAGATATGGGCAAATTAAAATTCTTCCCAAGGCTAATGTTTAGATTTCCTTTTTATCCTTCTTGCAAAAGTCTCTCTATAGGCTGCCTAATCAATACGTTAAACTCTATGACATCGAAGATATAGAAGCTCAAATGGACTCTTATCCCTTTGACATGAATAGGTAAGACATAGAGGATTCCCAAACTTGGGAGAATGCGGCCTAAAGGACTTTTCAAAAACTTTATTGTTGGGGTTAAGATCATGTCTTTTAAAAGATCTTGAACATATATTGCAGACATGATGTTAACTCCCACAACAGTTTTAATGATATATGCTTTTTGAAAGTGTAGCGGAACTTTCACTAAATTATATGGCTTAGCTAGCACCGACATTGTCCCTAAGACCTCTCGTCGACCGTTTGTACCATATAACCTAGAATGTTCCGTCGGTGGATCGCGATAAAACTCCTCGGGATCGTACTTACAGAGACATCACGAAGATTAGCAGTTTTTCATACAAAATACGAGTAGCGGAAGACTTACAATAACTTAATTTTACAAACTTTTTGTCAAACTTATACAAACCAGAGTAACATTATTACAAAACAAAGGAAGTATCATTCTGCTTTTATTGCAATCACACAACGAAAGTGCCGCCCCGCCCACCCACACAATCTACTCATTGTCCGTCACTTCATCAACGACCGTCATGCAGCAAAGGGCCGTAGCACAATTTGATCACACGGTTCACTCCGCTTGAGGGGTTCGAACAAACCTCGAGTACAAAAAGTACTCCGCAAGACTTACCAGACCAAAATTGGGAGAAGCTCAGAATGCTAGATAATGGGAATCAAGGTAAGGCTTTAGCAAGATCAAATGACACCTTTGCAAAGAGACTAAGCCAGTCCTACTTTTATCAATCACTTGTCAACCATGTATCGGATTCAAAACTTTCCATCATCAACTTTCATTATTACTACGATGCGGGGACTCGGATCAAGTCTCCCCATATCGTGGACAACGATGGTCGAATTCCGCGATAAACCTCCTCCGGGATCGATACTTACAGAGACATCACAAGTATTACAACAGTTTTTCATACAAAATACCGAGTAGCGGAAGACTTACAATAACTTAATTTACAAACTTTTGTCAAACTTATACAAACCAGAGTAACATTATTACAAAACAGCGGAAGTATCATTACTTAACTTTATTACAATCACACAACGAAAGTGCCCTGCCCACGGGCCACACAATCTACTCATTGTCCGTCACTTCATCAACGACCGTCATGCAGCAAGGGCCGTAGCACACTTGATCACACGGTTCACCTGCAACAGGGGTTGAACAAACCCTGAGTACAAAAAGTACTCCGCAAGACTTACCCGACCAAAAATTGGGGAGAAGACTCAGGAATGCTAGATAATGGGAATCAAGGTAAGGCTTTAGCAAGATCAAATGACACCTTTGCAAAAGAGACTAAGCCAGTCCTTACTTTACTACATCAATCACTTGTCAACCATGTATCGGATTCAAAACTTTCCATCATCAACTTTCATTATTACTACGATGCCGGGACTCGGATCAAGTCTCCCATATCGTGGAGCAACGATGATTCGAATCGCTTCATATACCCAGCTGGGGCTTCCTAGCCACACGATGTATGCAGGACCGAACATCTTACATACATCAACTCACGCTTGCATTTCTCCCGACCAGAACGGGTCCTAGCCACGAGGTACAGTACACTATCTCCCTACGCCGTGGTCCCCTTCCACGGTGGCCCCGTAGGATGGGTACACGCTATACTCGTCCCGGTTATCCGTTCTCGTCGAAGATAGTACAAGGGAGCTTACCGCCATTAGCATGCGACTAGTACTATCCAATAACCTCATGATCCCAGGGCCAAACAACGGACGGTCCTTAACCGACACAAGTGGGCGACACTACACCGGGGCACTAGCCCTTCCCCGATGCAAGTCACTCCACCGGCGTCTCGATTTACTCATCATCATGTTCTTGTTGCGTACCCTTGACCCGATCAAAGTGAAGAGATACCAACAAGTAACATCAAGTTTTCATAATTGCCCTCAACGGGGATTTTGTTATCACATCTTTAAAAACATTTCATAAAGCCTTTGCTATTTGCAGGGCTAAGCATATACTAGCATTTTTTTTGAAATCAAAACAGGTATTCAGGGTATATATCAAGGTACGGTAAATGCATCAAATAAGGATATCACACAACTCCTGTTACCTAATGCATCACATCATCAACATACGATATAAAGATTTTCGAAATACAAGGAAGGGTTTGTATGCATCCGGGGCTTGCCTTGGGGCTCGACGAAGTTAGGAGCAGCTATCCAATCACCGAGATCAGATCCAACCTTCTCACGATGATCACTTTCTTCAAGAACTGGAGTTGGATTAACTCCCTCAGACGGCACAGCTTTACTATCTGAGTGGAATGCATGATTACGATGCAGTAATGAAAAGAGCATGCGATAATGATGCAACGATTGTCAACCTATCTTGAGTACAACTTTCCTTCACGGTATAGTTGCACTGAGAAGGTATAGTTAGCGTCGACGACGACGGACTAACGATACACCATCAACATGAAATGCCGAAGGTCATTAGGGTTAATGACCTAGGGTCATCACTCAATCCCAAAATCAAGCAACGCTAATAGTGATTAAGGTTAATTACTACTTTATTAACCATTTTTACAGTTGTTGAAAGCCACTAATTAACTTGCTAATCAAAGATTAATTAAACCCTAATTAATTAAAGAATTAATTAATTAAACATTCATTAAACAAGGTATTAATTAAGCATAATACAAAACTTAGTCAAAACATGATCAAACTTCATAATTACGTTCATTATCATCTAATTAGCACACAAAACAAATTTCATGATTTTTGGACTTATATTTTAATTATTAAAAATCATGGAAGTGGCATTTATTAATTTAAAGGGCTATTTTAGTTGCAAACAAAAGTTCTTGAAAAACATAGTTAGTATTTTTTTTCTGCACAGAGAATATTACAAGGTTCACACACATATTTTTGATCACATTTTATCTGCCCAAATGAATTTATAGCAAAAATATGAAATTCAGCATTTGGAAATTGAATTTGAAAAAGGAAAAACATTTTTCCCCTTGGTTGGGCTACTGTGTGGCCCAACAACCCAACTTCGGCCCGCTCGCCCGCAGACGCGCGCGCCCGCGTGCTCTCCCTCGCTCTCTCACGGGCGGACGGGCGGGCCCCCTGTCGGCCCTCTCTTCCTCTCCCCTTCTTTCTCTCCAGGGGGGGAGCGGCGGCGGCCGACGGCTTAACTTCGCCAACGGCGGATCCTCCGGCGCCACCGACCACACCGGCGACTTCCTCACACCGAAACGCACCTAACGACCTACGACATGACTCCTTTCCCCCCCCGGTGGTGCACACACCGGGGGACTCGGCGGCTTCGTTTACAAGCACGGGCGTCCATGGCCGAGTACACCGGAGCTTCTCCGGCGGAATTAAGCACGGAAACCGACTCGGCACTTCAAGGCGAACACGATACAACGCGAAAACAACTTAGAGCGGGACTAGAGGAGGGTGCACGGCGATGGCTCACCACGGCGGCGGCAGATGATCGGAGACGAGGAAGATGGCTTCGCACGGCTCACTGGAACGACGAAACCGAGCGAGAAATGGCTCAAACAGTGCGCAAAGAAGTTGCGGACTTGGTTGCAAATGCAATTGGAAAACGGTGGAGCGTGGAGCATGAACTGGGCAGGGAGATCACGACGGTCGACGGCGAGCCGGGAAGAAGGAAAGGAGGAATTTGCGACCGGCTTGGAGCTTTTATAGGGCCACTGGAGCTCGGACAGGTGGAAGGAGCCTTCACGATGACGTCGAGCTGGTTGGCGCCGCGCGAAGACCGGGAATTCACCGGAACGGCCACGGCGGCCGGCAAGGGGATCGGCGGCCATGCCGTCCCCTCGTGCCGCTAAAACTGTAGTAGTGATGCCACCTCCCCATTTCCATTTTCAAAATTATTTTTAAAAAATGAACTGTTCACAAAAATATCCCAAAATACAGTTGGCTCAAAATTTTGTGCTCTACAACTTTCATTAAAGGAGTTTGGTCAGGTTCAAACTAGTTTTTGAATTTGAACTTCAAATTTGAATTTAAAGCAAAATCCTAACTTTGGGGATTTTAAAATTACTTTCAAATTTTGAATAAAAGATGAAAATCTCAAAAATAAAAGTTGTTCCCTTTCCAAAGATCTACAACTTTCATTTAGGAAGTTTTTCATAAAACCAAATAATTTTTGAATTATAGTTTAAAACTCAAAAGGAACATTTTCCAATTCAAATAACTTTTGAAATTACTTTAAATTTTATTCAAAAACTTGAAAAACTTTGTACACCAAAGTTGTAGAGCTCAAAGAGATGCACAAACTGTATTTTTTAGAGTTTTTCCAAATTTTGAATATTTTGAGGTGAAATTGAAAAGGGGCAGTTTCACTTTAAATTTCAAACTTTTGAAATGGAATTTCAAATTGAATTCTTGGGCAAATAATTAGTGATGTTGTGGCACTTTTCAAACTCAACCAATGGCACTCTTTCAAAGTACAAACTTCATACTTTGAAATGGTGCCAATGGTTAGCAACTTTTATTTAGAAAATTAATTATGGTTAGCTCACCAAAATTGAAAGTGAAATTCAAATTCCAACACTTAGCCATCAAGCTAGGGTTTAGGATTTTGAACTCCAATTTCAAATTTGGTTCTTCCTTGCACCTCACTTGACTTGTAAAACACGTTTGGGGTGTGAGTCAGAGTTAGCCAAACACTTGCAAACATCAAGGTTGATTTTAGTTGATTGCTTTTATAAATCAATTTAAACATGGAGATAAAGTTTAAATGGTATATGTATGCACATACGATATAAAGGGGCTCAAACAACCCTAAATTGTAAACTCCTTTTATTCATTTGCATTAATGTTCTCTAATTATGAATGCTCATGAAATGATGATGATGACATGGCAGGTTTAGGCTAACGTAACACAGGGGTGTTACACCCTTGTCGATTTGGCAAGGTATGGTGATTGATGTGAAGTCATCTCGGATGATATCAGAGGAAAGCTCTGACTCTTCCAACCAATCATTGCTTATAATCGACACAAGCTCTTTAACATTTTGCTTTAGGAAAGCCTCATCAGAAGGATCTAAGACTTCTTCACTATGTGATGATTTCTTAGGCTTCTGTGGTCTCCTAATGGTGTAGTAATTTGAGGTGTTTCTATAATCGGTTAACATATGATCCTCGATCTCGAGCATGAAGTCTGGAAGTGGAATCTCTTCCTCCTCCTATGGTTTAGGCTCGTTGATAGTTGTAGGTTGGGATGTGGTAGGTATGGATTTCCTATCAACTATCAAATCCTCTTCCTCTACTGTCTTCTTTAAAGGTTGTTGACGGCTATTAATGATCAAATTTACCCATCAACTAACTCCTAAAAGAGGCACATTGGCAATCACCAACATAGACTTAGGGTTTAAACTAACGGAATTCCATGAGTTTTGGTGAATCCTTGTCTCTGCTGGTACACATCGGAAAAGCTATCAAAAAGGACCAACAAGACAGATTACAAGCACCTCAAATGATGAATTGGAATGCACCATTGTGAAGAGCTCATCGAGACGATCGAAACGGACATATCATTTGCCATTTTTGGAGTTCCGGATGAAAAGATATGAATTCCACCACAGGGGCTGCACTAGAAGACTCCAGAAGGCGCGAGAAGACACCACGACGAAGCAGACCACGAACGGGCCGGAGTGGGACCGGCCGGTCCCACCCCAGACCGGTCGGTCTGCTACAGGGGCCAATCAAGCCCAGCTTCGGCCCAGGTGCTCCACCGCCTTAGGGTTTCAATCTCAGCCGTCCGCCAAAGTCGGTTTGATCCAAGGGCTCACGTTCATCCCACCGGGCTATAAAAGGAGGGCAGGACCCCCCTAGGGCAACACACATTCATTTGCAATTCTCTCAAACCCTAATTGAGAGGTGCCCCTCAAATGGATAACCTCTCTGGGGCTAGCCATCAAGAGAAGATTAGTCCTCTCTAGGATCTATTCTTTAGATAATAGTGAGATGGAGAGTGAGGGAAGAGTTAGGAGGAGGTGCCGGCTTGTCGGTGCCCTCTCTACGGCTTGTACTTTGGCGGGATCAAGCTCTACTTGAGCTTGCTCATGGGATGTCTCTGGTGATCAACTTCTAATATGAGTAAGTTCTATGCCTTTATTGTTTATCTGGATCATGACTCTCTTTGAGTGCTTTATTCCTGTTCTAGAGGGATTAGAGTATTATCGTAGGTGTAGGCATGGTGCTTAGGCTTAGGATAATCGTGGATGCACCCTGCATTCCGGATTTAGTGGTAGCTCGCGGAGGTGACTTTATTCCGTTGAATCCTATGTATCCCACTATCCCGTTTGTAGGCCAAGTAGGACACGGTTGCTAAGGAGATCAACATCCTATGTCGGTGTCTCTCCTTATGTAATGTCCCCAGTTAGCAATATAAGACATAGACTTGCCCAAGTTAGAAGAAGTGAACCATAGTTATCCTCTCTACTCTCCTATTATCATCAACCTTGATTGCTACGCTCAACCCCATTAATTGTCGCCCTTGTTCTACCTTAGTTCTATCTAAATCTATTCTCTACCTTCACCTTATTGCTACCCCTAGTTAAGTTAGACCGTAATTGATCTCGCACGTTTCTCAGTGGAACGAAACCTGGAATACTTCTGTGATAAAGCTACAACGGTATCCGTGCGCTTGCGGGTCATTCTGTGGGCGTTAACAGATATCAACAAGCTTTTTGGCGCCGTTCGGAAAACGGTTTCTTTGAGTTGACTACGAACCTAGTTTAACTTTTCTTTTTCCTCTTTATCCTTCTTTCTTATCTTTTACTCCTCTCTTCTTTCTTTCTTCGTTCTTTCTATCTTCTTTTCAACTTGTGGTTTAGCATGAGTCACATTCCTATCAATCAATATGCTAAACCCATGAGTGTAAGCTTTAGTCCATTAGAATCTTCAGAGCCTATCTTGGCACCTAGTTATGAGCTGCGCCCGTGTTGGGTAGACTTTATCCAAAAACAATCCTTCTCGGGAGAAGGAGATGAAAACCTATACTCACACCTACGGGAGTTCTTACTAAGATGTGCATGCTTTTCGCATTCTTTGGCATGTCTGATAAGACTCTACGATGGAAGCTTTTTCCATTCTCTTTGACTAGAAAAGCTAAACATTGGTACAACAAAACCGTAGAAAGTATGCAAGGAGATTGGAAATTGCTATGTTCTGAATTTCAAACCAAATTCTTTCCCATCTCTAAGGTGATTGATCTTCGGAAAGAGGTTCTAAGCTTTAAACAATTAGAGGAGGAATCTCTAGAAACATCATGGGATCGCATTAATGATCTCCTCACTACAGGCCCAGACCTTTCTATTTCAGATCCAATGTTGCTTCAACACTTTTACATAGGCCTTGGTAGGGATTCTAAGCAGTCCCTTGATATAGTTTCTAGAGGATCTTTTCTTCATGTGACTGCTAGTGAAGCAAGGTCTTTGATTGATAAACTTTGTGGAAGGACACCTTGCCCTAGCATTCAATATGAACCCTCTGAGAAAGAGAAGGAATTGTTTCTAAGACAAGAGGAAGTTTCAATAGCTAAATCGCACCTATTCCAATCCCAAGATTTAGCTATTAGTCCCGAACCATCCATATTCCAAAATCCACCAAGGGAAGAAGAAATTCAACCTTTGGAGGATAATTCTTTTGATGTTGATGTCAGGAAGAGCCTAAACTTTCAGTCCTATAAGAGACCTTCGAGTGAATATAACTCAAATCCTCTCATGAAGGAATCTCTAAGAAAGCATCTTCTTTGGAAAGAATTCAAGGATGGCATGTCTAATGATGCCATAGAAGGAGAATCAAGCCATTTTGAATCCAATTCGATGTTCTCTCCCTCTATGCTCACATTAGATGTCTTATCTGAACCCATCTTAAAATCCATCCTTGACCCCAAAGAATTCCCTGACTCTTGTTCTCTTGAGTCTCATGATGACCTTAGAGATCCACTAACACACTTAGAACATAGGAATCATGATAGACTTAAGGATGACCAAGAAGGGCTACAACAATGGCTGGAATGTGTGGAATGGATGGACCATGAAGAAGTTTTAATAGAATCCAGTCTAGGCCTAGATCCAACTGATAAACCCCTGACTCTAAGTTTGGAGGAGGCCATTAATGAGACCAGCTTGAGAGGCACCAATCCCAAGGAGATCTTAGACAATAATATGATTGATGAAAGTCATAGGCATGAAATAAAAGACACAATATTTTCGCCTATAGACATTCTTGTAGAATCACCCTTGGAGACTGGTAAGGAAGATGACATCAATGAGCATAGAAGCTACTACAAAAAGACCTCATCAAAATCACGCTCATATGACACATCTCCTGAGTCTCTTGGTCTCTCTACCATGACCACACTCGAGATCTTCAACTCCCTCATACATCCTGTCCATAAAAACTTTAAAAGGGAGGTTGTAGATGCATATTTTATCATAAACATTGCAAATCTCGATGTATGGATCTTAAGGTAGGTAGATAAGGATTGGTGTTGGAGGGAAAACCACTTCACCATCTTGAAGCACGATTCTGAGGTTTCCCAACAATGAGCTTTTGACCAAGAACTAGCGCTCTCGATAGACAACATGAACTTTCTGAACTACCCTTATGAATTGAGTATAGAGATATAATTGTGAACATATTCCTTCGGGTATTCTTGTCACTAACCATTTCAGATCTGAAGCAAGAAGACTGAAGGATGATGGTGCAAGGTATGTCCAACCAATTAAGCAACATTAGATCATATCCATCCAAACTTGATCTTGCCTTGCAAGAACTCAAGTGTGGGGGACATGCTTCTTTGAAAAATCTTATGCCATGTTGCTGATCCTGGTTGTCTCTACCTTTAAACTTGCCATATAAGAATCATGCTCTTTCATCTCTACTTGAATAATGAATCTCTAAAATGCTTTCATGCTATCTTTGTTTACTCTAGTAAGTTTTGGTTTGGAAGTACTGCGTATACTTCCATAGGCATTTAAATTAAGCGTGGTGCTTAGGTTAAATAGCCTACCTTAATTAAATTAGACATGGAGTCTAGTTTAGTTATTGAACTTAAAGTATGCTCTAGTAGACATTAGATATTTTGATGGACTAACCCCTGCAGGCAATTCTTAAATCCAATCTGGGTAAGTTAAGAGATAAATTCAACTCAGAGATGAAGCAAGGTACATAATGAACTCCAATAACTTTACACACTGAAGACACAGCTCATTCATCATTGACGATCATTCACTTTGTCTTCATTCGCAAGTTACCTTTGCCTTGAACCATGCTTGCATAAAATATGAAAACCCATCTTTCTAATTAATGCACACAAATTAGAGATAACAATCCCCCGTTCAAATTGGTATATTCCTTCGGGTATGTGTTGTCCATTAATCCTGTGCAAGCATAAAAATCCAAAATGGCAAAGAGCAAAAAGATGGCATGACAAAAAGAGCACCATCTAGGAACAAGAGGAACTATGAACCAAGATGTGAGGTTGACCAAACAAGAAAAGTATCAAGAAAAACAAAAGGACCATCAAGAGTCATCTACTCTTCATCACATGGTGTCGTCGTGCTCCAATGATTAAGGTAACATCCAAAGGTAAATGGTCACTACTTAAAATGCTTCTCCTTGGTTTTGGTATGAACATAAATAAAGAACTTAACATGTTTGAGTAATAATTATCCATGACCAATCCTGATTAACTCAAAATATTTAGTTCTTGAAAGTTGTTCATAGCATCACTATCTTGATCCGTAGTGTTAACCAAATGAGCTAAAAAGTTGCACACCTTATTCTTGGAAGATGATAGTCATGATCATGTAAAGATTGACACATCATATACAAATAGACAATCCTTCCTTGGGTTAAGCACTTCAACTCTTGTAACCTAGTGAACTTAAATGTTACATCCTTGCTCAACCTTCTGATCCTACCCCTCATGATAATGTTGAACAAAGCATATAACATCAACCCCATGTTGTTCAACGTGACTAAGGACAAGAGATGTGGAATAGAAGTTTTGGTTCTGCTGGTGTTTTCCCACCAGTAGAGCCCATGCACTTGATCTCTGCCTTGTCTTCATGAGCAGGACACACTTTGAGCGAAGTGTGGGGGAGTCAATTCCCTACTTTGTACAAATGGAGGTCCTGGACCTGTCAAAGCAAAATCAAATCTCAAAATCAAGACGGGTTAGGATGAAGAAGGTGACACATCATAAAGGGCATCAGCACAGAATCTTAATCTTCACCGAAAGAGCTAGCTTGGAGAAGAAGCACTCCCGTGCACGCAACCAAAGAAACTCCAATTGTGTCAACACTGGAGGAATCAATAAGAAGGGAGAAGTCTTGTCCGGAAGACTCTAAAATCCGAACCCTTGCCATGAGTTTTGGTGTTTTGTGAGAGGTTTGCTGCAGGATGACTCTAAGAGCTAGTCCACCTAGAAATCTTCATCGACATCACTCGAAGTACACCTTCCTAACACACAGCTAATCACTGTGTGGAGGAAGCAACTTCTTGTTGGATGAGATCGAGATTTTCGGCTACACTTGCTCTTATAAGCATGAGCTCCACCTCGAGGACTGCTCTGCTTCAAAGCGCAACCACGACAACAACCAGCTTTGGGGAAGGCATCCCCTAGGTACCCAGGTAAGTGTACCTATGCGATTTTGAGTCAGTCATAAAAAATAAAAAAATACCAAAAATATGTGAGCACATGAAGGTTCACCATAGTATCATAAAAAAACTTAAAAATACCAAAAATATGTAGACACATGAAGGTCCATGTTTTTTAGAATCTTTAGTCTTATATAGTATGAGTCTTAAAAATGTAAAACCAAATAAAAATATTTGTTTAGATAGAGTCAATAAATAGGCAAGACCTAAAGATGATCCCTAAAGATGAAAATAATGAAAAGTTGCTCTGTCATAACACCTTTGAAGTGCCTAGTTGTTAGACATAAGTTTTCCCGAGTTTTGGCTTTAACTATTTTGACATGAAGATTTGCTCTGAGCCTAAAACTTGTGGGTTGCATATGCTTGAACTAAGTCTAGGTACTTGATTGATCTGATTGAGAAAGTCTGAGCTGCTATTTATCTTGTTCTGAGTGACACTAAAGTTCTGGAGATTTATCTTTTTAAAAATATAATACAAAATCTTACATGATGAGTTCCTGTATGATAAAGCTTACATTCCCACCAGAGCCAAACATGATGAGATAGGCTAGATAAACTTTCACATACATGTTGTTTGTCTTGCATTGAGTTTTGTCAACCTTTGTGACCCTTGTGAGAGATTTGTCATGCTCTTGAATCAAGATCCACTTACACTCCACCTTCATATGCACTACTTCACACTGGAGTAGGCGCAACAACATGTCATTCCATCTACACCCATCCAAAAATGTTTTGCTCCTACACCAGGAGAGAACACCAAAAACATTTCCATTAGATAGCCACCCAATAAATGCTCCATGTTCTTGTTGCTATCTCTCAAAAATCTTGTGTGCCAAAAGGAATGTTATGAGCTACGCAAAAGTTATCATGAAAAAAAAGAGATAAACTAAGGGAGTTAAAAAAAATGGACAAGTGTCCAAGAGCTATGGGTACTTAGATGCCCTCCTCCTTGATGAAAAAAAATATATATAAGATAGCTCATACTCTCTGGCCAAGTTCCAAATTTCAAAAGAGAGCATAGTAGAATTAGGTTCCACCACATATCCATCATATCCATACACTTGCACATCTTGATTCGATTGTATGACCTGTTTCTCCATGGATCCATTGTTTGACATGACAACATATGCATCACAAGTTTGCTCTTTCAAGTTTTCTCCTCACCTATGAGCTCCACATAAGCTTTAGTTACAGGATGAAAAGAAAGGCAATCATCTCTACTGCCTTGGTGAGAATCCACAAATACCACATATACTGAGAGATTTGAGAGTGTCATACATGAAAAACTCTGAGTTTTATTTAAAAACCTCTAAAACCTCTAGAATGATAGTAGAACAAAGAACTTGAGACATAGTGCTTGGCTTGATCTTTCTGTCTTTCAATTGCTCAAGACCCAAGTAAGAGCTGATAAGTCCCATAGTCAAAGGTAACATGAGTAAGTTTGATAGTCAGCTCAGTTATTGCTTAAGCTTGAAGGAGAATTTTTGTCCGAATGCGGTACACTTCGAGGAGTTACATCAAGATGGCTACAATGCTTAAACTTATATATATCTTCCAATAGCTTTTCTGAGCTTAGCTTTGCTAAGGGACTAGCAAAGGTTAAGTGTGGGGGTGTTGTTGACGGCTATTAATGACCAAATTTACCCATCAACTAACTCCTAAAAGAGGCACATTGGCGATCACCAACATAGACTTAGGGTTTACACTAACGGAATTCCACGAGTTTTGGTGAATCCTTGTCTCTGCAGGTACACATCGGAAAAGCTATCAAAAAGGACCAACATGACAGATTACAAGCACCACAAATGATGAATTGGAATGCACCATTGCGAAGAGCTCATCGAGATGATCGAAACAGACATATCATTTGCCATTTTTAGAGTTCTGGATGAAAAGATATGAATTCCACCGCAGGGGCTGCACTAGAAGACTCCAGAAGGCGCGAGAAGACACCACGACGAAGCAGACCACGAACAGGCCCAGAGTGGGACCGGCCGGTCCCACCCCTGCACGGTCGGTGCACGCTACGAGGGGGCCAATCGGGGCCCGGCCGGCCCGGGTGCTCCACCACCTTAGGGTTTCAATCTCGGCCATCCGCCAAAGTCGGTTTGATCCAAGGGCTCACGTTCATCCCACTTAGGGCTATAAAAGGAGGCGGGGACCCCCCAGGGCAACACACATTCATTTGCAATTCTCTCAAACCCTAATTGAGAGGTGTCCCTCGAATGGATAACCTCTCTGGGGCTAGCCATCAAGAGAAGATTAGTCCTCTCTAGGATCTAGTCTTTAGATAATAGTGAGATGGAGAGTGAGGGAAGAGTTAGGAGGAGGTGCCGGCTTGTCGGTGCCCTTCTCGGCTTGTACCTTAGCGGGATCAAGCTCTACTTGAGCTTGCTCTGAGATGTCTCACGGTGATCAACTTCTAATACAAGTAAGTTCTATGCCTTTATTGTTTATACGGATCATGACTCTCTTTGAGTGCTTTATTCCTGTTCTAGAGGGATTAGAGTATTATCGTAGGTGTAAGCATGGTGCTTAGGCTTAGGATAATCATGGATACACCCTGCATTCCAGATTTGGTGGTAGCTCGCGGAGGTAACTTTATTCCGTTGAATCCTATGTATCCCACTATCCCGTTTGTAGGCCAAGTAGGACACGGTTGCTAAGGAGATCAACATCCTATGTCGGTGTCTCTCCTTATGTAATGTCCCTAGTTAGCAATATAAGACATAGACTTACCCAAGTTAGAAAAGTGAACCATAGTTATCCTCTCCACTCTCCTATTATCATCAACCTTGATTGCTACGCTCAACCCCATTAATTGTCGCCCTTGTTCTACCTTAGTTCTATCTAAATCTATTCTCTACCTTCACCTTATTGCTACCCCTAGTTAAGTTAGACTGTAATTGATCTCGCACGTTTCTCAGTGGAACGAAACCTGGAATACTTCTAGGATAAAGTTACAACGGTATCCGTGCGCTTGCGGGTCATTCAGTGGGCGTTAACAGATATCAACAAAGGTGTTTCATTTTCGTGAATCTTTGTAAGGACATCTCTCGCAACATCGGGAGTGATATGCAAGAATGATCCTCCAGAAGCAATGTTGAGGAATATTGAAGTTTTTTTATTCAGACCCTTATAGAAATGTTGAAGTAGAACGGGGTCTGGTATGGATAGACTAGGTCCAGAATGAGTAAGATCGTTAAAGCGTTCCCAGGCTTCAGTTAGAGTCTCCTTCTTTCCTTGTCTAAAGGATAAAACTTCTAAGCGAAGGTCTACTACCTTAGAGATAGGATAGAATTGGAGGCAGAATTCAGCACACAATGCTCTCCAGTCACCTTTAACACTCTCAACGTGGAGATCATACCAATATCTAGCTTCTCCAGTCAAAGAGAATGGAAAAAGCTTCCATCGGATAGTCTCATCGGACATATCCTTAATGCGCCAGCACGCACAGGTGAAAGGTCCTAAATGGCTAGAGGGTGGGGAGGTGAATAGCCTAATTAAAATTTCTACAAAGCACTAAACAAACCGGTTAGTATAACAAATGGCGGAGCAAGTGTTGCGCTAGCCTACTAAGGGGTTGCAAGCCAACCTAACCAATTCTAGCAATCCTAATATACTATGCACACTAAGAATATGGTCCTTAGCAATTCAATTATGCTACACAACTTAATATGCTATTTGGCACGAATGTAATTGCAAGGTAGGAACCAAGGGATGCAAACCGTGCCTTCGGGATGTCGTGCCAATCACCTTCTTGATCAACAATGAGAAACCAAGGTGATGATCCAATCTATGATCTCGATGGATCAATCCCAAATGAACACCGGAGTTTTTACCAAGGTTCACGTGCTTGCCAACACGCTACGTCCTCGTTGTGATGGCACACTCACTTGGGATTCGGTGGCTAATTGGCACCACACCAAGCCTCCAACGGGCACCGCAAGAATCACCACAAGATGAGGGCAACACAAGTCACGAGCATTCTACTAGAGTACCTTTTGCGATCTCCCACGGGGATAAGGTCAAGAACCCCTTACAATCACCTCCGGAGTGGCCAAGAACAATCTCCAAGCTTGCTCAACTCCGACTCGCTGCTCCAACCATCTAGGTGGTGGCAACCACCAAGAGAAATAAGCTCAATCGCAGCAAGAACGCTCACTAGTGCCACTAGATGCTCAATCACAAGGCAAATGCACTAGAAGATCTCCCAATCACTCTCTAGATCAATCAAGAGACATGCAAAGTGAAGGAGGAGGTTTGCTTAGCTCTAGAGGATGTCAAGTATGTCAAAATGCCAAGAGAGACTCCCTAGAGCCGGCCAAATCACTTATATAGGCGCCCACCAAAGCACCTAGCCGTTACCCTCAAAACACAGTTTCTGCGTATTGACCAGACGTCCGAAACGGCCTGACCGGACGCGTCCGGTCCAGCGTCCGGTCCAACATAACTGGCCACGTGTACTAGCCGTTTGAATTCCACTCTTCGCGCCCAACATCACCAGCTAGCTCCCGCGCTGCCATCATCGACCGGACGCAGCCCTGCGGCAAAGACCGGGACGCCAAAGACAAGAGAGTCCGGTCACCACCCGAAGAGCATCCGAGAGGTCATTTCTTGACCGGGACGCGTCGCTGCACCACGACGGGCGTGCCGGCGTCCGGTCCATGCTTCGCTCGGCTCGGCCTCGCCAAACACACACGACCGGGACGCGGCACGGGCGTCCGGTCGCCCCGGCCCCGGTCACTCCTAAAAAAACGACGGACGCAAAGACTTGACCGGACGCATACGGTCCCTACCGGGGACAGCGCGTCGGTCACCTCTGAGTGACCCCAATTCGTCCAAAAACTTTCGAATCCCGCCTCGTGAGCTCGGCGGGAGGGTTTCACACCCAAACACCATCACCTCTTGCTCTCATGTGCCAACACAAAAGTGTCTCTCCACTTGTGCACGTGTGTTAGCATTTTCAAATGAATTTTGCAAGAGATTGTTAGCACACTAGGTCCCTAATGCATATGCAAAGTCATTGCTCACCTAGTGGCACTTAGATAACCGATATTGCGCGATATTGCCCTCTTAATAGTACGGTTATCAATCCTAAATCCGGCCATCATCTTCTCTACTCGCCTATGGCCGGCAAAATGGAAATGCCCTGGCATATACCTTTGCCTCTAGCATTCCATCTTGCTCCTCATCTTCCTTTCATCTCCAAGGGTGGCACTTGATCACTTGTGGTCTCCACCATCACCTTGATCTCCACTCAACCCTTTGGCTTGGACCTTCCCTTTCTCTAGTGCTACACACTTAGCAATAGGGTTAGTCCTAGGTTTCATCAATTAGCCAAAACCAAACTAGGGCTTTCAACAGGTCTGCTCGAATTCATTGAGGTAAGAATAAGGGCTAGCATTATCTTCTCCTGAGAAAGATTGGTTTCTGACCATGTCTATTAAACACGGGCGTAGCTTATAGTCAGAGGCTAAGATAGGCTTTGAGGATGGCTCTGGCTCTAAGCGTAGGCTCGTGAAGTTATATTTATAGATAGGCGTGGAATTAAGTTGACCCATTGAAGGATAGAAAAGGTAAAGAGAAATGGAAAAGGTAAAGAGTGATAGTATACAAATAAAAGATAAGATTATGATATAGGTTAAGATAAGTTCGGAGTGATCTCAGCGACGTCTTCCTCCAGAACGGCGCCAAAAAATACTTATTGGTATCTATTAATGCCTCTTGAATAATTCCGCAAGTGCATCGATACGTTGTAGCACTTCATCGGATAAGTATACCTAGTTTTAATATCGAACCCAAAGGAAGATGTGTGAGGGTCTTCTAAACTACACTTAACCATCTGAGTAGCAAACAAGGCTGTAGAAGGTAGGGATATAGAGGGGATAACTAAGGCTTCTAATTCAGGCTCAAGTAAGATATGATTAGGATACTTTACTAGAGAATTGGATAGAGGAGCACAGGCAAAACTGTAACCCGACTACCAATTATTCTCTCGCTTTCGATCTACCGAGCGGGATAGTGGGATGTATAAGATTCAATGGAGCTATAAAGTCACCTCCACGAGCTACCACCAAATCCAGACAATAGGGTATATCTACGAATAACGAAGTCTAAGCACCACGCTTACACTACGAATACTACTTTAACCCAAGAGCTACAAGGATTAAAGTACTCAAAAGAGTCGTAAACCAGTAAAACAAGATAAACAATGTTACTTACTTGAACTCAGAAGTTGATTCCAAAGTAATCTCAGATACAAGCCGTAGAGGTAGCACCGATAGGCCGATACTCCTCCAAAACTCTCTCTTTAACTCTATCTATCTATCTCAGAAGAACTAGCTTCTAGAGGTATAGAACTAGCTCTCTCTTGGAATGCTAACTCGAGAGGTCATCCATTCAAGGAACACTTCCCGGGATCTTAATTAGGGTTTCTCGCTAAAGCTCTTCTTCTTCTGAATGGATCCTCCTCCCTAGGGGGGTTGCCTCTCCTTTTATAGCCCTGGCGAATCAATACGAGCCCTTGGATCGAACCGACATTGGCGGACGGTGGAGATCAATCCTCAAAGACGGTGGAGTAAACCGGGTGAACGGACGCGACGGGGCAAACCCCTGCACCGGCCGGCCCGGGGGCCACACCGGCCCGATCGGCCCGGCTTCCGCTGGCCCTCTGCTTCTTCTCGTCCCTTTCGGAATGTTTCGTAGCCGTGGCGTCCAATCTTGCATTCTATGTTACGGTGTAGCTCAAAAGTATGTCATTTCAAAGTATTTACCTGCAAAATCATTGATTCATCAAAACTCGTGGAATTCGTTAGTCAAAGCCCTACTTCTAGGTAGATGAATTGCTTTTATATCATTTTGGAAGGTTAGTTGATGGTTGGATTTGAACGTTAAGGACCGTCAACAACCCATCATACTGGGCCGACCATTCTTATGCACAACTAAAGCCATCATCTATGCGGAGCACACCAAGATTGTGTTTTCTATCAAGAACAAGAAGAAGTTCTCATTCAAGAACCGTATCCTCACAACTCCTGTGTTCCCACAGAAGCCGTACGAACAAGCCCAACAATCAGCCGAGCCCAAGAAGAAGAAGAAGAACAACAATAGAAGAAGGAGGAAGAGTGAGCTTAGCCAAATTCCAGAAGAGACGGTTCAACTGATCAATTCGATTAACACCGAATATGACCACCTGTTAGCACCACCATACATTGTCAAAAGAGAAGACCCAGGATTCCCGACTATTGAATGACTATCAAGCAAATGGTTTTTCCCAAGACCTTTTGTGACACTGGATCAGGGGTCAATGTTATGTCAAAGGTAGCGTACAATTATCTATTTGGTGATGAACCATTATATCCAACCTATATACAGCTACAGATGGCGGACCATCAACAAGATTCCTAGAAGGCATAGTAAAGAATATCATGGTAAAGATTAAAGATTATTATATACCCGCAGATTTCTTGGTTCTTGACATGCAGGAAGATGATGATACACCTATCATCTTGGGAAGACCTTTTCTCAACACCACCAATGCAATCCTCTACATGAGATCTGGACAAGTTCACTTCCATCTACCCGTTGGAAAGGTACATTACGAATTCATAGTTACACCGACAATAATTTGTCCCAAAAGATTTGAAACAGAGACGCCGATCCCACCGTAGAGAGAAAAACCGGCTCTAAAGGAAAGGAGAGAACTGTCCCGGTGAAGCTACAAGGTATATGGATCAATTCACTAAACAAGAAGCAATAGAACCTCATTTGGAACGAGTGGGACAAAGAATTTGAGAGAATAGAGCAAATTGCTGAGCAAGAAGCAAGAGAAATACATGAACAAAATCAAAGATGGTTGGAAGAGAATAAAGAGACATCATGGCAAGATGAAGAATTGTCTCGAGGCTTCCTCGGACAATGAATCCTACAAGTAAGTACTCTTTCCGACCTAGTCTTGTCGGGAGACTTTAAATTTCACACCCTTGCCATAAGGTAACAATAGTAGTTATCTAATTGCTTTAGTACATTTACTCTTTTGCATGTTTAGAAAAGAAAATAAAAAAATTCCTTACTGCTTTATTGTAAAACTTTAAAAAGCTCCAAAGGATTAGGTTATGGTTTACCCCGTAAGAATAGTCACAATGGTAGCACAAAAATAAATTTTTATTCCTTTGCATTATAAATAAAAAATCCAAAAAATATAAGAATCTTGCTACACATTCATATCTGCTCATAGAGATAATCAATTACTCATTTGGTGACCGCTAACCCCTTATCATATTCGAGCCTCGAGTTTTGGTTTTCTTGTTGGAGTATACATTTGCAGGATTATACAACTAAGGAGTGAAACAGTCGGTGGGTCACCCTTTGCTAAGCTTACTCTAAAGATCATTTAAGCAAAATATGGCAAACATCTAGTTTGGGGGAGGGAGCATCAGGTAACTATATCTAGTTGAGTCTGTCTTATAGTTATAAAATACCAAAAATATGTGGGCACATGAAGGTCCATGTCTATTGAGTCTTTTATGAGTCTTTAGTTAAATAAAATCTAGAAATCAATAAAAAAGAAGTCTTAGACAATCTTAGTTATTTAGAGTGTGTTTAGAGTCAACTATGAACTAGAAATTTTGTTTTGGAGATGATGAATAGTTGCTCTGTTGGAAGTCTTTCAAGTACCTAGTTTTCAACCTTGAGTTCTCCTAAGTTTTGGACACAATTGCTTTAATATAAGAATTTACTCGAACCTGCAACTTGTGGAGTAATATGCTTGAGCTAAATCTAGGTGATTGATAGATATGATATAAGAAAGTTTGAGCTGGTATTTATCTTATTCCTAACAATGTTAAATTCTAGAGATTTATCTTTTGAAAATTTAAAAACCTTACATGATGAGCTCTTGTATGACAAAGTTGAATTCCTACCAAAGCCATATACGATATATATATATATATATAGAATAGGAAACATTTGCGCATTTATGCTACTTGCTTTTCATTGAGTTTAGTCAACCTTTGTGTATACTTAAGAGAGTCTTGTCATGCTTTTTAAAATCAAATCACTCACACACACTCCATCTACATATGCACTACTCTTACCCCGAGAGTAAGCGCAACCATTTTCCACTTTTATCTACATCCACCTCAAAAATTTTGTCTCCTACACTAGAGAAAACACCCAAAAAATATTCATAAACCCATAGGACAGCTTTTGTTTATTTGCTCTAAGTCTTTTATTGTTATCTCTTCAATCAATCATTATATCTAAGGATGCATGTGGCTATGCAAAAAAAAAAAGAGTAAAAGATGGACAAGTGTTCCAGCATTAAAGCAATGGGTACTCAGATGCCCACTTCCCAATTGTAAAAAAAAAAGAAGAGAGAAGAGAGAAAAAGAATAAAGATAGCCCATGTTTTTTTCGAGAAGTTTCGAAAGCCTAAAGAAGAAGAGAGATTTATTCTGAAGAGCAAAAGTAGAATTAGAATTAGCCACCACATATACACCTATCCACCATATTCCACACACATGCACATCTTAGTTTGATTGTATGACTCGATTCTCTATAGATCCATTGTTTGACTTTACAATATATGAATTGCAAGTATGCTTATCCTTGCTTAATGCCACTCCTATGAACACCACTATAATCCCTAGAATTAGGGAAGGCATAACATCATGGATGCCTCAGTGAGATCCACAAATACCACATACTTTGAGAGACCGAGGGTGTCATACAATTAAGTTCGAGTTTTATCAAAAAACTTGCAAAACTCTGGAATACTAGTTAAGTGAAGAATTTGAGGCGTAGTGCTTGACTTGATTGTTCTATCTTTTAATTACGCAAGACCCATGTGAAGGTTAAAAGCTCCATAGTTAAAGGTAATATGGGTGAGTTTAAAAGTTAGAGCGTTTTGTCTAATCTAGAGGAAATTTTTGTTTGAGAGCATGTGTACATGTTAGAATGAAAGCATTGTAGCAACTCCCGATCCAACTCTAGGTTTTGCTAAGGGACTAGCAAAAGGTAAGCTTGGGGGAGTTGTTGATGGTGGATAGCGTCAACATTTTATAAATCAAAAGGCATGGAACATATATCAAAATCTAGAAGGTTAGGGTTTTATCTAACAATTTCCACGAGTTTTGGTGATTTATCAATTTTAGGGACTAATCCGTAAAAACACCGAAAAAGGGGCATAACTACAAATCTACACCACGGAATTATCCGCAACTCAGGAATACACCAAACTACTATAGAAGGATCCGTAAGACACAGAGCGAAGGAGAGGAGGAGCCACCTCGAGGTAGGGCCGGGCCGGCCCCACCAACTATGCTTGGGGGCACCCCTGTGGCCCCACCTATCATCTTACGGAATGTTCCTCCACCACCTTTGAGGATCAATCTCAGCCCTACGTGAAGTCGGTTTGATCAAACGGCCGTCGTGCATCCCAGAGGGCTATATAAAAGGGAGCCAGACCTCCCCCTAGAAACCCTAATTCATTCATCCAGTTCATTCAATTCATCTCGAGTCATTTGGTGATTAAGTCATCTAGAGCTTCAAGTTCTAGTTCCTCGTAGCCTTCTAGTTCATAGTTTAGCCTAGTTAGATCTAGAGTAGAGGAAGTCAAGTTCTTCATCGATCTTGGATTCCCAACGTTGTCAGAAGAGAAGAGTCCGGTATAGTTCTTAAGCTTTTTTCTTTCTTATTGTAATATCTGCGTTTATACGATCATTAATAGCAACATTATTCTTTATTATTATGTTCTTGATTGCATTGCTCATTGTCTACTTTAATATGTCTAGTATAGTTAGTTTGCTATTATATTCTGTATAATGGTTCATATAGCGTTCATCATCTCGATCGGTTGGTGAGTCGTAGGGTTGTGTGTAGGCATGGTGCCTAGATGCATTACTTATCTATGAATATCCCCGGTCGTCCCGGGTAGTGAGGTAGATCGTGGGTGTGACAGACCCATTGAGTCCTTTGTAGGCCTTTTCCCCCCCGCATTGGATTAGTAGAGTAGGATTGTCGGGGTTAAGAAGAGGTTCCTGTACTCATCTTCTCCCGTACATTGCTCCAATATGTTAGGGAACTATAGTAGTATAACTTAGCAATGATTGTTAGACATACTTGCATTAAATGAAGTAGCTTTGACTATAGCTTGAATACTTAGGAGTTATTTCTCTATTAAATGATTAGACAACGTTAACATGTCTAGAATTGCTATGAGTGAATTAGTATCATTAGAAGATGACCGATCAATGGCTTATTATCATTATTTATCATTTATCTATTATTTATCTTGTGACACCTTCCCTGTTATTGAGTAGAGTTGACATTGGCTACATCTCTTATTCACTTTGCATATATAAGTGTTATCAATACTATAGAGTAGCTTCTTAGCGATGCCTTCCCTGGTAGAATATAAATGACAACCTGGTAATACTCTAGATAAAATGCTATAATAGTATAATTATCCGTCCGCTTGCGTAATCATTCTTAGTTTATATTCATCTTTATTTATTTCTGCTTAGTCACATAAAATGATAAGATTTAGTACCAATGTTTATTCCTAGCTTTACAATTGGGGATGACAACCTAGTTTCATAGTTAGGAGTAAGGGTAAAGAGGGCTGGCTAGTTGCTAGCAAGTTAATTAATACAAGCATTTCTAGTGTCATTCCGTGGGATAGAAAAATTGAGGTTTATTGCGGTGATGTTAGAAATGCCAACAATTACCTTGATAAGATTCTTCTTCTTGTCCCTCCAAAGCAGGAATGTTGAGATCGATGGCATGACCACCACCGTGTTGCTCTTCCCGGAGATAGTGTGGACCGACCTCGAAAGTGGTCGTACTTGTCCTTCTCGAATGAGATGCAATTGATCTTCACGGAGACAATGAAGTTCATCTCCATCATCATCCTCATGAAGCTTTTCATTTAGGTCCGGTAAGGGCTCTTCACTTTCCTTCCCCGGTATTGTGTTGAGATCTATGGCCATGGCTAAAGATGGAGTTCTCTTGCAGGCTATAGAGGGTTCTTCACTTTCTTCACATGGTAATGCATTTAGATCTATGGCCATGGTTGAAGATAGAGCTCTTTTGCAAGCTATGGAACTATGGAGTTTGGCACATTTGGAGTGTGTGAATGGTGGTGTTGGGTTCTTCGGGTGAATGTGAAGCCATTTTGTAGTGGGGGGCAATGGCGCCAATAGCTCTCATTCAAATTTTGGTTTTCGGCGGAATGCCTAGAACTTTCTGTACTTTTCTTGTGTGGCTTATTTGTGGTGACGTGGTGGGCTATGGTGTTATCCCGGCATGGACGCATTTTATATTTGTGTTAGAATTGTACTATTGTACTACTAGTGCTCCCGGCCACGTGGCTTGTTTTGTGTGGTGTTACGCCACCCGGCACAATGGATGCCTCTTTTATAGGGGCAATATGGTAATTTTACAGCTCTGCTAATTTGCCTCCTTTTAATTTAAACGTTGGGTTAAATTAAGACGGAGGGAGTATATTTATACTTTTATGAAAATAGTTTTCAAGACAAATCTATTCATATAGTTTTTTACATTTTCAAACTCAACAACTTGAAATTTATCATACATCGCAACAAGGTACAAGTTATAAGGTTTTACAACACTTAGAGGCACACCTAAGTACAAAGCATCCTAGCGATATGCGCACATAGGTCAACATCAGATTAGGCGTTGTGCCATTTACGGGTGAAGGCTCCTTCTTCACAAACGATCATCAAGGTCGGGGTAGAGTATCAGTGGACGTAGACTTGATCTCCTTAACCAAACTTGAGTGTAGGAACGAGACCACCTAATCCTTCCAGCTCCATTATCGCCGTAGGCCTCCTCGGTACCAAAACCTGCTCAACTCTATCAAGACGATTTGTTCATTGCCCAATCGCTCCCACCCTATGCTTTGCTTTTGCTATGTGGTAAGTGGAATGCAAGGGTAGAGAGAAAAAGGCCTATATTTGGCTGTAGTTTTCCTATGCCAGTTCATAAAGTAAATATAATATAGTTCATCAAGTTTTTAACCCATCTCATCCACACATCCATCCATCCCATCCACATCCACATCCATGTCCACACATCTCACCACACTCTCACTCTCTAGTCGGCAAGGAAGACTCCCGCTCCTCCTTGCCTCAACGGCCTAAGCCGGATCCAACAATACCCAGGGGGAGAGAAGAAAAGGACACCTCTCACTATAACGAACGTATGGTACTCATGGGAATGTCCATACCGGGGACACGGCTATATGTATAGATTTAGTAACTCTGCAGAGCTTGTACACCTAGAACCACAAGATCGCCATCATCGACGATGCCTCGTCTAGGCTGATACCAAGCCGCCGCCTAACTGGCCTGATGCCACCCTACCACTCAGCTCTGGGGCACCCCGGAGATCCACCGGCACGCTGAGACTGTGAGACGTGGTACCGGATCCCTGAGGGTTCCACGTTGTCTCAGGAGGGTGTGGGTCTCGGCACCCGTACCTCCCTACACTATCACCTACCAACCTAGTAGTAATGGCAGGGGGCCAGCTAGCCATCAAGTCGTTTCCCGCCCATCAGGAACGAGTGGTGTGTACGAAAAGGTCCCACGAACCGCACCCTCGCCCAATCAGTCCTTCGCGGGACTGGACTGGATATCTTCACAAGGGGCTCGACGCCCCGTGCCTCGACAGCACCTCCATTCCAGGGATTTGTCCCACGAAGACACTCCTCCCTGGAATCTACTCACATCACATGTACCCGCCACAGGTACTCTCTCATATAGGGAGTGCCCAAATCACACTCACCCGGCAAGACTCGTCTCCCTGACTCGTCGTAGATCCTGCCCAGTCGACACAACCCTCACCACACACCCAAGACACACGCCAAGATCTCTCCCATGTTATCCCCAGTAATCCAGTTTATGGCACCACGTGCCTTAGCCACACACAAGCATGTATAAGGAGATTGTAAGTGTGTAGCAAGTATCATGAAGTAGGCGAGCGTCTATCCTAGCAGCGGGTGTGCAAGGGGAAAGGTTGCGTCAAGGTAATGGCTTATCATCAAGCAATCTACCATGTATTTGGCGCTGCGGCGGGGTCGGGGACGCGGTGGCCGCGGCAAATAAGGCGAGCGCGCGTGGCGATGGGCGGCGCCGAGGCGCAGCGAGGTGGTGCGCGGTTGGGGTGCAGCGGCTGGGACGCGCTCGCGTGCATCCACGACGAGCCGAGGGCGGCGGCACTGCTCGGCCACAAGGCAGGAGGAGCGCGGCGGTGGGTGAGCAAGAGGGAGAAAGGGGTGAGCGGTGGCGGCCGAGGGCGCTGGCAGGGCCAGAGCGCCTTGAGCGGGGAAGGAGACGGGGCAAGAAGAGAAGGAAGACGACCGGCGGCGGCGGCTGTGCCTTCTTATAGGCGCGACGGCTAGGGTTTAGGGGTGGAGCCGGACATCTCCGGCGTCCGTGCCACGGATGGGATGCGTGGCGTCCATCCCGTGGCGCTGTGTACGGACGCCGAGGCATGGGGCAGCGCGAGCGCGCGTCAAGACGGCGGCGGCGGCTGCTCCTGGGAGCGCCCCTCCCTTAGGGTTCCAGAGAGGCAGTGTGGAGTGGGCCAAGCTGGGCCGTCGCGGGCCGTAGAAAAGGGGGGACTCCGAGCTGGGCTCGGCCTGCTGGGACGGCAGGGAGCCGGTTGGGCTGCTGGGCTTCGCGAGTTGGGTCTGTGCGCGAAAAGGGAAAAGAAAAGAGGGGGAAGGAAGGGAGAAGGGCAGGCCGGGAGGCCGAGCTGGGCCTGGGAAGGGAGAGGGAGGAGGCCCGACCGGGCAGCGGCTGGCTGATTTGAGGCCCAAGGAAAAGAAAGGGCCTCCCCATTTTTACTAAGGGAATTTAGGTGAAGTTTTAAAAGGGAGATGGGAGAGTTTGCCCAAGATAGAGGAAGAGATCTCCCTATATTTTGTCAATGAATTTAGAAAAATATCTTTAGAAAGAATTGAGAGAATGCCGGTGGAATGGTAAAGGATTTTCCTTGGGTGACTAGAACGGTTTTGTGTGGGATTCGAAAAGAGGTTTTGGATGAATTTTAATGTAGGAGGGAAAACAGAGGTAGAATCCAAAAGGGATTGAGAGGTAAGACTGCTATGGATTGCTCTCCAAACTCTACATGAAACTCAGAACTCAGGACCAACATAAGAACACGAGCACTCTCCTACAGGCAACTCTACATGCATGCAACAATTCACGGGCAAACTCCCATATTGGCTTACGTTTGACCTATTGCTACATGATTCACACGTTTGCAGGAAAAAGTTTTAAAAAGTTTAGATTTTTGGTGTTTGGTAAAAACCCAGGTTGTTACATATGCCTTGAGCAATCGAAAGATAGAACAATCAAGTCAAGCACTATGTCTCAAATTCTTCACAGTACCAATATTCCGAGTTTTGTAAGTTTTCAAAATAAAACTCAGAGCTTAATTGTATGATACCCTAAAATTATTATATATGGTATTTATAGATCTCCTTTGAGGCATTAATAATGTCATGCCTTCCTACAACTAAGGATTTATAGTGGAGCTTACAGGAGTGGCAATAACAAGGATGAGCATACTTGCAATTCATATATTGTAAAGTAAAACAATGGATCCACAAAGAATCGAGACATACAATCAAATCAAGATGTGCATGTGTATGGAATATGGTGGATAGGTGTATTTATGGTATTTAGTGGCTAATCCTAATTCTACTTTTGCTCTTTGAAAATAACTCTCTCTTTAGAACTTTTCGCGGGAAAACATGGGCTATCTTTATTCTCTCTTTCTTTCTCTTCTTCTTCTTTTTTTTAATCTGGGAGGCGGACATCTATGTACTCATTGTTTTTAATTGTTGGATACTTGTCCATCTTTTACTCCCCTTTTTCTTCTACTCTTTTTTTAATACTTTTGCATAGCCACATGCATCCTTTGAATAAAAATAATTGGAGAGATAATGATAAGAAATTGGAGCAATTAAATGGGGGCTGTCCTATAGGGTATATTTTGAGTGTTTACTCCTAGTGTAGGAGAAAAACATTTTTAAGGTGGATCTGGATGAAAGTGAAAATGACTGCGCTTACATCCCAGAGTAGGAGTAATGCATATGTGGGTGGAGTGCGTAAGTGATCTTGATTTTAAAAGCATGACAAGGCTCTCATAAGGTATACAACAAAGGTTGACTAAACTCAATGCAAAGCAAGTAGCATAAATGCGCAAGGGTTTTCTTAATTCTTAATGTATCATATGGCTTTGGTAGGAATTCAAACTTTATTATACAAGAGCTCATCATGTAAGATTTTAGGTTTTTTAAAATAAATCTCCAGAACTTAGTAATGCTAGGAATAAGATAAATAGCAGCTTAGACCTTCACGTATCATATCAATCAATTACCTAGACTTAGCTCAAACATATGCCTCCACAAATTTTAGGTTCAGAGTAAATTCTTATATCAAAGCAGTCATGTCCAAGACTCAGGAGAATTCATGGTTAAAAACTAGGCACTTGAAAGGCATTACAGTAGAGCAACTATTCATCATCTCCAAGATAAAATTTTAATGTTCTCTAGTTTTTATTTAACTCTTACTAACTAGACACACTCTATGATCACACCTTAATACATAGATAAGTATTTTGTTTTTTATTTTAATTTATTATTCATCTTTTTATTGGACTCACAAGACTCTAAAGACATGGACCTTCATGTGCCCATATATTTTTGGTATTTTATGACTATATAAAATAGACTCGATAATCGCCTAGGTATAGTTACCTGATAACTAGTGGATGCTTCTCCCCCAAGCTAGATGTTTGCAATACTTGGTGTTGATGATCTTTAGAGTGAGCTAACCAGCAGCGCTCCTGGTAGGTGCCGCTAATAGACTCTCTCCTTGTCATAATGTTGTTCCTACATAGTTATACTACAACAAAAAAATCAAAACTCGAGGCTCGAATTTAATAAGAGGTTAGCGATCAGCCAATAAATAATTGATTATTCTTATGAGTTCACTTTAAATTGACAAGTTCTAGCAGGATTCTCTTTTTAGGATTTTCTAGTTATGTAGAAATATGTGTGCATTATATATAGTTGTATTTATTTTTTTATGCCACCACAAAGAATATTTATTCTTATAGGGTTTAGGCTTTTTATAATGCAAGAAAGTAAATACAAGAGCTATTATTTTTTTTTATACCACCACAGTAAATATTCCTACAGGGTTACCATAAGTTTATTCACGTGAGACTTTTAATATTTTATGATGCAATAAATGAAGCAATAAAGATTTTTATTTTATTTTATTTTATTTTTAATATTTATGAAGATGAATATGTTAAAATAAATTTATTAATGTAGATAGGAATACTAATTAATTGAATAACTACCATATTACCTTATGGTAAGGATATAAAATTTAAAGTTACCGACATGACTTCTTCCACTCTTGTGTATCTCTCCATCTTGAGAGATGGAGGTCGTGATAGTTGCATACCTCTAGTGATGATGATGTCACTTTTGTTCTTTGGTTTGGCTCATAGGTTGAAGTAGAGCTTTAATAGTAGCTGGCAGCATCTTGCTCAGTGTGCATGTTCACAGAACTTTCACTTGTAGAATTAATAAATTTTACTCGATGCGTTGTCCTGTTTGCAAAACCAAGGCAGAGATCAAGTGCATGGGCTCTGCTGGTGGAAAAACACCAACAGAACCAAATTTATCCCTTTTTTTTTTTTTCTCTATCCTTAGGCACTTTGAACAAGATAAAGTTGGTGTTACGTGATTTATTTAATTATGACATGAGTGGTAAGATCAAAAGATTAAGCATTGAATGTTGCATTTAAATTCACATGGCAGAAAAGAATGAAATTACTTAACCAACAGAAGGATTGTCTATCTCTATATAAATTTTCACATGAGTGTGACTATCATCTTCCTAAGATCGAATATAATGTTTTAGCTTGTTTGGTTAAGACTGAGATTAAGAGAACGGTGTCATGAATAATTTTAAAGAACAAAGCATGTTGAGTTAATTAGGTTAATCAATTTAAGTTGTAACTCTAACATGTTTGTGTATTTATGTGCACCAAGATCAAGAGAAGAGCAGTGACCACTTACCTTTAGATATTACCTTCATTATTAGAGCATGACGGCACTAAGTGATGAAGGGTAAATGACTAGTGGTTCTTTCTCTTGCATCTTGAGTTATTCATGGATATCTTGTCTCCTCTATTGCACTCATTCTTTTGCTATCTTTTGCTTCTTTAATCTTTTGATTCTTTTTTCACTCCAGTCATTATTATGCCTGCAACAGATTAGTGGACAATACATACCCGAAGGAGTACACAAATTTTAAACATAGGTTGCTTGTCTAGTATTTCATTTTGTTCTATCTATGCTAATGAAAAGATAGTATTGATATTATTTTAGTATAGATCATGTTTTATATAGACATGGCTTGAGGCAAAGTAACTTGCGTAGAAGATAAAGTGAATGAATCATTAATACTCACAGTTCTATCATTTATAATGAATGAGCTATGTCTTCTTTTTCAAGCATGTGTCCTGTCTCATCTCTAATTTGAATTTATCTCATAACTTACCCAAATTAATTTTTAAAAGTTTTCTGCAGGGGTTAGCCCAATAAAAATATCCAATGTCTACTACAACAATTTCTAGTTCAATAACCAAGCTAAACTTCATGTTTAATTTAGTTAAGGAAGGCTATTTAACCTAAGCACCACGCTTAATTCAAAAAAAAAGCCTTCTGAAAGTATGTGCAAGATACTTCCAAACCAAATCTTACTATAGCAAACAAAGTTAATATGAAAACATTTATAGAGATTTATTCATTTAGAGATGAAAAGGTAAACAATTGAACATGAATTAAAAAGTAGATACAACCAATATTAGCAACATAGGATTTTCTAAATAATTCCATTCCCCAAGCTTGAATTTTGCAAGGCAGATTTAAGTTTGGATGGATATAATTAATGTTGCATGATAATTGGTTGGACATATCTGTTGCTGCCATTAGTCATTTTCTCACTTCAAACCTGAAATGGTTAGTGACAAAAAACATCCAAAGGAAACATTTTTATGAATTCACAAGGGCATTATGGCTATGTTATTTTTTTCAAGAGTGATTATTTTAGGACACAAGGTTATTCTTGAAAAATCTTCTAATTATTGTACGTTGAGTTCGTGCGGCGGTTTCCTCTAGAACACTAGCCTTTGTGCGCCTATATCAAGATTACAACGAGATCTATAATATTTATGATAAACATATGCATCTACAACCACCCTTTTAATGATTTTATGAACAGGTATAAACAGGGGGTTGAAGATCTCGTGTGTGGTAATATTAGAGAGACCAAAAGATTCAGGAGATCTCTCATATGACCATGGATTCGATGAAGTGTTTATGAGATAATTTTCATGCTTATCGATGTGATCTCCCTTTTCGAACTCTAAGGGCGTTTCTTCATGGATGTCTATAGGCAACAAATTTACCTCTATTATTTCATGCCTATGATATTTATTGGATGTTTTATTTTCTAAAATTTCCCATGAATTGATATCCCTAAGGTTGGTCTCGTCTAAAGCTTTCTCTAAACTTGGGTGAGTTCTGTTTATTAAAGAAATTGATTTAAACTCACCATTTGAATTTAAACCAATTTTAGATGCTAGTGCTAAAGCTTTGTCCTTTTCCATCCATTCTTTTATAATAGCATATGTATTTCTAGTATGTTCTACGCATTCCTGCCATTATCGTTGCTCTTCTTGAGCATTTCTATAATATTCATGACTCTTATTCTTAGGATGTCTTGATAGATTTCTAGGGTCATTATGAAGTTTAGTAGAAAGAGCATAAAAAGATTCATTGGGGTCAAGGATGGGTTTAGATATGGGTTTAGAGATGGGTTCAGAGACATTTCTTGTGGGCATAGAAGGGGAGAAGATAGAATTTACTCCTAAGTGGCTTGGCTCTCCTTCTATGGCATCACTCGACATGCCATCCTTAAACTCTCCCTAGTGCCTTTTATGAGGGAAAGGAAGTTGACGACACTTTTTTCAAGATGCTCTTCTGAGAAGATCTGGTGTGTATTGATTTACGAGCATCTTAGCTAACTGGAAGTCTAAATCATCAAAATGGAATTTCAAAGGTTTAGGATTGATAGCTAAATCTTGGGAATGGGATGATTGTATTTTAGCTACCAAGACTTCCGTTTCTAGCTCGGGTGATAAGTTATCCCAAATCATATTAATTAGACATGGGCACAGCTCATAGCCAGGTTTTATGATAGGTTCTATAGATTTTGGTGGCCCAAAGCTTTCGCGCATGCCATAAAGACAGATAGAATCAAAAGCATCCATAAGGATGAACACAAAAATAATGAAGAGAATGGGATAAAATAGGAAAAGATAAAAGTATAATACAAGATTAAGCTAGACTAAGTCAAAATCAGCAAATCGTTCCCCGGCAACGGCGCCAAAAATGCTTTTTGGTATAAATTAACTGCACTCCATTAAATAAGATTTAAGTAAGATTATCCGCAAGCGCACAGATATCGTACCAATGTCACATTTTACCCGGAGGTTTTAAATATCGTATCCACAGGGAACAGTTGTGATGATAACAAAATCTATAGACTTAACCCTATAATTAGGCTAGATAATATTAAGAAAGAGGAAATAGCTATTGAACTCTAGTTCTGACAACCGGTAAGCTTTGTTAATATCGTTCTAACTGGGCAAGTAACCCGAATAGGAGAAGAAACAGAGTAATCCCCTACCAAGCACCTATAAGCCTATCAATCCTATCAACGGGAAGTGGACTACAGAGGATTCAACGAAGCTATAAAGTCACCTTCGCGAGCTACCACTATCCGGCTAATCAGGGGACATCCACAAGTAAACCTAGCCTAGCCACCACGCCTACACTATGAATTACTACTTCAATCAAGTAATAACCAAGATCAAAGCACTCAATATGAGCTGTGAACTTAAGAACGAATAAAAACAAGTTGCTTACTTGAATCGGAATGTTAAATACAAAAGTACCTCAGAACGCAGCTCCGGGCGAGGGAGCTGAATCCAGAAGAATACAGCCATGAAGAAGCATCGACAGACTGGAACTCCTCCAGAATCTCTACTCCTCTACTCAATCTTTCTAATCTCTAAACAAGACTAGATCTAGAAGAACTAGTCTCTCCTAATTGCTACATCTAGATGAACTAGAACTAGATGAACTAGAACTAGATCAACTAGAGGGACCCTAACCCTAATTATGTAGAGAATATGAAGCACCGGGGTGTAGAATGCCTCTTGAAGGGGCCTTGGGGCGTCATTATATAGGCCGAGGTGAAGTAGGGGGCAAGGAACTGCCACGTCATCGATCCGCGTCTTCATGTTGTGTGCACCGTCGGATCAAACCGACCTCAGATCGATGGAGGGATGCTTTGTTTGGCTTCCAAGGAAGTGTGGGAGGAAGACTCCAAAAGGGGAGCGCCGCCGCTTGACCTAGGGGCCGGCCGGGCGCGTGGGGGGCCCCGGCCCCACCAGGTGGCCCTAGCGGGTCCCATTTGCTTTGGATGTCTTTTAGACGTTTTTTCGAGCCCGATGACGATGTTTGCCGACGTGGATAAATTTTGTGATAATTATGCACTCTAATCCCTCTTTTTATGCTTTTACGGAACAATCCCTCGGAAAATATAGAATATGCAAAACTCGTAGAAATTATCGGTTAAAACCCTAGACTAATGTGTATTCATGTATCCTTTCATGTCTAAAGTTCTAATAAATATTGACGTTATTCACCGTCAACAAGCAAATTAAGAGGTGTAACCATCATTGTCTTTATCTCCAAGACCGACAGATGCACTTAATGAAAGAACAAGAGTGGAGTAGACAAAAGTCCAATTCGGAGGACTTAAAAATCTGAACCTTCACCGAAAGGTAACATCGGTAGTTATCCATATTTACTTCCTTACATTGCATTTTTCTCTTAGCATATTTACTTTTCTGCATTAGCATTGCATAGAAAACAACAAAAATAATTAGGCATTCCTTAGGTCGCATTCGTGTATCTTAAAAATTTGAAGCCCCATGTGAAACCCTTGCGGTGTAAAGCTGAAGGAGTTCTCACCGTGGTGGCCTAACAATAAAAATAAAAAAATGGCATGCATATTCCCTTTTTGCATATAAACCTAGAAACTCTAAAAATACTAATTGGGCATCCTGCTACAATTCTGCTATCATAAAATACTTTGAAACCTCCACAACTCCAATCCTCTAAAAAGCAGCTAAATCACTAACTTTTTATCCTAATACTGTTCTACGAGTTTTAGTGTTTTGTAAGAGCTTTCTACAGGATGATTTCAAGAGCCAGCTCACCTAGGTATCTTTATCTTCACCATTCGAAGTACACCTTCCTGACACATAGCTAACCCAAAGTGTGAAAGAAGTAACTTTTTGGAGAATGAGATTGGGATCCCCGGCAACACTTGCTCTTATAAGTATGAGCTCCTCTGTGAGGACCACTCGGCTTCAGGGGCTCAACCACGACAATAACCGGCTTGGGGAGAGCATCCCTTAGTTATCGTGTAAGTATACCTAAGCGATTATCGAGTCTGTTTTATAGTCATAAAATACTAAAAAAATATGTGAGCACATGAAGATTCACCATAGTATCATAAGAAAACCTAAAAATACCAAAAATATATGGGCACATGAAGGTCCATATATGTAGAGTCTTTTTGTGAGTCTATTAGTTAAAATAAAAATCATAGAGGGTGCTTAATAAATTTTATCTAGTTTGTTAGGAGTCGAATAAAAATTGAAGAACAATATAAATTGGAGATGATGAATAGTTGTTCTGCCGTAATTCCTTTCAAGTGCCTAGTTTTCAACCTTAAATTCTCTCGAGTTTTGGATATGACCGCTTTGATATAAGAATTTACTCGAACCACGAAACTTGTGGAGGCATATGCTTGAGGTAAGTCTAGGTGATTGATGGATATGATATGAGAAAGTCTAAACTACTATTTATCGATTCCTAGCGATACTAAAGTTACGGAGATTTATCTTTTGAAAATCTTACATGATGAGCTCTTGTATGACAAAGTTTGAATTCCGACCAAAACCATATATCATATATCTAGATTAGAAAAACTTTTGCCCATTCATACTGCTTGCTTTGCATTGAGTTCGGTCAACCTTTGTTGTATACCTTATGAGAGTCTTGTCATGCTTTTAAAATCAAGATCACACACACACACACTCCACCTACATATGCATTATTCCTACACTGGGAGTAAGCGCAACCATTTTTCACTTTCATCTAGATCCATCTTAAAAATATTTTTCTTCCTAATCGGGAGTGAACACAAAAAAATTAACCCCATAGGATAAACCTACGTGTAATTGCTCTAAGTTCTTATCATTATCTCTCCAATCATTTTGTATTCGAAGGATGCACGTGGCTATGCAAAAAAGAAAGAGTATTGAAAAAAAGAGAAGAAAAAGGGAGTAAAAAATAGACAAGTGTCCAAGCAATGGGTACATAGATACCCGTCTAAAAAAAAAAAGAGAGATAAGAAAAAAAAAGAAAGAATAAAGATAGCCCATGTTTCCTATGAAAGTTTTAAAGTTCCTAGAGAGAGATTTATTTCTAAAGAGCAAAAGTAGAATTAGGATTAGCCACCTTATATACACCTATCCACCATATTCCATACACATATATATCTTGGTTTGATTGTATGACTTGACTCTCTATGGATCCATTGTTTGGCTTTATAATATATGAATTGCAAGCATGCTCACCCTTGTTTTAATGCCACTCCTATGAACTCCACTATAATCCTTAGCTATAGGAGGGCATAACATCATTAATGCCTCAGTAAGATCTACAAATACCACATATATAAGAGACTGAGGGTGTCATACAATTAAGCTCTGAGTTTTATTTCAAAAACTTGCAAAAACTCCGGAATACTAGTTGAGTGAAGAATTTGAGACATAGTGCTTGACTTGATTGTTCTGTCTTTTAATTTACTCAAGACCCAAGTAAAAGTTAAGAAGCCCTATGGTTAAAGGTAATATGGGTAAGTTTGAAAGTCAGATCAGTTTATTCTAATCCGGAGGAGAATTTGTGATTGAACGTATGTGTACTTTTGAGGCGTGAAAGCATTGTAGCAACTCCTGATCCAAGTTATTCATTAGGCTTTGCTAAGGGACTAGCAAAGGGTAAGCTTGGGGGAGCTTATTGACGGTGGATAACGTCAACTTTTTATAGTGCAATAAACATGAGATATGATCAATACACATAGAGGATAGAGGGTTTTAACAAACAATTCCACGAGTTTTGGTGATTTCATATTTTCCAGGCAGTGTTCCAGAAAACCGCGGTGAAGGACATAATTATTAAACAAATTAGCGGAATTATCTCACGCTTAAATATGCGCCATTGGACTCTACATGGACCAAAGAGACACCAAGATAAAGATGGGCCCGAGAGGCCAAAATAGAGGGCCGGCCGGCCTGGAGCCTAGGGCCGACCGGCCTCTCCCCGAAACCAACTCGGCTCAGCTTCTGGAAGCTTCCTCCACCGCCTTTGAGGGTTCATATCCACCGTACGTGAAGTTGGTTTGATCGAACGGCTCATATGCATCCCACCGGCCTATATAAAGGGACCCCTGGCTCCCTAACGGAGGCATCCCTGAAACCCTAATTCATTATCTCCAGTTAGATCAATGTGAGATGGGTCCCTTGAATAGATCTACCTCTTAGAGTAGCTATCTAGTCTTAGAATTAGAGAGAGGAGTTGAGAGTAGAGTTCTGGAGGAGTTCTGGCCTGTCGGTGCTTCTCTTCGGCTGTATTCTCTAGGATCAAGCCCCCTCGCCCGGGACTTGATTCTGAGGTTCTTCAATTATCGTCTTCTTATGTAAATAACTTTGTATTCATATTGTTCTTCTAGTTCACAATTCTTTTGAGTACTTTAGTCTATAGGACGCTGTAGATTGAAGTAGTAGTATAGGTGTAAGCGTGGTGTTTAGATCTAGATTACTTGTGAATGTCCCCTGTCTTTCTGGTAGATGGTAGCTCGCGAAGGTGACTTATAGCTTCGTTGAATCCTCTGTAATCCATCACCCGTTAGAAGGATTGGCAGCCATATATAGGTGCTGATAGGGGAGAACTCTGCTTTCTACCCCTATTCAAGTTATCTGGCCGTGTTAGAACATTAGAAAATACATTTTTACCGAGATTCAAAGTAAACGTAGTTTTAGTGATCTTCTCTTATCTCTAACTAGGATTGATATCTACTGGTTAGGTTGGACCGTAGTTATACTCACACGTTTCCTTGTAGATACGATATTTAAAACCTCTGGGTGAACTGCTACATCGGTATTATATCTGTGCGCTTGCAGATAGTCCTATTTTCTTGTGTGCATTTAATTTATACCAACAGATACTTGTCTACTTTGGAGCAACAAAGTACCTTTCCAACTCTCGAATAAGACCGGGAAGAAGGTAGTTGGGGAAAGCTGCCAAAAGCTCTACGAAACACCAACTCCGACGTGATGGAATACGAAGGCCAACAAAGCTGTCACCTCTGAAGGCTACCATAACTAACCGTAGGAATTGGACGCAAACTCAGGTAAACTCTAGCCTAGACACCACGTCTACGCTAACGATTACTACTCTAGTCACGTACGCTAACTAGAGCACTCAATACTAGCTAAGATCCCGTAAACAAAGTAAAGTAAGAACAAAACTTAACCAAATAGAAAACTTAGAGTTACCAACTGAAGAACTTGAAGATGAACTGTCTCCGTAGAGGTACAAAGTTGAGGAAGATTCGTGAAGCCGGCTGCTCTTCTACTTCTTCCTCTCCTCTCTCCCTATTTTCTAATCTACTAGAGCTCTAAATGAGCTAGGGCTTCTAGCTCTCCAAATGAATTGATAGAATAAATTAGGGTTCCCCTGGAGGGGGCCTGGCCATGTATTTATAGCCTGGTGGGATGCACGACAGCCGTTTGATCAAACCGACTTAAGGTATGGTGGATATTAACCCTCAAAGGCGGTGGAGGAAGCTTCCAGAAGGGCCTAGAAAGTTCTTTTAGGGGGAGGCCGCCCAACATCTCTCCTCAGGCCGGCCGGCCCCACCATGTGGGCCCCCGCGCTTCGCTTCGTTCTAGTGTCTTCTAGATCCTTCCTGAGTCCAATGTGCGGGGTTTCGTTGGCGTCAAGTTTCGTTAATCCGTTTGATAATTAGGCCCTTCTTCGTGGTTTTCTAGAACAATCCCTGCAAAATAATAATTCACCAAAACTCGTGGAATTTGTCAGATAAAACCCTAGACTTCTCTATTTGCAAATGTATTGACCATTTCCCATGTTTATTGCACTATTAAATGTTGACACTATCCACCGTCAACAGTCAGGTGAACCACTACCCGGGTGCCTGCTTCAAAAGATTCGATGGGTGAGAACACTTCCATTGGAGATGCGACGGTATGTATGCTTCGCACTAAAAAAAGAATTCACTAATTCATCTTCAAATGATGTAAACTAACATGTTGCTTACAAGCAACAAGTTGGGCCACAATAAGTTGTTGGACTTCGAGATTTGTGGACTGAGTGGGGGAGCCAAGAAGATTCATCTACTACGAGGTAGTTAACAAACAAGGATGCTTCTCAATCGCAAAGGCCAAGAAGTACAAGCATAACTATCCGAAGGACCAACAAGGCTAGTTTAATATTCTTGTCTTTAAATTCTACAGTTCAAATTCAACATTTGTGTGTAATAGGATTCTCGATGTATTGCAATACTCTAAGTAGTACAATTTCTATGTAATATTTTAATTAGTACAATTTCGATGTAATCGTAATCTCGATGTGTTTAGTTTACAGTATCGCAACATCGTGGCAAATATAGAAACAAAAGAAAAAATAGAAACCATCACTGCCACCTTATTTGGAACCGTTAGTGATGTGTTAGTGATCACTAGCGGTTGGTTGGCAGTTAAAACCGCCAGTGTTCACTCCACCAACACTAGCGGCAACCGCCAGTGTTGATGAATGGCAACCCAACCGCCACTGTTGAGGAAGTAAACGCTGGCGGTTGAGGTTTAGAACCGCCAGTGAAGATGGAGTTCAGAACCGCCACTGATGGGGTAGCCATCAGTGGCGGTTGGTAAGAACCGCCACTGATGACTACCCCCATCACTGGCGCTTTGGTTGTGGCGGTTCAAAATCCGCCGGTGAAGGGGGGTTTTGAAGCGCCACTAATATGCAATTCTGTAGTAGTGACGCGAAGAAGATAGCCGAAAGTTGATGCGAGTTCGTGGATAAGGCCCACGGCAAAGACGCCGTTTGATGCGATGGTGCCGTGACGGTTGCTTTACTTTGCCGAGGGCCGTCTCGGCCCTCGGTAAAGACTTTGCCGAGTGCCCGATAAAGGGCCCTTGGCAAAGACCGCGTTTCCAGTAGTGCTTGAAGGATTTAGGCTTATAGAAGTTATAGATGTCCCTGTCAAAAAATAAAAGCGTCGAGTTTTATGCAATTTACTCGTGTTGTTTGGTTTCCTCCTTTTATTAGCTGAATCATTTCGCTGCCAACGCCTTAGCTGTTCGGAGACGAAGAAGTCTCCTTAAAATATTATTCTGCCATCTTTACATTAAGATCATAGTAGTAAAAAACCAGTGCGTCTCAGGCAGCTGAGAACCCAAAGTGAAATCATGCGCGTCCATTGGAGGCAGACAATGCCAATGCAAGCTGCATGCAGGTATACACAAGAGTACAAAGTGCATGCAACAATGTAACCAACAACGATGACCTTGGTCGTCTCAATGGATTATACGATGCATTTAAGCCTGCGTCACTGCGTGGAATGATCGATATACTATATCAGAGGGTGCATGCGCAGTAGAGTAGTACAGCCAAGACTCTAATAGGCAGCGGCAGGACTGCAGGACGAGGCGTCGTCGAGTATGTCAGCAGGTGGGCAAGTCGTAGCAGCTGATCAGTCGAAGACGACGGAGACGGAGAAGAAAGGCGGCGGCGGCGGCGGCATCATGCGGGTGCACGTCGCGGTGGTGTGCTTTCTGTCGTGGGCCTCCTCGGCTTCGTCATCCTCATCCTCGGAGTCGCCGCGGAGGCCGCCACGGCGCAGGCCTACGTCTGGGAGCCTGCTGAGTTCGTTACCGGTGGTGACTACAGCGACGTCGGCAAGTGTCGCTACCGGACCACGCCGGCGCTGGGCTGTGGCATCGCCGCGGCGCTGCTGGCGATCACGGCTCAGGTCGTGGTCACCGCCACCAGCCTCTGCTGCGGGTGCTGCCGGACATGGGAGGTACCGACGGAGACAAGGCGCATCGCCGGCATCGTCCTCTCTGCCGTCTCATGGTACGTTGACTGTCCAATCCTCTAGACTAGTAAATCCAAGCATGTTCGTTCTGTCCACAGCGATTTTCCCATTTTTTTTTTTTTTTTTCGGTTCTAATGTTCTATCATGTCATATGTCTTTCAAGTCATAAATTTAATGGTGTGTTTTCCGCATTTATATTTTCCATTCCAGAAAAGAAAAAAAAACTGTTACAGAGTTACGTATCCACATACATACATATGCAGGATCACTGTGATTCTAGTCGTGGCACTGTTTATCACGGGCGCTGCGGTTAACACGGACCGAGAGATAAAACGCAACGCCGACGGAAAATGCTACGTGGATCCAGGTAGCCCGTTGTTCGCGGCAGCCACAGTCCTGTCTGTCGCCGCCACAGGCATGCAGATCGCGTCCTACATCCTGCTCCAGGTGACGACGACGCCCACAGCAAGCTCCACCAAGCCCCCGATGGCAACGCAGCAGCAGCCGGAGCTGGCCATGGGGCAGCCGGTGGTGAAGCCGGAGCCGCAGCAGAATGCATCAGAGGAGGTGGTCGTCATCGCTTCTTCGGCTCCTGCATTGTCACAAGCCACAGAAGAACCTGCATCCCAAGTTTGAAGTTTCCTGTCTTGTCTCGAGCCACAGAACCTGCATCCCAAGTTTGAAGTTTTTGACCCTACTATGGAAGGACGTTTAATTTGCTTCAGCTGTTCATTCACAATAAAATCGCGATGGCAACTTCTATACGTGCGATATGGTGCGAAATCAGTAGAATCTATGTATGCCTTTTGATATAGGATCTATGATATTTTGGCATTTCATTTCATTTATCAGAACTATCTAGTCCTCTCATAGTAGTACACAACCAAATTTTTTTCCTTCTAATTCTCCTAGTGAACGAGGTGGGTTTCTCCTAGTGTTTTAACATTCAAAATTTATTATAAATTTTGTTTATTAAATGTCTTATAGTAAAGATTCCATGTGTTATAACTAGTGGCAGTGTTTTATTACTACTTAAAAATATTAGGAGAATTCCTCCTTTTTTGGTAGGGACATGTTACTACTGCATGCTTGGTTTATTTTTCTGATCACAATACATACCTGACGCAAATGCATATGCATATACACTCGTTCTTAAAAACTTATGCGCTTACCTATGTTTCCTATGAACACATTCGGAAGATTAAATCATGCGTGAAAAATTTATTGTACCTTATTTTCAAAAATTACTGATAATATACAGCCTGAAAGTCTATTGCACGCTAATGCAAAGAAACATTCCGTGCTAAGGGTAAAATAGTCATTCGCGTTGCTTATGACAATGTTACCTTGTCAAACTAACGGAAGGGCCAAGAAACAAACCAATTTTGTTTTTTAGCCAAATAAGCAGGTTCGATCAAAACGGGGCCAAGAAACTAAGCAACTATTTTTAGGGCCAAGGGACCAATTTTCTCCTTTTTCTTTGACTGGATTACTGTTTTCCACATAAATTAAAATATTTTCTCTTGGACTCGATTATTGTTATCCCAAACCTAGAATATTGTTTAGGTCAACCTAGAATATTATTATTCTAGTCCAGGAATATTGCTCTCCTAAAACTGGAATAGCATTCTCCTGAGGTGGAATACTTATATTATTTTTATTTTCATTTTAATTTTTATTTGTTCCAAAGCCATGATAAGAGCATTTTTCTATAAAAACTTCATCAAAATATACACTAGGCTAACCTTGTTTTAAATAAAGTAACAATGCTTTGTTGTATACAAATGCAATGGACCCCATACCACGAAGCTGTAGACGTCAGCCAATGCTTTGTTGTATACAAATGCAATGGACCCCATACCACGAAGCTGTAGACGTCAGCCCACTTGATTGCGCTCGTGCTTCTCAGCCCAAATGGTAGGCCAAGCTGCCCAGAGAGAGCGGTGGTTGGCATCTGGCTTCTTCTACTTTCGCTTTCCCTCAACTTTAGTGAAAGTCTATTTTTCCTCCCTGAACCCCAAAACCGGATAAACAGCCTCCCTCAACTTTTCGAACCATGCGCTTTTCCTCCCTGGAGTGGTTTTGACGGTGGTTTTGCTACAGTGACGGTGGTTTTGTCTTTTTCTTTTTTATTTATTTTGGATGAATTTTTGAAAAATCATAGTAAATCACAAAAAAATCATAAAATAGAAAATCTAATTTTGTTGGACTCCATATGAGTACATCTACATAGTAAATATATAATATGGTATGCTTTAATACAATTTTTTGCTAGTCTTTTTCTTTTTTATTTATTATGGCTAAATTTTTGAAAAATCATAGTAAATCACAGAAAAACAAAAAATGGAAAATTTAATTTCCTTAGACTCTACATGAGTAGATTTACAAATGAACATATAATATGGTATATTTTAATACAAAGTTTTTGCTGTAGCTTTTGATCTATGCTTTTCTGTACTTAATTAAAATAATTCATAAATGTAGCTTCTATAACTATTATGTTGGACTAAAGCATACCATATTATATATTCACTGTATAGACCTACTCATGTGGAGCCCAACAAAATTGAATTTTTTATTTTATGATTTTTCTATGATTTACTATGATTTCTCAACGATTCAACCAAAATAAATAAAAAGGGAAAATACTAGCAAAAACTTTAAACTAAAACATACCATATTATATATTTACTGTGTAGATCTACTCATGTGGAGTCCAGCAAAATTAGATTTTGTATTTTATGATTTATTATGATTTTTTAAAAATTTAGCCAAAATAAATAAAAAAGAAAAAGATAAAACCACAATTACTGTAGCAACACCACCGTCAAAACCACTCCAGGGAGGAAAAGCGCGTGGTTTGAAAAGTTGAGGGAGGCTGTTTATTCAGTTTTGGGGTTCAGGGAGGAAAAATAGACTTTCGCGAAAGTTGAGGGAGTAAAAATAGACTTTTTCCTTAGCATCTTGGAGCGCTGCTTCTTGGCCCAACAACAGCAGAGAAATCTTGGAGCTTGCAACGTGGAGGTTTGTGCCGAAATGGGCTAGTGATTCTAACACCGTTTGTCCAAATCCAAAGAAGAAAGCAGATTTGGAATAGACAGGGAATGATGAAAAAAAAAACTGAAGCCTGAAAACAGGTTAATATCCTTGACCGCTTTCTTCTATCCACCAACAATCCTTTCGGCTGGCTGGCTGGTTGCTGCAGGCTCGGCTACTGTTGATGCTCCGTGTTCTCACAAAAGCACTGTATCAGCAGCCAGCACCAGTAGTTCTAACTGCCGAACATGTTGCAAGAAATGCCCCTGGACAATAAAATTACTCCTTCCATTTCAATATATAAGTCATTCAAATTTTTCTAAGTATCAAAGTATTTTAAATTTAAATTATAAAAATTATAAATATTTATGACGTCAAATAAACATACTATAAAATATAATTAATAAAAATCTAATATTGTTTATTTAATACTGTAAATGTTATTATTTTATATACTATATAAATTTAGTCAAATTTAAATGTTTTTACTCTCTAAAAAGTTCAAATAACTTTTAGTTTGAAATAAAAAAAGTATAATATATAAATGTTGTGATCAGCAGTCAATCACTCATCCAGCTGGTCACCGTCCATCCATGTCGTCATCCTCTGTCCATGGAAATCCAAATGCTCACGCAACACCTGCTGCCTCACTAGAACAGGGAATATGTTTTTGATTCACCTGACATTTGCTTCCTTATTATTATGCCTTATTATCATCTACAGTAGGCTCCAAGTCGATGAGCGGGGATGACGTGCTTGCTGCACGAGCCCGGCCGTACCAAATGATCAAGTGCTGCATTGCAGTCAATGTTTTTTCATTCGAAAAATCGTTAGGGAGTAGGGACTACCTCGTCGCTGTGGAGTTTGTCCAGGGTCTTCTGCTCTCATGGGCAACCTCAACCTCAAGTACATATGTTTTTTTATATGCAAACTGTGCTTTCTGCATCATTTCTCATCCTTGACTTCTTCTTAATCGTGTTCTAAAAAAATCATTCTTAATTGAATATATAGCGAGCTGTAAAGGAGCAAAGATAACAGAAACCAAATAAATATGACTTTACATTCCAACCGAGTGTGTGCTTAGTTTTTTATCACTTACATGCACAATAAAAATCCATTCAGATCTTTCATTCTGGCCGAATGGAATATGCTTTATTGTTATTGACCACGCAATTTAGCTTGGAATTTAACATTCAAGAACTTTCTAAATTTTAGATAATTAGCCTGTGTTAAATTCAAAGGGTGAGAGACAAATAGATTCCAACGATACCTAGTCCTCATGTTCTGTTTCTATCTGCAACTACATAACTTTTGTACCATGCTCTGTTTCGTCTCGTCCAACAGTTTATTTTCCTAATCCATCAGTTTGGAAAGATTTTAGATTTTACCGTGTATAATAGTTGGATATCCAACGGTCCAACTGAGCCCATACTAGTGATGCTTCTCACAACTTGTAATAGTATTCCCTCCATTTCAAAAAGTTATTTTGATCTTTCTGGTACATGAATTTTGTTATGTATTTAGACTAAGTCAAAATGATTTATAATTTAGAATAGAAAGAGTAGTATATTGGAGTAGTACGAGGGTGATGCCACCACCGCGACCTTTGCCCCCCTCCTGGATGTTAAGGCCATAGCCGACGACGCAAACCAGAGGATAAATGCTTCGTTTATTATAGGTAGTGGCACTAGAGTGTTTTCCGATTCAAGATGAGCTGATGGAGAGGGTGCTACTAGTGATGACACTATATCAATCAATAGCTCTAATTTTTAGTTTCACCGGCTCCTACTGACTCTATGAGAGGGAAATATAGGAGAGAGAAAACTGGCTCGGATGAACAGTGAATGTGTCATCTGGACGAAGGGGCGGCGGCGTCCAACACGATGACAGCAGCAGACAGCAGTCAAGCACATGGAGTAATGGAGAGGGAAGGAAATAGGTCTAAGCCTAGTCAGCCCAAGTGAAAGTGCCCCAAACGGCCAACCACTAATTCCCAATCGTGGTGCTCGGTCGCTCGCCCTCTCAGCTCCTCCCGTTCGCGACTTCGTATCCGCGTCTCCGCGGTTCGCCGCCCGTCATGCTACTCGCTATAGCCGCCTCGGCCGGCCATTCCCAACCCACACTGCGCAGCGCTCGCTGCAGCTTGTTGCTGCCCTCGCGACCGGCCATGAGCTGCATGGCGCTTGCTCGACGCTCGACGCTCACAACAGCGGTATAGGCAGGCTGCTCTAAGGTGCTTCTTTCTTAAATTAATGGACTACTATCTTGAAATGAAAGGTACCATTATCAATCAATATTTAAATTTGTCATAGATTAGCTATTAATGATGTGTTTCTTTGCAATGTCATTAAAAAGTTGTGTTTGCGATGCACCCCACCTAAATTTTTGTTTAAGCCCCGGCAACGGGTAAACCCACGTTGCAACACTGCCACGGCAAGGGTAAACCGTAAATCGCAGGCAGCCGGCTTCTCTCTGCCTCGCCAAACTCTCTCGCAAGTTGCACCAACCGAACAGCCGTCACCATCACTGACATGTGGGACAACGCGAGGCCGCTCATGCGGTGGTCGGTCGTCAGCTCTCTTGAGCGCCGACAGAACTGCCCCACTAGTCTGTGGCCGAGCTTTTGTCTTGGCCCTTTTTTTATACGGACGAGGAAGGAAATGAGGGGGTCATGTGCTCGTGTAAGCTTCACTGACAACTTGGCCCGTGAGGCTTGTTTCTTTGCGGGCCCAGCACCTCGGTGACGACGTCTTTGAGCGCTTTCCTTTCTACTGCAGCGTGCCTCCGCTGCGTCGGTGGGGACTGGGGAGGACAGCAGAACCGCAGAAGATCAAAGACTGTACGGTACAGTTGGTACTATATGGTACATGTAGCGCCTGATTGGTTGTTGCTAAAATTTACCAAGCCAAAGATTTGGCAAGCCATGATTTTGGCTAGTAATTGGTTGGCTATTAAAATTTGCCAACTACTCATATTTGGTTTACCAAATCTTTGGCAACTTTTTTGCCCAAGATTTGGCTTGCCAAATTTTTTGTATGACAATTCAATCACTTTGTTAGGTTAGTTAATAATCTTCCCCGATGCGAGACGGATCAAACGGTTAAAATTTCATGGATCATACTTATACCTACTGCGTCGGTGGGGAGGGGAGGGCAGGAGGACGGCAGATCAAATAAGAATGGTACAGTACACGTGGTATGGTACATGTAAGTTTGTACAAACAACCCCTTTTACTATTCATCACTTTGGTTGGTTAAATTTTTTGAGAGACAAACAGGAGGTGTTGCCGACTACTGTGCTTTTCTTCGTTAGGTTAACTAGTACGTACGTATTCATCAATTTCTTAAGTTAATTTTCTTCCCCAGTGGGAGACGGATCAAACAAGACCGACTGTTGTAAAATTTCTTGGATCATGTACTACTAATTATCCTCCTTTTATATACAAATGAAAACATAACATTTGAGACAAATTAATTACTACTGTCTAAACGTTACTTATATATGTTTCAAAACAAACTGACAGAAAAATACAATCAAAGATGAACGAACTTATATTACATACTCCCTCCATTCTAAATTATAAAATGTTTGATTTTTTTCTCCAAGTTTGACCATTCATCTTATTCAAAAAATTTATACAAATATAGTCGATTTAAGTTATTCTCAAGAGCTTCTATTAATAAAACAAACCACGACAAAAAAAAATGATATTATACAAAAAATTTTGAATAAAACGAATGGTCAAACTTAGGATAAAAAAGTCAAACGTGATGGAGGGAATATTTATTATCTTATTATTAGGGTACTTCTCTACTGTTTTATTATTAATGGAAGAAGCAACCATAGAATTTTTATCGTCATATACCAAAACTTCCAAAACTTCCTTTGTTCGGGCCCTATTGCTTTTCTCTTAGGACGCGTTTGGATGAGGTGGAATTGGGATAGGGATAGGGTTATTCTACTCTTCCAAAGGATATTATTACATCCTAGTCATTCATTTTTTACGCTCATTTAATCTTAGTCGTTCATCTATTTCTCTTTCTCTATCCCATTCCTTATCCCCTATATCCAAACACACCCTTAACTAACAAAAATCTTAGACATCTTGGAATGAACAAACATGATGCCATACAATATCAATCTACGTCCTTTGGCCAGTCTTAGTAAAGAGTTTTATAATGTTGTCTTTTTAAAACTACCATGTCACGAAAAATAAAATAAAAATTTTCATTATATTGAGAATAGAGTTTTATTCTATATTTTCATATGCATTTAGTTTCATGACTCATAGAGAGGCGGTATTCATGTCAAAAGAGTTGCATCCTTATGAAACTTATTTCTTTTCCCTCTTCTTAAAATACCTTTGTCATGTCATAAAAAAAATAACTAATATGTGGTAACCTATTTAATATAAATAGGACTTTACTACATACAAGACGCCGCATGAATTTGCCTTCTAGCGCGCACACCTCCTCGGATGAACTTTCCCAACCGGTGCCCTCGCCCCGCCGCCGCCCACCACCCAGCTGCGGGCGATAGGGTTGCGGAACTCGGCGAGCTAGGGCCGTGTCGCGAACCTATTGCCCATGGGCGGTTCTCCCTCTTCCCCCCGCTCCCTGCCATCTTCTCTATCTCCGGCCGGCTCGGCGAGCCTCCCCCCTTAGACCTGGGCCGGCTGCCGCCGCGCCGACCACCCTAAGCCGCCCGCCAACCATCCCGCTACCTGTCTTCCCCTTCCTCCTCGGCGAACGGACAATCTGTACTCTAATCGGAGTTGGAGAAGAAGGGTGCCTCGCGAAAACCCTAGCTTTTGGGAAGAGGAGGAGGCGGCATACTGGAGCGAGATCCGCGGCTACCGGTCGAGATCCGCGCACCACCAGCCAGCGGTCGGCGCCGCGCGCCGGCAGATCCCGCCATGGTCGGCGCGGGCGGGCGCGGGGGCCACCATGGCGGCCCGCGGGCGCGGGCGGAGGGGTTGCCGAGTGGCAGCGCCCGGGGGCTGGCACGGGCGCGGGGGAGGTGGTCGGACTCTGCCGGAGGAGCTCGCCATCGCCGGAGAGAGAGACAGAGAGACCAGAGAGAGAGAGAGAGAGAGAGAGAGAGAGACGGGAGCGGACAGAGGTTGAAGACGACGGGAGCGTGTGTGCGGGTGTGCGGGCGCTCGTGTGCAGGCGTGCATGTTTGTATATTAGCATTTCCCATATGAATAAAACTCATTTAAAATTTCCATCAAAACCGACCTTAGGTCCATGCCGCGTGGTTCAACTGATTTCTGCAGCTGCAATATAGTGAAGGTTATTTTATTTTGTAATAGCCGAAAATGTCTGGTCTTCGATGTTTCCTTTTTGTGTACATCTCTGGTCTGGTCTCCTTCGATTGGGCGGTTTTCGATCTCTATATGATATAATTGGACACACTATTCGACTCTTCCTCGCTCGATTCGGCTCCGCGTTTGTCGCAGCGCGACGCGACGAGTCCTGGATCTCGATTCTTTGGTTAGCCGTGTCAGTCCCTGGCAGAGCGCTGACCACACGATTTCTCCTCGAGTTGCGGAGGCCGAGCTCAAGTTTGATCGCCGGATGCCATATCTCGAGTGCCCGTACGGAGTACATCAAGTACTAATCATAGAGTTTAAATGTTCCGACTTGCAAGGCATGTTTTTCCTAAAATGGGGCCAAAAAAATATAAAATGTTATAACACACACCGCTAAGATTTTATTTTGATGATTAAGTTCAGGTCAATTTATTTTGAGCAACTACAAGTAAGATCAACTAATTCAAAATACTTCCTCCATCCCTAAAAAAAAGTGATTTATAGAGTTGTCCTAAGTTAAACTTTTTAGTTTTAACTGAATTTCTAGAAAAAATATTAAGATTTATATTATCAAATTAGTATTATTAGGTTTATCATAGAATTTATTTTTTTATAATATATATATTTTATGTCATAAATGTTGTTACTCTTTTCAATAAACTTAGCCAAACTTTAAAAATTTTGATTGACACGGGTTCTAGGAATCACTTTGCTTTCGTAAAACAGAGGGAGTATAGCACTAATACTCCCACCATATCGTAATTAGAAGACGCGTTTTGGATGTGATTTAGCATAACAATGAGTGATTAATTAGGATGTAGTATTCCCTGTCTACCCCTATTAATACCACGGAGGCTTCATTCTATTTAAGAAAGTTACAGATATCTAGTGGCTAGCATAGCGAGTTGGAGTTGAGGCGGTTGACGCGATAGGCTAGGCTTGGCGGCATGGGGGGATTCCAGGCGATGCATGCACGCAGCGGGACGGAACTCGAGGCGACGCGAGTGCGGCGATGCATCAATGCGCAGTGGGCGATTGCGTCCAGACTACCGGCTGCGATAGGAAAGCGTCTTCCTTTTTGCAATCGAGGGAAGGGGCCAGAACATCTTTTTTCTTTTACGATACGGAGGGAGTATATTATATCTTTTAGAAAACTTTTGGTGCTGGTTTCATAGTGTCCTAAGTTAAAATGGATTAGCGTGGATTTTTTAAATATAAATTGATTTTTATCTTTTTTAAAAAATATAAAATCAAATCGATTTATGTTCCTATCCTTGAGTTAAAAATAAAGTTTAAAAATTCTCTCTTCTAGTTGTGTTCTTATCTGGTATTGATAGTTTGATATATAAAAAACTAGTTTTAGAATTACACAGTTAACGCTAAATTCATGCAAAGTTAGATAGTCAAAGGTATATATCTTTTTAATTTCTCATTCAATACTGATTAAAAAGACCCTGCTAAAAGTCAAATCTAACTCTCACATGCCCCCTGTACTAAGGCCTTGTTCTCTTTGCAACTTTTTGCAACCTGGAGCCTGTAGCACTTTCGTTTGTATTTGGTAAATATTGTTCAATCGTGGCCCAACTAGGTTCAAAAGATTCGTCTCGTGATTTACAACTAAACTGTGCAATTAGTTATTTTTTTTACTTACATTTAATGGTCCATACATGTGGGTACAAATTGATGTGATGGAGAGAGAGTGCAAAAACTTGCGAAAGTATGTGAAAGAGAACAAGGCCTAAAGCATCTCTATCTAGGGATGACACGGTGTGGGTCGGGGCTAGGTGCTAGATCCACACACACACCTGCACCCGAAACCAAAAAATAAAATTAAAATTAAAATTAAGGGGGTGTTTGGATTCTTAGGCAGTAAATTTCATGACCTTGAGACATTCCTTTTACTAAGTTCAATTATACAAATTCTATGACGACTGAAAACAAGAATGAACAAGGACAGGGAGAAAAAGCATGGGACAGCTTTTGACACCATAATTGCCATGGGTGGGTTACTAAACAACGTAAGAGAAACAGCTAGGCAGAAAAATGATGGGTGAAGTACACAACAATACAAAGACGCTAATGCAATGTTTAGATTGGTAAGAATAACTTCGTGTTTTCTGTAATTAACTTACTAAACTAATAAATTTAGCAAGTTAACAAATTAAGTAGCAACCTCAATTTATTTTCCTCTCTAGTAGTTTTTTATATTAGCTTTCTAACTGATTTTGCATTGGGAACCCATACATTTTTAACCAACCAAACATCTTTTAATAGTTTCTTTGTTTCGCATAACGTTTTTCTCACCTGGAATCCTTTATCTTCTTAATTTACACATGCGTCTAATTTACTCCGATCTCCCAAAAACCACACTAGATGCGTAGGAGATATAGAGTTTCAATCATCTCGTCTGAAGAAACTTACGAGTTGGAGAGGATATTTGACATATTTTTAAGAAGCTCCTCTAGCAAACTATTGGAGGGAATTCTTTCTCTTTGCTAAAGGTCAAAATAGTGAGCTAAGACAAATATGTAGGACTCACCTCAAGTTAACATACTAACTACAACATAATACAGGTTACACTCAATGATTAAATCCATTTTGAATCAATATATATGTACACTATATTATTATATTGAAATCCGATATCAATCTATGGGTTCAACCCATTCAAATCCACAAAAAAAAAAGAATCCAATCCCAAATCATTTGACCCAATATTCTGTTAAACCCAGCCTAGTCTGCTAAGTAAGTTAACCCATTCCCACCCATCTAAAGTGCACACACTTAAAATCAACCCTATTAAACTCATTTGAAGCCACCCCGTTACAAAGGGGTCTCAGGACCGCTACAATTATCATAGAAGTTAGCGTTGTGTGCACACATTCATTCATCTTCTGGGTCTATTCGGACTCAAATGTGCACAACAAACCAAACAAAGCTCCTTGTAACCACTCATGCCCATTGGATTTGATGTGTCTCTCTTCTATTTTCTAACTGATACGTGGTCTTGAGACCCCTTGTAAGCGACATGAATGTAGTTAAATCCTATTTTTTTAAAAAATATTTATGTTTGAGTGGTATCTTTAATGGTGAAAACTTATAGGAAGTCAATACACTTATAGGAACCATCAGCTTATTAGTGGGAATCCAGATAAAAGAAAAAAAAAAGTTCCACTCTATACAAATGATTACATGAGGGCCGTTGTTGATTTTCCATATTTCTAGAAACTTGTAATTTACACCATCAAAAAGAAGAAAAAGTTCCAATTCCTACAAATGGTAAACATAAAATGCATGAGGGCTATTGTTGATTTTCCATATTTCTAGAAACTTATAGTTTGCACCCGCAAAAAAGGATTAATAAGAAGTCAAAGTTCAACTAACACCTTGCATGAAAACATTTGGAAATGCAAGTATACATAGGCAAATAATGTCTTTTGCCAGCATTTTAGTCTATGTGCCGACAAAAGCAAGTCCATTGTTTGGAAAGTTTTTACTACTAAATATATATATATATATACACCGAGTTTAGTACAACATGTCTCGTAATTATAATATATAATTAGACATAAATAAATGGTTCCAAGTTACGTTGGGGAGAAGTAAGCAATTCCGTGGCACATCGCCAATAATCAGCGCCACGAATTGAATAGTGTACCTTAAATAGCCGTGGCGCTAGAACCCGGCCGCGGATACATCCCCATCCATTCCACGAGCCATTCATTAATTGGAGATACTTGCTCATGCCACGACGACCCAGCAGGCAGCCTGAAAGCAAAGCGAGAAAGGAAAAAGAAGGCAGAGGGGGGCAGGGCAGCTGCTGCACTGAAGATTCTCCTTGCATTCCTTCCATGCCCCTCCTCTCAATTCTTCTTCCTCCCGTCCAATTAATCCGCCGCTCCGCTCTCAATCCCACGTCACACCACCCAATCCCCTTTTTTCCACCTCGTCTCGTCTATGCATTAGCAGCCGACGCCATCCAAAAAAGATCTACTCATTAATTAGTAAAATAAGATAATTAATTAATTTATTCCGAGGAAGAGAGATGATTAATTATTAATAATATATTATATTATGCCAGGAAAAAAGAAAACGTACTCCTCCTCACCTACAGCCCTTTTCCCCGCCGCACTTGATTATCCCTCCCCCTGTTTTCTATTTCAATATAAAAAAATCAGAAATATTTTTATTCATTTTTTTGAAAATTTTATTTTTTTAAATTTTGTTTGGATTGCTATCCAGTTGACGTGTGAGTGTGAACGAAAGAGATAACAGTACAGAAAACATGGGAAGGGAACTGAAAATGAATTCAATTCCAACCTGGTGCGACCGCACCGAGATGCGGCCACCCAGTCGCCCACGCGCCCCCGGCTCGCACCGCCCCGTGCCTACGCGCGCACGGCGGCCTCGCGTCGCGCCTCACAGACAGCTGGCTCCCACCGGCCTCGGGCCCCGCGCGACAGCGGCCTAAGCCGTCGTGGGTGGGATTCGCTGGGTGCGCGTAGCGCCGCGGCTGGAGCCACGGGCTGGAGCGCTATAAATAGAGCCCCACCCCTGGCATCCTTGCCCTCACACCCACCCCCCTTCCTCCTCCTCCCCACCTCTCTCTCCCCCCAAGTCGTTCGTCAAGCACAGGACTGGGCGCTCGTGAGAGGCGAGGCGAGCAATCGAAACCCGGAAGGAAGGAAGGAAGCCTCTCTCTCTTCCAAAACCAAACCGAAAAGGAAAAAAAAAAGTATTGGAAGAGGAAAAAAAAAAAGGAACACAAGCAGCGCATCACAGGGGAGGGAAGACGAGGAACTGCTGGGGAGGGGAGGGCAAACAGGGGAACGAACCCTAGTCAACAGGGAGACGCCGCCGCCCTCGCCTGGCTGGATCTGGCCGCCGCCGCCGCCTCCGCCTCCGGCGCCGCTGACCGACGATCGCCTGGTACGGAGATCCTACTCCCCCACAATCAGGACCATACCATACCCTAGGACTGCTGTGTCACGGAACGGACGGATTGGCACGGAACGGAACGGGATCCTAGCGCGTCGCGTGCGCCTGCCCGCGGGGGTGGGTGAGACGCGGCGCGGTTAGTTAAGAGGACGGGACCGATTTCCAATTTCATTTCTCAACACGGGGACTGGTGGGGATGCCGAATTCGGGCTTTAGTGCGACGAGAAGAAACCTCTGTTTATTTCTGGGCGATTCTGCCGAATCTGGAAGCGGAATGGGGATCATGGCTCTCGCCGGTTTGCCGAATCTAGCAACTGTTCGGCGCGATCCTGGCTTTATGGGAAGAATTTGGCGAGATTTATTGGTTTATATGGGCGGGGCTATAAATACGGCATCCCGGTAGATCGAGGAAAGCAGAGGAGGGGGCTAGTGGGCTGTAGTGTTATCTGAAGGGAGTAGGTTAAAGCCCCCTTTCTTCTGAAGCGATGAAATGTGCGGTTGGGATGGTCCATACGCTGTTGCTCTGCAGTTCAGTTAACTTTTCTGCTTTGAGATTATTAACTTAAAAGCTAGTTTGTTCTAATGCTATGACCTAGGGTTAACTGCTCTACAATTTTCCTGTCACTATTACTTATCGATTAATTCAGAGCACGCGCAGATTGAGGATCCATCTTGTCATTTATAGATGCAGGGATACATTGTGTCATGTTTCTGTTAGGTCACCCTTAAACCGTTGATGCTTTTGTTTGAGATTAGGAACAGGGGTTGTCCATGGGATTTGAATATTTCCTTAGAAAAATTAACCCTCCTAGTCATCATGTTAGGTTACATCAGCTGGCAAGTAGAAGGCCCAATGATTCATTATTATGCTTGTTCTTAGGCATCCTGTTGTTTTTTGTTGTTGTTGTTACATTCACAGTTGCGATGTAGCTAAAACTGTGCTAGAATTGGACTGACTCTAGGTACATTTGTCAAACGCGTATAGAGTACATCCTGTATTGTTGGCTTCTCATTCGGAGTACATGTGCAATATTTTAGGTTGAGATGTTATTTGTTGGTCATAAATGTGAAATGTTCTGTTTTAGTCCGGCTCTGTCTTGGATGGCTCTGAATCATCTATGTTCTCGTTGATTCAACATAAGGAGATTATCAGTTACTTGTATTAGTTAGCTCTCAATCAGCTTTGAGTGGTTGTATAGTTTGGTCAAGTTTTGCATTTAGAGATTCTGGAGTTCAGCTTATTCACCTTCTTGGCTTTTAATTTGGAGTATTAGCTATGTTTTTGTTCTGATAATTTGAAGAGATGTTTTATGTTGTTTATTGGAAGCATATAGACTTGAATAGCATGTAATACATCATATTTGGACTGTGTGCTTTGTGTGACAAGCTAAGCAAGTAGTAGATGTTTTTTTTAATGTGTTAATACTTAATACTGTAGCATTTCGTGGAGCTGTCTTCCATTCATATTTATCTTTCTTTCCATAGCTTCTGTTTGTTTGGAAAAATCACTTTATTTAGAATGGACTTAGGCAGCCCTAATCCTCACATGAAATTTATTTTTGTGCTGTTGCTTTTGTGTAGCTTATTAACATGTAGCTTATTAACATCCCAAAACTTAACACGTGATTATCTTATTTGCTTTTGTCTGTATGGTGTTTTGTGGTTCCCCTTGGAGAAATGATACCACGTCTAGACTAGCTTATGCTCTTGCGTAGCCACCATAACTTTTACATATATGCATTATGCACAATCTTTTCTTCTATCCCTGGCATGTATATGTACTTATTTACTTTGTCTGTAAAAGGGTCTGCCTGGATGCTGAGATCCTGTATCACTAGAATCCAAATTCTTGAGATGGGTAGGAAGTGGACAACAAGAGGAGGAAATGGCCTGGGTCAGAACATGAAAAGAATGCACCGGAGAATGATATTCAGGTTGCACCACCTGATTGGAATTGTTCTTCCTTGCCGTACCAAGAATGATGAATCTGCTGTATCTGTTCACTTCCTAGTTCATCTCTTGTTGGCTGGCTGGCTACCTCACTAGCGGACTGAAGCATCCAAGCAACCTTTGAAAAGCAACCTTTGAAAAATCCTACTCTTGCTGTATTACTGATATATTATGCATGTTTTGTGTTGCAGATGCTTGTCTCGGCAGAAAGGCAATAGTAACTTCCCTCCATTGGGTGGTCTTCCAGGAAATTGCTACTGGTTCCACTAGTTGAAAGATTCAAGCTATATGCATCTACACATGACATGGGTTCTCGAGGAAGGATGTTATTTGACCTTAATGAACTCCCAGCAGAAGTTGAAGAAGAAGGTGCTGCAGTCGTATCAAAAGAATCGGTTGCTGTCGTACCACAAGAAGCCGCTGTTGTCGCGTCACAAGATGCTGCTGTTGTCCTGTCACAACCTCAGAAATCCCTTCCTGTTCCGACGACGTATGCCCCAACACTGTTTCAGCCAGGGGAAGGATCACAGTCGCAGGGGATATTGAACAATAATGCCTTTAAGCATGCATCCATTGGTTCTGGCTTTCAGCCTTTTGTGAGGAACAACAAAGATTCAAACAATACAAAGGAGCTGATCAAGGTGGAAGATAATCATAATTCGAGCATAGCATCACCATCCATGCTAAACAATCAAATCACTGATAGTGCTGCTCCCAAGGCTGAGACTTGCAATCAGGTGTCACAAGCCGTTGAAAGAGAAGAAGGAGAATGGTCTGATGCAGATGGCATTTCTGAAAATGCAGGGAGTAGCAACAAAGATGAGTTCACTGCTACTGCAAGCACTCATTTCAAGAAAGAACCGCAAGAGAGTGAGCCCCTATCTCTTAATAAATCTGGTGATGTGACTAAAGATGATAATGCTGCTGAATGTAGTGATGCTGAAATGGTTGATGCATCTAAAGATCTGGTTCATGGTTCCACAGGATCAGAAAGCATCCAAAATTCTGAATGTAAAGGAAATCAGGCTGGTGATGATCTAGATTCTTGCAACAGGTCAAAGGATGTTAAAGGTGTGGAAGCCAATTATGCGATGAGGTTTGCGAGCAACCCTGCAAAGAGACCCAAGTTAAATGAACACAAAGAGGCCATGCTAGGCAAAAAACGAGCTAGGCAAACTGTCTTCATCAATGTAGAGGATGCGAAACAAGCTGGTACAATGAAGACATCAACACCCAGGAGGCAGTCATCCTTTCCAGCACCGATTGTTACACGTACTGTGAAGGAAGCTTCTCGTATTGCTGGTGAAAAGGCTGCAGAAAAACTAAATCAGCAAGCTATCAGGGATCAGAGGCAACCTGAAATGATGGGATCAGAACGAAGCAATTCTGCAGATCCTAGTGATCAATACACTGAATCTAATGGTGATGCTGAGTTGGGTACCCAGGGCCGGTCAAAGAAAATGAATTCAGAAGAGTCAGCCTCAGATGGGTATCAGCAGCCTGTTCAAAGACAAGCTTCATTGAAGCAATCCATGGACTTGAAGCAACCAAAGGCCCGACCATTCTCTTCCCAAAGAACAGTTCTAACAGGACAAAACAACGCTGATCAGAAGCCAGCCAGCAAAAGGTCTATTATTTCCAAAAAGCAAACTTTTGTAAACAATATGCAGTTTCAGGACTCATCTGTTGAGCGACTTATAAGGGAGGTGACAAATGACAAGTTCTGGCACAATCCAGGTTGCTTCTTTATTGTCATGTTTGATTTGATTATTTTTTATTTTCACAACCTCGTTGAAAATTTAGAACTTTTCTTTGTGAAATATACATTTTATCACAAGCATGCATGATTTGTGGAATTTGCTTAGGTCCTGATTTTATTTTAACAATTACTGCCCCACGTATTAGTGTCCCTGTTTAATGTTTAACACAAGTAGGACCATGACTTGACACAGGGAGATTTTACCGCTGTTCATCCATTTTTTTTTCTAAATGATATATTAAAAATGGGCAACTTAAGATTGTTTACATTTGGTCAAAGTATAATTGCATGCATTTCATTGTTCATGTTCTGATATGGCCATTGGCTATTGAATATCCAGTGATATTTTGCTAAATGTGTTCCTCACTAATGATGACACTTTTGATGTTATCTTGTTCCATTCAGAAGTTGTAAAATCACTCTTGTTTGCATGTGTACCTGTTTTGTCGTAATTTGGCATTTAACATATATTTCTTATCTGAACAGAGGAGGCCGAACTTGAGTGTGTTCCTGGAAGCTTTGAATCTGCTGAGGAGTATATTCGAGTTTTTGAGCCTTTGCTTTTTGAGGAATGCAGAGCTCAGCTTTACAGTTCATATGAGGAGAGTCTTGAGGCTGTGGGAAGGGATGCACATGTAGCGGTGCGAGTAAAAACTGTGGATAGACGTGAAAGAGGTATGTGGGATTGGTTTGTTGCGCTTTTATAGAACACATATTTTAATATCCAATCACTGCAGTCACCTGACTGTTAATGCATCCAGGATGGTATGATGTTGTCGTTCTACCGATGAACGAACATAAATGGAATTTCAAAGAAGGTGATGTCGCTATTATGTCGTTTCCACGGCCTGGTTCAGGTATATTTACTGAATTTTATTCAATTTTTTATTTCCAACAATTGTTGTGTTAGTATGAATCCCTCTAGAATGTTTTTCTTATTTAACTATTGTTTTTGGTATTTTCAGCTGCTCAATCAGGCCGATCTAGTAGGAGGGCTATGGGTTCAAATGAGGATGCTGAATCAGAATGTGGACGGCTTGTTGGCACTGTAAGGCGCCATATGCCTATTGATACACGTGATCCTATTGGAGCTATTATCCATTTTTATCTTGGTGATTCATTTGATTCTAACAGGTATGCCAAATTTTGTAATATATAATTGTTCTTGTAGTTGTCATATCTTTCGAGTTCCATTTTCGCAACCACGTTTATCATGGTCTCCACATGTCCCAAAGCATCTGAACCTATGTCTGTTTAGCATATTGTTTATCTTTGGAAAGGTCTCATGACTGGTTTGTTGTATGTTTGTGTCGCTGAACTGCTGAAGTTGTTTTATGAGATATATTTATAAACCATATAATAATGTGTTTTGGGTACTTGTACATTGAATGTCTCTAACTAAGCTTATTTTGGTTAACTATGCCTAGGGAAGTAGGGATATATGTTATTTAGGCTTTCCTATAGAATGCACTAGAAATCATATAGGATTAATACTTGCTAGAAACTGTATTTCGTGTCTGAGTACAATAAGTCACACTCTTCTCTACATACAAGCTTTGTACTGTGTGTTTTTGTTCAGGATCTTGGCATGCACAGTTATGTTGAATGGTTGAGATTGAACCCATTGTTTTGCATTTGACTGCAGTTTTTCCAACTCTAATTTAGCACAGTAGGTCCAGGCTTGTTTTTTGTTTATATTTGTGTAGTCAGGGCAATGAAGCAGCAGTAGCAGCAGTGAAGCGGGGGTAGCCAATTAGGATGTTTTCTTGATTAGTTTTATGGTAAGATGGTTATAGTATCATAATTTAGCGAACCATAGGCTCCTGTGCATTGCTGGATTGCTGCTGCTCTAAATATGCCTTTTGGGGCTTTCTCACCATGTATTGTTTTCTCACTGCCATGCAAGTAATGGTGCTTCTCAGGTAGAGTTTGAATGCTTGTGCTCTTAACGTCATGTCCAGTGTTTTGCTTCTCTTCTTATTTGTCCCATGGGCATACTTTGAGGCTCATTTGTCCAACGGTGTCCAAGATAATTTGTGAACGATTGCTACTATTGAAGTTTCATAAGAGAATTTGATAAGGAACTACAGTAGGAGTATTGTGTGATTTAGTATGTTGCAATGTGCTGTAGATGTAAAATGTTTGTAGTGTGTCAAAGTTCAAATATTTACCTTCTTAGTCGAGAGTCCTTTTTTGACTACAAATAGGATACAATAGGCCCTAAATTCAACTTCACAGGGCCTCCAATGAATTCGGTACCACCCTTTAGGTTGCGCCTCATTGACCATAGCAGCCTATTTGGGCAAATTGAGCTAAAACCCATTTATGAACTGACGAGTCCGGTATGGCTCTTTTGTTTAGTGCTGCCCTGTTGGGTGATTGATAAACCCCCGTTTTGAAGTTCTATCTTCTATGCGTTTGATTGCTAACTATGAAACAACCTCAAATTGCTTTGCTATAGTTGTTAAGTTCGGAACAATATTCATAACTTGTTCTCCATCATTTGCATATTTGTTCGCTAAGTTGTTTCGTTGGTCTTCGTTGGTCTTGTGTTGTATCCATAGCAGTGAGGCTAATGTTCTGAGGAAACTCCAACCTCGGAGTACCTGGTATCTAACTGGACTCGGTTCTCTTGCAACAACACAAAGAGAATATGTTGCTTTGCACGCATTCCGCCGTCTTAGTGTGCAGGTAATGCTATATCACACCTAACCTAACCTAACCTAACCATTATCTTCCTTTATAACTAAAATATCAGTCAATTTTGACCATTTTTCCCCCATCAGATGCAAAATGCGATACTTCAACCAAGTCCAGAGCATTTCCCGAAGTATCAAGAGCAACCACCTGCCATGCCAGACTGCTTCACCCCAAATTTTGCTGATCATCTCCATCGTAGTTTCAATGGTCCTCAATTGTCGGCAATTCATTGGGCTGCCACACATACAGCTGCTGGCACAAGCAATGGTGTTGTAAAGAAACAAGAACCATGGCCTTTCACGTTGGTGCAAGGTCCTCCTGGGACAGGGAAAACTCATACTGTGTGGGGGATGCTAAATGTTATCCATCTTGTTCAGTATCAACATTACTATGCTGCTTTGCTCAAGAAGCTTGCTCCTGAAAGTTACAAGCAAGTTAGTGGCAGCCCTAGTACCAGCTCGGAGACTGTTGCGGCAGGGTCAATTGATGAACTGTTGCAAAGCATGGATCAGAATCTATTTCGCACTCTTCCCAAGCTTTGCCCTAAGCCTCGGATGCTTGTATGTGCCCCATCAAATGCTGCAACAGATGAGCTGCTTGCTCGTGTTCTTGACCGTGGTTTTATAGATGGTGAAATGAAGGTGTACCGTCCTGATGTTGCCCGTGTTGGAGTTGATTCACAATCTCGTGCTGCACAAGCTGTTTCAGTTGAAAGGAGGACAGATCAGCTTTTAATGAAGGGCCGTGAAGAAGTAATTGGGTGGCTGCATCAGCTGAAAGGTCGTGAGCAGCAGCTATCACAGGAGATTGCCTATCTTCAAAGGGAACTCAATATGGTTGCAGCGGCTGGTAGATCCCAGGGTTCAGTAGGGGTAGATCCTGATGTTCTTGCTCAAAGGGATCGTAACCGTGATATTCTTCTTCAGAAACTTGCTGCATCAGTTGAAAGCAGGGATAAAGTATTGGTGGAGATGTCACGGCTGCTGATATTAGAAAGCAGGTTCCGTCCTGGCAGCAACTTCAATATGGAAGATGCTAGGGCTAGTCTGGAAGCCAGCTTTGCCAATGAAGCTGAGATAGTTTTTACAACTGTGTCAAGTAGCGGGCGTAAGTTATTTTCTCGCCTGACTCATGGCTTTGATATGGTTGTTATTGATGAGGCTGCTCAGGCTAGTGAAGTAGGAGTCCTCCCTCCATTGGCTCTTGGTGCAGCTAGATGTGTCCTGGTTGGTGATCCACAGCAGCTCCCTGCTACTGTTATTAGCAAAGCTGCTGGAACTTTGCTTTACAGTAGGAGTCTTTTCGAGAGGTTTCAGCAGGCTGGTTGCCCTACCATTTTGTTGTCAGTGCAATACAGGATGCATCCCCAGATCCGTGAATTTCCATCAAAGTACTTTTATCAAGGTCGCCTTACAGATAGTGAGAGTGTTGTTAAATTACCTGATGAAGCCTATTATAGAGATGCACTTATGGCACCTTATATGTTTTACGACATGTCACATGGTCGTGAGTCTCATAGGGGTGGGTCATCTTCATATCAGAATATTCATGAAGCACAGTTTGCATTGCGTTTGTATGAGCACCTCCAGAAGTTCCTGAAAGCTAATGGTGCCAAGAAGGTTTCTGTTGGTATAATCACACCATATAAGTTGCAGTTGAAATGCCTTCAGCGGGAATTCAGGGATGTTATGAGTACTGAGGAAGGGAAGGATATCTACATAAATACAGTTGATGCTTTTCAAGGCCAGGAGCGTGATGTCATTATTATGTCATGTGTCCGCGCTTCAAACCATGGTGTGGGATTTGTTGCTGATATACGTCGTATGAATGTAGCTCTAACTCGAGCTAGGAGAGCTCTATGGGTATGTCTCTGCCCCTCTACAATATGCATTAAGTGTGTTCTACTGTTCTTCAATGATCTTTTCGATGTATCCCATGTTACTTATAGTCTTTATTACTTTTCAGGTTGTTGGTAATGCTAATGCTCTCATGCAGTCTGAGGACTGGGCAGCACTAATAGCGGATGCGAAGGCCAGGAAATGTTTTATGGACCTGGAAAGCATTCCCAAGGACGTCTTACCCATGAAGGTTCCATCTAATACTCCAGGTAGGAATTCTTCCAACAACATCCGGAACATGAGGACTGGTGGTGGACCTAGACCAAGACACTTGGACATGTTCTCAGAACCGAGGGCTGGTATGAATATGAGGCCTGATGAAGATGAGCGTCTGAATTCTGTTCCAAGAAATGGTAGTTACAGGAATTTGGATGATTTTGGCCGACCTGGTGATCGCCCCAGGGATAATCTGCAGTTTGGAGTTCCCAGGAGGCCAAATTCTTCTAATGGTAGGAGAGAAGTGTAAGGAGTTTGTTGCTGTGTACAACTCTGGTACAGCATGGAACGATGGTGAAGAGCTCTGGGACGGTCCAAATTCAGCAAGCTGCAGATGTTCAGAAGATCCGTTGCTTGTGCATTAGATTCCTTGCACCCTGTGGTGGGGTGGTCACAAGAAAGCATTGCTATCAGCAGAGGATGTGCAAATCTACCATGATGTGACTTCCAGTCAGAGGATCGAGACGCTTTCATGGTGGGTGATTAAAGGCTCATGATGTTAGGCTGAGGAAAGGCTGCTGTAGCCCTCAGTGTTCTGGAGTTTGCAGGAATTTCTTTCGTAGAACAAGGCTGTCTGCTGTGTTTTGATATTGCAGTCCTTGCTTTAGCCAGCTCCATCTGTCCGTAGATATATACATGCATGGGCATTTCCATTTTGAAACATGCCAGGAGAAAGCTCACTGGCTCTAGAGCAGGGTAGGTCTCAAGCATTGTTGCCTGATTGCTGCTGCGATCGTTTCATGCTTGATATGTCTGGTAGGATCAGTATGCTAACATAGGCAGGGCTTCTGTACCATATGACATAAGTTCCTTCTGTATACAGGGTCGAGATCTAGAGAGAAAGAAGTTCATTATTTCATTCAGCTCATGTTTCCCTTTGTTCTTCTTGTATACATGTTCTGTGCATATTGTTCAAAGATATTACCATGTTTGAAGTAGTGTACTAGTGTTCCTGATTATCAGTGGCATGATTCTTTGCTTGTATGTTGATCTACGAATTAGTTTTGGCACTTTGCAGTGATAACAATGTGTCGTCCTGTTGATGTTTGTGTCAGTCATGTATTTAGTTCAGCTGTCAGTGTTTCTGGTAGTCATTTTGCTTCTGTAATGTGATACTAGCATGTCGAAGCTAACAGAAATACTTTAGGTTAGTGATGCAGTTATTCTAATTAATCATTTTCCGGGATGCATATATTATATAGAAGACCTGAATGGGAGCAGGTGATGTTTCAGGATTACTGGCACCCTGAAATCTGAAGTGCCCCATGGATCATCTCTACTTTGGCGCTGGTGGTTTTCTGGATGACCTCTCAGCGTCACTCCTAGAGTCCCAGGTAGCTGCATTTGCTTGCCCTATGATGGTGCACATATTTTTGTTTCTTCGTATCACATTCAAGTGGTTTTCTTGATGTTCTTTTTAAGCAGTGACTTAATTCTGAAGTGGTCGACTGTTGTATTTATGGTGATCATTGTGTTTAATGCTTACAGGCCAGTTGAAGTCCTGAAATTTGAGTGTCCTCAGTCTTCTGCTTGGATTCTGGTGGCATTCTCCACTCTGGTTATCTTTTGATGAGAAGGGATCCTAGGTAGCAGCACTTTGCCTTTTCTTTCTATTTTCTTCCTTCATTACTTGCTAATATTTGATAAACTCTGTTGTTGTGCTTGACTGCAATGTGCAGGCCCGTGATGTCTTAGTGGTAATGGGTGCAGTTTTGGCAGCTGTTATGAGTTGTGATGTCCAGTAATGCGTAATTGCCTGCTTGAGTCATGATATATGATCTCCTAAAAAAACTTGATAGATGATAATATGGTAGTTATATGTTCTTTTTTTTTAAAAAAAAAATATCTTTGACAACAGTTGGTCATAGGTTCTGCTGTATGTATATGAATTCTTTTTGGGAATCAACGGAACAAACATATATGTATGTTATGGCTGGTTACCAGCTACGGTACCAATCTGCATCGTTTGGTGAGGCATACGGTTTGCATCTTCACACGACGTGGCCTGTCGCCTGTGTAGCGGAGGTAAGCAGCAACAGGGCTGCATATGGCTCTGCCGCTGGTAGTGGGGGTGCTTTTGGAGTTGGAACCAGTTGCGCGGGAGATCCGAAGAAATTCCTGCGCGAGGGCCCAGGAGCTCCTCGACCTAAGTCCGCTGAAATATGCTGGTTTTCTCCAAATGGGGACAAACTAGGGGTGGTGCCAAGTCGTGGTCCAGCTACTAGTTAAAGGTTCTTGGGATGCTTTGTTGCTAGCTTGTTATAGTTGTCCGTTTCTGTGGTTGGGATGGCATCAGCAGCACGTCCATTGCCCATTGGACGGCAAGCGTTTTTGACTCGGCCATCAGTCTGTTTTTCAGTCTCTTTTATTTTATTATAATTAATAATATAATGCTCTGATGTGACGAAGAGCATGAGCTATTCTTCCTCTGCCGTCCGAACATCCACGACAACAACAAACAGCAGGTCCCCACTAGATTAGATGGACCTAATCACAAGGAGACGTACCACAAGGCTCCGAAGGCCAAGCCAGAGTTTTTCTCTGGTTTATATTAGTTACACGCGATCCTGGCATTGGATTTGTCTTCCACCTGAACCCGCCTTGGGTCCGTCGTCATCCACAGGCCACCATATATGCCATCGCGCGGCGGAGGCGGCAGCACGCAGCCGGCTGTGGTGGTGGTAGCCGTCGGACAGCCGGCGAGGAGGAGGACAACGACGAGACGGCGACGCGCCATAATGCCTGTGAAGAGCAGCGCCAGCTTCCGCATGACGGCGGTGCCTATGGTGGTGGCGGCGCAGCTGCTGGCGGCCGCCGTGCTCACGCTCACGCTCGTCTGGGTGCTGCACTTCCGTGGTGGCATCTCGTGGAACCGGCCACCCGGCAACGTCTTGGTCTACATGGTAACAATTGCATTTATGCACCATATCCATACAACATATTCTTGAACAGGAGGAGTAAAACTGTTGGTTCTCCCTTTTGTCAGGCACACCCTCTGTTCATGGTGATCGGCTTTGTCATCTGCACCGGAGAAGGTACGGTATAAAACGAACGAACAAACGCACGTCTGCCTGCAATGCAGAGCTCAAGTGATGGAAGGAGATGAAGCAATGACCACGTTGGAGTTTGTGATTGATGCAGCGGTGATGGCATACAGGATCGTGCTGGGCACGAGGGCGGCCAAAAAGACGGTGCACCTGCTGCTACATCTGGTAGCCCTCGGCTTCGCCGCCGTCGGCCTGTACGCCGCCTTCAAGTACCACCGTGACGCCGGCCTCGCTGATATCCGCTCCCTGCATTCTTGGCTCGGGATTGCCACCGTAGCGCTCTATGCTCTTCAGGTCAGTCAGTCACCACTCACCAATAGTTTATTTCTTTGCTGTGAGCCCAATTACACTTGTAGCCCACGTATAGGCTGCAATCTCATTCTGGCCCACCATGGCCCATGGGTCTGTTATGCATGGGCCTCAACCCCCTGTCCGTATTTTCTTCTCTCAGAAGAAGGAAAAGTCCTCTACATTATGCACGAGATCCGATTTTCCTCCATTTATAAAAAAAGTCTATTTGCCTTCAAAACCATTTGTTTTCTATTTCAATGATGTTTTAATCTACAGGACGCCACGTCAGCCAGCCATGAGGGAGTAAATTAGTCTAATAGGTATAGTTCAATAAGGTCAAATATAATTTCCCAAAAAGTTTATACAAATATATTTTAAAAATATATACAAATCTTTTTCTTAGAAGAGCTATAAAATTTTGTTTATAATCTTATAAAATTCATAGAAAATTTATAATCTCAAAAAAATAAATAAATAAGGAAGCGGTTTTGAAATTTTCAAAATCATGTCTTTTATATTCTAGTGCCTACGACAAAGTTATTTGAATCTTCTAATGCTCTTGTGGTGTTTATTTGCTAGCGGATGATCTTGTTATCTATTACAATTAGTTGACATTGATGACCAAGATTTGACTTTGATGACAACACAAGGGTTATATAATCACCACATATTTGATTATATTTAGTGTAACACATGTCTCACTTCAAAAGAGCTAGGCACAATAAGTAGTGACCAGAAATTATGTTTTTTTTTTCTCAAATAGCCCATTATTATATTGTGTTGACTCTAACTCCAACTGACTCAATTTTGCTGATAGATAGCACAACACATTTTCTTTGCACCGTTATCACTCCATGTTCTCTGTGCTAACATAGTAACATGGTAAGAGATAGGATCAAGTAATACTTGTGTTCATACTAAATATGATCAAATATGAGATGCTTATATGATACTTGTGCTATCGTCAAAGTGATTTGTCCATTTATGTTGTTTGGATCATCAGTGTTGAATAATTATGGTAGATATAACAGGAATATCTACTAGCAAATAAATACTCAAAAAGAGAACCATATAAGATTAAAGTAACTCCAAGGTACGCACTTGAACAATGATTTTAGGAAAAATCTAAAAATGGTTTCATATTTTTCGAGCAAAAAAATTTTTCTATGAATTTTACAAGTTTAAATGAGATGTTAGGATTTTAATTGTACAGCTTTTCCAAAAATATTGGACAAGTGTCAACTTTCTATTTTCTTGAAAGGAAGGGTAAATTATATTAAAACTCGATCCAATGCATCCCCAAATTTTCATGAAAAAATTTAAATAAAAATAAAGTATCTTATCTAGATTCTTTCATTGTATTTTTTTTTCATTTTTTAATTATTGCAGCTAAATATTCCAGAACTAGTCCATAAATTAATAGAGGAAATAGGATGTAGATTCATCACGTCTAAATTAATAGAGGAAATAGGATGTAGATTCATCACGTCTAGTCCTTGATTTCCCTTTTATGGCCATCAACAATGAGATCAACGATCCAGAGTAATTGTCTTTGTTGGAAGTGCACAGAGCACCCCCTTGTAGATAATGTTGGAAGTGCACAGAGCACTCCCTTGTAGATAATGGCCATAATTGCCCCCCACCGATGAAATCGAGGCTGGCAACAACGATATCGTCATGGCATCACTAGCATCACTGAAGTCATCCTAGGTAAATAGATCTTAACCAAAAACCATATGGTTTCATCAGTAGATTTGTTCTGACTAAACCCTAAGCAAAGTAGATTAAAAAATTGCATAAAACAGAGATGAGTCTCTTCTTGCGACTAGCAGACTCACCGCATAGTGAGAGAGAGAGAGAGAGAGAGAGAGAGAGAGAGAGAGGGAGGTGGGGGGGGGAGGCAGGCCGAAGGCGGTAGTGGTGGCAGCGACGGTGAGGAGCAAGGGTGGGTTTTATTTCTGTTGCGACGGCAGCGGCGTGAAAGCCTTGCACAATATATAACATTCATGGTACAGTCTATTTGAACAATGAACTATCAACTTAGTTCGTTTTGCCTATCTTGTGGGCTAAAACCGTTGTTGGAACTAGCCAGGGTGTAGAAACAAACAATTTAAATCTGAGGGAGGACAAAATATTTGGCTTTATAGATGAAGAAAGAAAATTGGACTTCACACAGAGTAGGGGAGTTAAAAAGGACTTCTTCCCTTAAAGAAAAGCTGTCACAGCCTACAAAGATGTAAGGAAAAACAATCAGTTTTTTTCCGTAAAGGAAAATCTAATAAACTTGAATCGCCTTGGCACACCGTTGGTGGAGGAAGATTAAGGGTAGTGCTATAGCGCCATGGTTTCTTTTCTTTTTAATTAAAAAAATGTAGATGCCCCCATTGACAGTTTCTGTGGGCTAATTTTGGGTCGAGCGTCTGGGCTGATCATGCATATGGCTGACTTAGGCGCTGCCCAGCAAACATGCGGAGTTCATTTGGATACTTTTGGTCTCCCAAATTTTATGAATGTTCTGTACTTGCTATGCATTTGCAAATTGTTAACAAAACAGGGCACAGGAAGCAAGCGCACAAGAAGAAACCAATCATAACTTTCCTGTAGCAGCTCTTCAATCTTCATTTTGTTGTTGATTTCGCATGCAGTGGCTGGTGGCATTCGTGTACTTTGTCTTCCCCGGGGCCGTGATGACGATGAGGGCGGACTACGCTCCATGGCACATCTTCTTCGGCCTCGTCATCTTCCTCTTGGCCATTTGCACTGCCGAGACCGGCCTTGCCTATTTCGTCTCCGCCCCTTACCCGAAAGAAGCGTTTGTCGTCAACTTCACTGGGATCGCCATTCTCATGTTTGGCGTTGTTGTCGTCTTGGCTGTCATCCTTCCATCAAGATACTAGCAAGTGATCCACTAACGGTTAAGCAGTCCATCCGATCCATGCTTCTTCATAAGTCATTTTTTGTTTGACTTGAACTGCATGCGTGTTGACATTGTTTTGATAATATTATATTGTTCATTTACAAAGCAGCAGCAGCAGCAGCTGCTGCTGCTGGTGGTGGCCGTGAAAGTAGTATATGGTACTAGTAATGGCATCCAATTGTCGTTTTACCTTGTAGGTCCCTATGCAAAGGGATCCTTCCTCATGTCTAGATCAAGTTTTTTTTCTTTGTGAAACTAGACAAATGCTTGTGCATTGTTATATGAAAAAAAACCGAGTCAATTGTTTTTATGTGCCACTAAAACTTACATGGTTGCTTCCTTGTGTGCCAATAAATATCTTAATTTCCTTATCTACTACCACTTCAAATTTTATTTGGAAAAGGATGGAGATTCAGGAACGACACATTAATGATGCTTACCTGAAATTTTTTTCAACTATGCTACTGCAGTACTTTTGTTTGTATTTGGCAAATATTATTCAATCGTGGATTAACTAGACTTAAAAGATTTGCCTCGTGATTTACAACTAAACTATGTAATTAATTATCTTTTACTTACATTTAATGCTTTATACATGCGGGTAAAAATTGATGCGATGGAGAGCGAGTGAAAAAACTTAGAATTTAGGGTGCACCTAAACAAGGCCCTTCCTCATATCTGGGGCACCAGTTGCATAGCTAGCTGGTTATTATGGATGGCAATCCTATCTATAAGTACCTTTGAATATTGTATCCGACATGTCTCTGTTACATTCCGTCTACAGGGTAGGTATATCGACATGTATGATTCCACCCATGGTACGGGTGTGGCTATATCACACCGTCGTTGGTTCTTCAAATACATGTGATTCTATCTATTCTGAGGATAATCCAACTAGCCGATTTACATGTAGGAAATTTATCGCGGGTGAGTATATACTCCACCAGCATTTTACCTGATTTGCTGCCACCATATTTTTTTAAAAAAGATGAGGAGAAGAGCTACCGATTATATATAAATATAAAAAGAGTAAAGTGTATCATCGGTCCCTAAACTTGTACCTGATCCCTAAACTTACAAATCGGTCATTTATGTTCTTAAATTTGATCGGCTGTTTCATCGTGGTCCCTAAATTTGTTCAGTTGTATCATCCCAGTCCTAAATTTAGAAATCACTCGTTTAAGTGCTCAAACTTATTCAATTGTGTCATTTCGGTCCCTAAACTTGGTTTTGAGTCTCATCTGTGTCAAATCAAGGCGATCTAAAAACTCTATATTAAAACATAAGTCATAAGTTTTTCATATGAACTCAAATGATATCAAACTTTATATCAAAATTGTAGCCATCGACGTGATCTACAACTTTGTAGTTGAAACCTTTTTGAATTAAAATTGTTTAGGGTTCCAAAATATTATTATTTATAAATTTTGAAATTTAAAATTTAAAATTAAATTTTGGGATGTTAAGACGACTTCAAATAAAAAAAACTGTCAACGAAAACGTTGTAGATCCTATTGAGAACTATAACTTTCATACAAATTATGTCAATATCCAAAATTATTTGATAACTTTAAATTTTAAATTACAAAATCTATAAATATACAACAATATTTAAAACCTTAAACAATTTTATTTCAAAATATTTTCAACTACAAAGTTGTTTATCGCGTCGAAGGCTACAATTTTGATATAAAATTTGTCTTAATTCAAGTTCGTATGAAAAAGTTATGAATTATTTTTTTGATATAGAATATTTAGATTAGCTGATTTTGATCCGGATGATACTTTAAATGAAGTTTAAAGACCGGCATGACACAAGTTAACAAGTTTAAGAACTTAAACGGGTGATTTTTAAGTTTAGGGACTAGGATGACACAACCCAAAAAATTTGAGGACCTAAGTGGTCGACTTGCGAGTTCAGGAACCGGGATAACACAATGATACAAGTTTAGAGACCGGTGATGGACTTTACTCTAAAAAAGAATATGCCTAGACTGAGCCTTTACACGGAACAAACCGAAAAGGGCCAAAACAAGAATGACAATGGCAACAACTAAAAAAACGTGTGATAGAACTGCCCAATTTGTAAGTGCTCAACTATGATGCCGTCACCAAGGATGTCTACACTCATTCTTCAACGCATATAAAGCTGATAGTTCGTCAAGCATCTCAAAGGACCTTGATAAATTCACCTTACAACCAAAACGGTACTTGATTAAGCAAAGACATAACACATACATATAGTTTTCAGCGTAAATAATATTACAAACCAAATTCACAAATAAATGATACAACACTAAGTTCCAAATCCGATAAGTTAAAAGACTTAGTTTTGAAACAACTACAATACCATAAGTTCGACATACACTGCTAGTGCATCGGCACTTTACTAACCACCCTCAACCAGGCTGAGACAATTAGTACCTGTATTTAGCAAGATTTAGGTCCTGTTTGGTTGAGTTGTGGCTTTTGAGAAAGCTATTGTGAATTGTGGGCTGTCAAAAAGTAGCTATGAAAAAGCAGTTGTGAAAAAAAAATAGAAGACCGTTTGATTAAAGTAGCTATGAAACTATAGGCCGTAAAAAATTACCATTGCTTATAAAAAACTAATATGTTCATTAATTCACCTATAAATGACTTTTTAAAAAAAATAAAGTTTTTTTTATAGTTTTAGAGTTCATACCGTAGTTAGATAGATAGAGTGGAGTAGGGAGAGGTATGAGGGAGAGTTGAGGAAGAAACATCTTTTCCGGTCTTCCGCTACTTATCTCTTGATGAACATGTTCTTGGTACCTTAGTAGGATCTTGACCAAGTAGATGTTCATGGTTATTATGGTTTTCTATGTCTTTTGATTAGATGAGCTTTACCTAAACTTGTTTGCGGGTTCATCATCCGTCCCCATGGCAAATGCTCTAGTAGAGGGTCCCTGATAATAAAGACGGATCGCCTTGTATAACACTAGAGTAGTAGTCGATAGCATAGACGTGGTGTCTAAGCTAGAGGCTACCTCTGTTTGCCTCGTATCCTCTAGTAGAGGGGTAGGTAGCAAGTGGTCACAGCCCTGTCTGTCCCTTGCACTCCCCTATGTTCAGATACGGCGTAGAGTTCAGGCCGGTATCACTTGGAAGACCAGGTGTAAGCCGGTGCCCGAAGTAAGAAAACGGAAGTATATGTTGTCTACCTTTAGATTGCGAAGCCATAGGATTCCATCTCTATCTTCACCACTCTACCCTTGTGTAAACTAGGATGTCAGCTCTATTTTAGGGTTTATTCTTTCTTTCTTTATTCTTTGTCCCTTATCTCTAAGATTGGCTTCTGTATGTGTGTCACACTATCCAAATATCTATCATAGTTTACCCCTGCTATGTACTTTGATTTACTATACAACATGTTATCTTGCTCATGTATCTGATAGTCATTTATACCTGTGCCTTCCCTTGGAAAAATACGATACCCTGAATATTTTCGGGTGAAATGCTACAATGGTAATTCTGTGTGCTTGTGGACTTATTCTGTAATCATTAAGAACTACTATTGAGACATTTCTTGGTTTCTCTGCTAGGGATGAAAATCCCAATAATAATGCTCAGAATGCCCACAAGCATTTTTGGCATTGCCGGCAAGCAGCACAATTAGCAGCACGAGGGCGAGTGCGCGGCTGGCTGGCGTGAGCTCAGTGGTGGCTAGGGGTGCAACACGATGGAGAAGGGGCTGAGCATTGCATCGAAGGAAACAAAAGAAGAGGAACGAACCATTATTTTCCAATTATCAGTAGCATGGTGGGTAATTTATGCCCAACTTGATAGATTTGGTTCTATCTTGGGTTTTTGGAGCAGCCTTTGAGATGCTGATTGAAATCCATGGATTTGGCCTATTGATCTGGATTTTTGGGTGCTTCAGATTTCATGGAGCTGAGGTGTTTGACTAGAAAAGTTGGATCTAGAGCACACTAGAGCTATCTCAAATAGGCCCTTATAATGAAGCTATGTTCGTTACAATTCTAAAACCGAGTGTCACAGATGAGTACGCTTAGTGTTGTAAAATGGATCATTACAGATGAGTAGGGTGAGGGGTGTGCTTGATTTGTGATATATCTTGGGACAATATTTGTGATGATACTTGGCTCATTAATTATGAGCACTCAAGGTTTGTCACGAATGATCCATGACAAACCATAAAATTTGTCATAGTTATGTGCTGTTCTATAACAAGATTTTACTTCACCAGTAATTTTTTTTATAGTTGTGCACATTTCTACTAGTGGACCCATGGTTCAAGTAGCGTGCTACAAAAATGTGGTTGTACAATAATCCTAATAACGGGCATGATGGAGGCAACAAGCCATAATTCCTCTTTTTCTTCTCTTATGCATTTAGATTGATGGTGTTCCACTTGGGAGGGGCTCACGGTTAGTGGCATCTTGAGATGTGACACTAGAAAGAAAAAATATAGGCCACATTTACTCTAAATAAACAATACTTGCCCAAAAAAACATAGTCTAACTCAGCTACTGAAGGCTCCACAGTCAGTGGCGTCGGGAGAGGTGATGCTACAAAGAAAAACACATGCACTTACTCGAAACAAGACTTGCCTAAATCAGTAACCCTGATCAACGATATAAGTGATGTATCAAAAAGACAACTTTTGACCTATCTTTAAAGTGCCCATATTAAAGCCTATATTTATCCCTTATGTATTCTCATGTGTTATAGTTTTTTTAACCGGCTCCCAACCTATTGTTTTGTTTTTTTAATCCAGCCTAGAATTTGTCCCTGTAGAGATTTGAAACCTGTGTGCTAGGATGTGACTGAAAAGCTCCAACCAAGGCCTGTTCGTGTGTGTTATTGGGTCCAACCATGATATATAGCCAAATGTAGGTACCACAATATATGCACCACATTCAATATTTTATTTCTAGTGAGTCACACACGATGGTATGTGACCTCTTGGAATACAATGCATCACAAGGATACATCAATCGATCTAGAATGCACAACAAGGAAAGGGGTTTTGGCCATAGGCCACTAGAGTTGGCATGGCTTTAGTGCTACACATGGAAGACAGTTGTACCGCCATTCGCATCTGTTGCAATTGCATCATCTGGCACATAGCGCCACAGTGGCATGGTGGTGACATCACACCCTGCATCATCATCGGTTGCATACAGCACTGTTGTTGCAACATGGAGAATGGTTGTTGCTGCATCACCGTTGTTGGCAATGATGAGCTTCCTATGGAGAATGCCTGTTGCATCATGCAAGATTGCATGCACGAGACCATGGAATTCATTCTCATCATCAGGGAGGGTGAGCTTATTACCATGGATAATGGCTGTTGCATCATGCATGATTGCATGCATGGATCCATCATTGTCATTCCCATCACACCTGGGCTGCAAGCGGCTGTGGTAGTAGCAATAGTAGAGAGAGCAAGGAGCACAACCAGGGCAAGTATTTTGGTTGTTTGTGATGCCATGGTATTTGATTATACTATGCTGCAGACAGTGAGATCTAATTGTTGTTGAGATGAAGGTGATGGACAAGAGTTGATTATGGGTGGTATTTATAGCAACCTATACTATGAAGGAATTTTGGCCTTTGCTAAACTGAAAGTTGATTCCACGTAGTCATGATGTGGAATTTTGTTTATTTTGACACCAGTTCTTTCCTTGAAAAGTTGACCAGGGTGACATGATGAACTTGTATGGTGTGGCCAATGCCACATCAGATCTAGTCACCTCTTTTTAAAGTAGGCTTGCATTGTATTGTGGAAGGCTGAGGTGGACTAATAATGTTCTCTAACCGAATTTGTCTAAGGCCTTAACATACCTTGTTTTATATATATGCTATTCATAGATACACATAATTTTTCATTGCTTGTATTTTTCCTTGACACGTCAGTTGGATGTTAACTTGGATAACTTGACACATCACCGTGTTGAATATTTCTTCTACAAATACAATTTAATATAACTTGTACAATTTATGTGTGTTCTATTGATTTGTGACAAAAAAAACATAAAAACCCGCTGTTTGCCTAAATGATCATTTTTCCTATTAAACATGGTGGTATGTCATGTCCATTTAACCGTTCTTATTATACCGTTTAAGCGTCTGTTTAAACATGAGGAGCCTCGTTGGAGGGCAGCAAAGCCTGCCGTGAAGGTCGGAAGGGCTAAATGAATCAAGCAAGTTACCACCATTGAGCAACCATAATATGATGAAGAAGTAGTCCATAGACATTTCATTATTCCATACTGCTTGTCCAAAATATTATGTAATTAACTAGTCCATAAAGTAGTCTATACTACCCATATTCTTATAGATCACCCATAAGAATAGAAAAATATTACTTCTCCATCTTCTCTCTCACTTGTGTATTGTTAGACTGGTTTTTGGTGTTTTTATTGTTAGAGGATCCACATGAATAGTTTATTTTGGTCTTGCTACATTGTAGATATAGAAATAGCTATGGACCACTATTACTGGACCCGCTCATATGGACTACTTGGTCCAAATACATTGTAATTGCACTTATACGACATGTCCAAACAGGCTTGTTATTTTATATCTGGGCAAGCGCTTATGATCCCGTTGCTACAGCTTTTTGTTCTTGTCAGGTCAAGCTTGAGAATTTGGTAAAACTTATGATTGGTTCATATTTGTAGTTACAGCAGTTGGTAGTGGTAAGCTGCAGTAGAGTTGTCTGCACTTGCGCATCAGGTGGGATGTGGTAGGCAAGTGTCTCGAGAAAACCCTGTTTTCAAAAGCTGGTAACAGCCGATTTCTCGCATTCAATTCAGTAATAAAGCAGGGGAAAGAACCTTTGGTTCAAAACGAAATGAATGATTGGTGCACCTCATACACATGCCATGATATACCCCATATGTTTATTCCAGGATTAACAGGTATAAATGAAGCAGTGAAAGCATATTGCTACTACTTTACAGGTGTTAAAAAGCAAGGATATTTACATTGAGCCCTGGACCAAATAAAAGAATCAGCATCAACAGTTGTTGTGAAACTTCCTTCTCAGCTTCTCAGCAAAGTAAACTATGATGACGAGCTCATGTCCATACTACAAAAAGACTCATCAACGCTGCTAAAAACATCGCTGTTCTTGACATCGTCCCATCTCAGTACCTCCCTGATGTACCTGAATGCATCGTCAACAGTTTTTTGCTCTAGGGCTTTGGTCTGGAACACAAAGAGCTTCCGATCACTGATGGAGGAGTACAGGTCCTTGAATTTCAGCGCAATGTAGTAGTAGGCGTGACTGGCAAGTGACTGATGGGTGTGGTGTGGCTTCACTGGGCTGAAGTCAGTGAACCAGTCACATACCGTTAGTGGTACACTGTTGATTTTCACCTCGAATGCATCATACTTGTTCAGTAGAAGCACACAGGGGGTGCCCTCAAAGGAAGGGTAGCTGATCACGTCCTCAAACAGGTTTCTACTGGCGATCATCTTGTTGCAGAGCTCGCCTGAGCTCTGCACCCACATCTGATCATATTCAGCCAGCGAGACGCAGAAAACTATGGCTCGTCCCTCCAGCATTTGCAAACACCTTAAGCCTCCATTAAGTCCTTTTGGACTGATGTGGATTAAATGATATCTGCCAAGGTAAAGAACCGACAAGTCACTGTAAGCACTAAAGAAAAGGTTGCAGATGCTATCCATAAAATTTGTTGAAACCTAAGTTCAGTGACCAGACAAGCAGAATGTCTGAAACAACATACAGCATTGTCAAACCATCAGCTTACTTTGTTTGCATGGATGGATCATCAGGTTTGCCTATGTAAGAGTCAGATAATAGATATTGGTCATCAAGTGAGAATTCAAGCAAAGAGAGGCCATTCCATTGGTTGATACCCTCTGCATACAGAATATCTAACTCTGTTGGTTCATATTCATTACTTGATATTTCAACCACCTACAAACATGTGAAAGGATCCAGTCAGAGCAATTGGGGAAAAAAAATATCGCTGATGTAATTACGCAACAGAAATTTGCTTTTGGTGAACCTGAAGTGGAATATCACTACAATGTTCTTTTTTTAAGCAAAGTAGCAAAAATATTTAAAAAGTTGCAAAAAATGAGAAAGTGAATATCACTCTTATCATGACTACTCAAGTGCCAGTCTTACCCTATCCAGAAAATAGCTGGCAACATCTGGAAGAAATTGTAACTCGTTATTCCTTTTATATGTTGCTTGAATAGCAGGATCATTCCAAACCTCTTGAACAATTGGTGCATATTCTCGAGTTGCAGCAGGAAAGAAGGCATCCAGATCACCCAGTGCAACTATCTCCAATAGCCAGTCAGCGAACTGCATCAATCTTTGATTAAGCACATATAAAGATGATTTGGTCTGAGCTGCGTTTGGTTCACCTGTTAACACCCCCATTCTGTAAATTTTTCTCCACAAACATACCAAGCAGAGTGACTATCCAGGAATAGAAGAGTACAATAAACATGTAATGATCTTTCTCAAAATTTCACAGCTAGTTCATTTTAAGTCTTAAAAGTAGGAAATTGGTACCAGATTTTTTCTAAAAATATAATTTAGCTATTGTATCTCTATTTAGAGTTATTTGGACCTTATTTGTTCCTTTTTCCAGTGTTGTATTGCTTGTTGCCATGCCCGTTATTGATTTAAGTTATCGCTTTGTTTTATATTAAACAATGAGATCAAGACCAGAAGGATCCAACAGGCTCTGAGTCACATGGAAGATCTGGAAGGCAACACCAACCTCACAGATGCCATCTCCACCACATAAAGATCCTATTTAGGCATTACATGGTTAGCTCTTTACTTTATGGCTTCACTAGATAATAGTAGGTTTTAAACAAAGCAGGGGATCAAATATCATGCAATAAACATAAAGTAAAGTGCAACACGATAATTGAAAAAAGGGTAAAGTCCATTTTTCAACCTTCAACTTGCATGGCAGCCTGATTTTCAATACTAAACTTAGGATACCAGGTATCAGACACTCCAACTATTGAAACCGAAAAAATTTGGTTGCAATACTAAACTAGGATACCGGGCATCATAAGATGCCCAGCACTAGTACTGAGGCTCATTCCCTTGCTGGATCAAGCCAACATAATTTAGTGCTGGGGTTGAAAATTGAACTATCATGCAAGTTAGAGGTTAGAAAATGGACTATACCCTTTAAATAAATAGCGATCACAACTGCAGGCAATTAAACCCTAGCAATAGGATTCAGAATTTCATAAATAGATCACCGATAGATACACCATATTTTTCAAAAAAAAAATGATATCAGTTTGATGTTTTTCCAATTTAAAATGAATTTTTAGAGATTAAATCAGTTTTTATTACTTTTATAAAAATACAGATATGAGCAAAACCACCTTTGAAACAAGCTAGAGGGTCAAATTTGTTCAATATCTGGTCTTGAGTTTGATTGCCAAAATCATAATTCAATGGTCAAGAATGGACTTCTTCCTATAAATAAATATTGATGTAATAAAATGGAGAATCCAACAGATTCTTTGGAGCAAATAGACAGGATTAGACTTTATAATGACTCAATGGAATACCCTGAAATATCTGTGATAGCTTTCTGTTATTACCAGGTTCACTTTTCGGATTTGTCCCTTGATCTTCCCCATAGGTGAGCAACAAGCTCACCAGTACCCCACACAAACACGCTAGGCAAGAGGTGGAAGAAGATGACTGAGCACAGCACACACACACACACAAGGAAAGTGCAACAGCTCTTTCCTGAATATTGCTGCTGTTGCTCTGAAGTGAGAACAGCACTCACACACACAGCACACACACGAGTAGCAGCCCTGCTGGAGCAGCTCTCAATACTGGATATGGCAAATGCTGAACTATCTATTACATTACCATGGATACCTATTTATACATAGAGGTGGGTTCAGTTTGTGTATGAACTGAAACCAGTGAGGGTGGGCTGCTGAAATGCAGTCTAAGTCTACTGACCTAGCTGCAGGATAAGCCTGCAATATTTTATTAGCTAAGGGACACTATAGCCTACCAAAAATCTGTGTCCCCACTACATCTTATAGTGTTCCCACTACATCTTGACTGCAGTTCAAACTTCTGCAGTTTCAGGCTTCCTAGTCTAGTGTTCTCACCAAGCTGCAGCTTTGAAGATGGGTCTGCAGTATCAGACATGCAAGACTAGCAGCAGATTATTCAACAAAACCCATTCGTATTCAATACACATTTTGAGGAAAAAAACACAACTAAATATTTTGCTCCTTTTTGGTAAAAGATGTAAACAAGCATCAGGCTAAGTTTTATCGCTCTCACCAGAATCTTTATTATTCATGCAAAACTCTGTGGCTTCTTTGAAAGCTTCATCCTCAAAGCATTCTCGCCATTCAAGCAGTGTGCTGAGATATTTGTAAACATTAATTTGTATCATGAGCTTCAAATCAAGCATTTCTTCTGCAGAGAACTTTTTCCCATACAAAAACTTTGCCTGCATTGGCACAAATAAATAAATAAATAAATCATATACAGTCACATAAATAGGATTTGTCTGTTCCTAATAATAACAAAATAAACCACAATCCCATAAATTCTGAATACGCTAATTATATTTAGAACACGTTGACCATTAACCAATGAAAATTTGGAATTAAACTGAAGAGCATGCAGTATTATCTTTTCAAGTCCAAACAATGCACCAGCTTGTTTTGTGAACAGTTCTAGTATTCTAAAGACAATATCCGGTGGCACATGCAAAGTGAACCATCATCCCATCGACTCAACTACCTGGAGAAAGTGAATCCATGGGAATCTTTTGATGAATGACACCAAATCTTGCATTGACTCATGGTGAGAAAGTAATCCAGATAGCCATATGTAAGACCCTAATAGAGACATCGTATGAGAGAGGGAGGGATGGTAACTTCACTTTTCAGTTCTCCCTTTAGTGGGGTCCCATTTGACTTATGAAACCAAACTTCAATAAATACAAAATAATTTTGGCACATGACACAGCACTGCATGTGTCAAATAAAAACAACTCCAGTAGTGTAGATACTCTAAGGGGCATCATGGAACTAAATCTGTGGTGCAAATACCCTTACTGTTACCATCTCCTTTTAAACTTTCACCATTGCATGTAAACTAAACTATTATGTAGAATTTTTAAAATCATATTTCCACAGTACCATAACTTTAGATCCATCGGTTCCCATTCAGAAAAGAATATGCCAGTACAGAATCATAGAAATATAGTTCACAGCATGTGCATTGTGGTAAAAAGAACTTCAAAAACTCTACCAGTGGGGAAAGACCACCTCTAGCCCTCCACAGCTTTGTACTAAGACGAAACCTCTGCAAAACCAGCCGAGAAAACACCCAGACCCTGGCCTCACCCTAACCGGCCACACAGTAACCTAGACCAGCAGCCACCGCAACTAACCGAGGTAGGACTGCACCGTGCAGGAAAGGAAAGAGAACTTGACGAGCATTTAAGTAGTCATTCCGCTGGGGTGGCTCCTGTTGTGGCAAAAAGAATTTTATTTGATTTTAGTGTTTAAACACTGAAGATGAACATGTCTGCATGTGAACATAAATTATAAATGCGCAAACTTTATCACGGTAAAGGCCACATGTTTGCTAGCACTTCCACACGCCACCACCCGGTGATAGAGAAGGTTTAGGGCCTTAGGGGTTAGGGGTTCCTCTCGCTGGTGGCTCTAGAAGGGGCTTGCATGGAGGCCGGCCGCAGGGGGGGTGGGGTGGGGTGAGGAGCGGCAGAGTCACGGGCGTGGGCAGGCCTCGCGGCCCCCAGGTGGTCACTGCTGGCCCTATGATTATGGGAGGGCGTGTCACACCGAGGATGGAGAGCAAAGAGTCCAGTGCATTGATTGACAAGTGGGTCCACCAGCCGTGGGACCCAGGTAGAAGAGAGGACAAGTTCTATATACTGCCCAGCCAGCGGAAAGGGGAAGAATAGAAAATATTTGACAAATATCGACCGAGGTCAGGAAGGCATTCTTCCTCCTGGTTATTGAGATCTCCTCCTACGATTTCCCTCTGTGATAGCTCACGTCACCAGATTGATCTCACCGGCGGCCACGGGTTATGACGGTATCAGAGATGACCTTCCTTGGCGTGGGTGGTGGGTAGCATCTGCTCCTGCTCCGACGCTAGTTATCGGCTCTTCTTCATCCAGACCTGCGACGGCGCGACCTGGTGCAGCGGCGGCGAATCTCCCCAATTCGGTGCAGCGGCTCCATCGATCTGGCACGGGTTGTGACAGGGCGGGGTCTAGGTGGGAGGGGCAGTAAGGCAGCAGGAGCCGCTGTCCGCTGGTGATGGAAACACAAGGACAGGGAGCAGCAGGAAAGTTGTGCAAGGAAGGAGGGATGCACCAGGGCGGTGGAGCACTGAGCCGCTGAGGAACAAGAGGTCAACAGGGGTGGCAGAAGCACCAGCGAGGGTGGAGACAGGGGTGGTGGTGGCAAGGGTCACGTGCTCCAATAACACGCAACTGGTCGCACATTAACCCTCCCCTATAAATGTGTATGGCCGCAAGGATAGTTTGGTGCACTATTTTCGGAAATTTGGACTACAAGCTCTATCTCTACATCCAGACAATGTTTACTTCTCCAGCCGGTGGAACAGGACAATTAAGAGATAGTAGATGACCCTATGATGTATGACCATCAGCTGGGGCCTCTGGCATCTAGACCCTGTTCCAGGGTTGGTGTTTTTGTTATTTAGTCATGTCCATTATTCAAGCATGGCACATGTGTTTGGGTCTTGGGTGTGTTGTGTTTGTGGCATTGTACATTTACTACTCTTTCTTCCTAATGAAATGAAATATACGGCACTCTTGCATTGTTCAAGAAAAAATAAGCAACATCCCAACTTGCAGTTATCTGAACAAAAAAACTCTTTTCTTTGGTCTATGAAATAAGATAAAACAGTATGCAAAGACTGCAACGATTTAAATGCAGGAATCTTCATTATGTGAAATAAGCAAGTAGAACAAAAACCTGCTTAAAGATTGTACTTGATCCAGAGCCTTCTAGTCCAACCAGTAAAAGTTTCTGAATACTTTTCTGATCCAGGTAATCTGGAACAAATCTACTCGAATCCAATCTAGCATCCCCTTCAAAACCACTAGAATATCCAGGAGGGGTTGGTAGCGAAAAAAGATTAGCAATAAGACGTGTTGATGCCTGGCTAAACAAAAAAATAGAAGCAACATAGTTACTCAGTTGATTTACATAGAAACTTTAAAGCATTTTATGAAAAAAATATATTACCTTTTGCCAAATATTTCCTTTTATAATGTTTTGACCCTCCTCCTCGTAGGAACCATCATCATATAACCAGAAATGAGTATTTCGTGGGCACTGTACACTGGCCAGCTGAATGAAAAGCCAGTAAAACTCTGATCAAGATTGTACAGGTCATGAATGACCCCCTAAAAAACTTTTAGGTCCTTAGATTCAAAAATTGGGGAAGGAACCAATCCACTAAAAAAATATACTAATGAGGGATAAAATTTATAACTTCCCATTTGTAGAACACATCATTGAACAAGTTGGCACTAAGTCGGCCATTCCAGTGCCGTGTTGGTTTTGTCTTAGGTCCCAGGCGATTTGGGAGGCGACATCGCCGGGGAAGCTCGTTCTCGTCCTCGTCGGCCCCGTTCCCGTCTACGGCAAGTGCCGCTTTGGACCTCCTCGCGAGCGTCGGCGCTCACCGTCGGCATGGCTCCCGCCCCAAAGGCGTCAGCCTCGCCGCCCGCCGCCGCCCCGCGTCTTCTCCGGCGGTCGCCCGCAGCCGTGGCTGCGCCCCAACGCCAGAAAGCTTCGCCCGTTCGTTGCTGCTCCTCGGACGCAGCGTATTCGCCTGTTCGTGTTCTCCGTTGCGGCGCCGTGGGAGCGAAGGCTGATAACCTTCTCTGCCGCCGCCGGATTCTGCTTCCCGCGGAAGCCATTGGCGAGGAGCGCGTCGTCGGCTGCTTGCCTTCTTCTTCCCCGACTATCCGGAGGCACGCACGGCCCAGCAGCGCCGTCGACGAGTGCTGGCTCGGAGGGCTACCTGTCTGTGTTACCTCGGAGAGATCGCCGGAGATCGCCGGAGTCGTGCTGTTGGAGCTTGCCCAACAGCTCGCCAGTGAGGTCGAGAAGGGCCTAGTGCAAGCGGATTCAGGGAGCTTCCAGGGAATTCTTCCCATCTGTTGGTCATAGCTGTGTCCAGCTGTTACTGTGTAGAGGACGTCAAATTACATTTGTCTTCAAAGACACTGTAGCTAGATGTTCCTGCTGTGCTGTAAGGCTGTGTTGATGAATTTAAAGGTAGTAACTGTGGAGGAGGCGGGGCTGGCGGACCAGTTCCGCGAGTCGAAATGAAACTAATGGCTTGGAACTGCCGGGGGTTGGGAAACGCCCCGGCAGTTCGTGGCCTTCTGCGATGTCAGAAGGCGGTGGATGCGGACATCTTGTTCTTGTCAGAAACAAAAATGGACATGAACAGGATGAAGAAGTTCAAACAAAAACTAAGCATGGGAAACATGGAGGTGGTGGATTGTGAAGGAAAAGGTGGGGGAATTGCGGTGTTTTGGCGGAAAGGAATCGATGTGGTTGTGCGGACAAAATCAAAAAATCACATTGATATGGAGGTGTCGGAGCAAGAGTTTGGTACTTGGAGATTCACAGGCATATATGGTGAATCACAAGCTGATCAGAAGATTAGAACGTGGGAACTGATGAGAGACCTCCATTCTCAGGACCCTACGCACATGCCGTGGCTGCAGGCGGGCGATTTCAATGAAATACTGTATCATCATGAGAAGGAGGGGGGTGTCCAACGTGCTCAAGCATGTCTGGATCGGTTTAGGGAGGCACTGGAGCACTGTGATCTCCATGATTTGGGTTTCACTGGGGATGTCTTCACTTGGCGAAATAAGCAGACGACTGGTAATTCGTACATCCGAGAGCGTTTGGATAGAGCCGTGGCGAATGTGGAGTGGCGGAGTATGTTCCCCATGGTTCTAGTCAAAAATGGGGACCCGTATCATTCAGATCACAGACCAGTGATTATTGACACTGCCTTTCAGCAACCAAGACAGTGGGGGCGTGATGAGGGGAGGTCGTTTAGGTTTGAAGCAAACTGGCTGCAAGAAGAGGATTGTGCTAAGGTGGTGGAGGAAGCTTGGGAGAGTTCGGGAGGAGATAACCTAAGTGCCAAATTGCGAGGTGTGGCCTCTAGGTTGGGGGATTGGAGCTCAAACGTGTTGGGAGATTTAGGCAAACGCATCAAAAAAGCAAAGAAGGATCTGGAGGATTGTAGACGTCAACCAATCAGCGATGTATCGGTTCACAGGGAGGCGGTGTTGAGTTTTAAGGTGGAGAGATTGGAGGAACAACTTGATTTGTATTGGAGACAACGGGCACATGTGAACTGGCTGGAGAAAGGGGATCGAAACACGGCGTATTTTCACCACTTCTGTTCGGAGAGAAAGAAAAAAAAACAGAATAGGAGCATTGAAAAAAGATGATGGAGGCATGGTGGAGGAGGAAGTAGAGAAGAGGAATTTTATCTCTAACTATTTTTTGCAACTTTTTCAATCTGGGTCTCTGAGTACGGAAGACGAGGTCTTTGATCTCTTGGATGCAGTAGTGCCTTGTGTCACTAGTGAGATGAATGAACTTCTAACAAAGGAATTCACAACGGATGAAATCAAGATGGCAGTGGACTCTATCGGGGATTTGAAAGCCCCGGGGCCAGACGGTTTGCCTGCTATAGTTTTTAAGAAATTCTGGGAGGTGATTGGCGAGAAGTTAACTATGAAGGCACTGAATGTGTTGCGGGGCGGAGGTATGCCGGCAGGCTGGAATGACACGATTATATCATTGATCCCGAAGGTCGATAAGCCTGACAAGGTAACTGACTTACGTCCCATAAGCCTCTGCAATGTGGTATACAAGGTGGTGTCTAAGTGCTAGCGAATCGGTTGAAGCGAGTGCTACCTGAAATTATCACGCCAAACCAGAGCGCCTTCATGCCCGGGAGGCTGATCTCAGATAACATCATAATAGCGTATGAGTTGACTGATTATCTGATGAAGAAAAAAAAGGGTACAATAGGTCATGCTGCAATCAAACTCGACATCAGTAAAGCGTATGATAGAGTCGAATGGAGTTTTTTGAGGAAAATGATGCTAAAGCTGGGGTTCGCGAGTGAATGGGTGGATCTGATAATGGACTGCGTCACTTCAGTATCTTACCAAATTAAAGTAAATGGGGTTTTATCAAATAAATTCCGGCCAGAGCGGGGTCTCAGACAAGGCGATCCACTGTCACCATATTTGTTCCTCATGTGTGCTGAGGGGTTCTCTGCGTTACTGAATCGTGCTGAACGCGATGGACTGATCTCGGGCGTGAAAGTTTGCAAAGCAGCGCCAAGCATTTCTCACCTTCTTTTTGCCGATGACTCTTTGGTCCTGATTCAGGCAAATAGGGAGAATGCGACTCAACTCAAACACATATTGGAGTTGTATGAGCGCTGTTCTGGTCAGATGATCAACAAGTCCAAGTCTGCTGTCTTGTTTAGTAGGAATATCAAAGCTCCTGATAGGAGAGCAGTTTGTGGTATACTTAGTATTACCAGGGAGACGGAGAATGAGAAATACTTGGGTTTGCCTGTGCATATTGGCCAATCTAAGACAGCAGCGTTTGCTTACCTGAAGGATAGGGTGTGGAAGAGGATTCAAGGTTGGAAGGAGAAATTCCTGTCATGGGCGGGAAAGGAAATTTTGATAAAAGCGGTGGCCCAGGCGATCCCCACGTTTGCCATGGGCTGTTTTGATCTTACGAAGGATCTATGCGACCAAATTAGTGCTATGGTGTGCCGATATTGGTGGAATCAGCAGGATGGTCACCATAAGATTCATTGGCTTAGCTGGGAAAAAATGATGAAGCCAAAGAAGGAAGGAGGATTGGGGTTTCGGGACATTCACGACTTTAATCTTGCTATGCTTGCAAAGCAAGGTTGGCGGCTCTACAACAACCCGGACTCGCTCTGTGCAAAAATCTTGAAAGCCAAGTATCACCCAGGGGTAACATGTCTGCAAGCACGGTCGCGGGGGGGCATGACATACATCTGGCGAAGTATCCTGAGAGGACTAGAGATCGTGAAATTGGGGATGGTGTGGCGGGTTGGAAATGGCCTCAGCCTGAAAATTTGGGAAGATCCGTGGATTCCGCGTGACTGGACCAGACGCCCCATCACCCCAAGAGGTTCCAATATCATCACTGATGTTTCTGAGTTGATAAACCCAGTGACAGGAGATTGGGACCAACAGTTAGTGAAGGATATATTTTGGGAGGAGGATCAAAAACTCATCTTAGCGCTCCCCCTAAATGAGAATCGACCAAATGTGTTGGCTTGGCACTATGATCCTAAGGGCCTCTTTAGTGTTAAGACTGCTTATAAAGTCTGTAGAGATGACAAGGCGAGGAGAAGGGCGCAGGGAAGTGCACAAAACAGCAGCGCTGGGGGTAATGATCATTTATGGAAGAAAATCTGGAATCTGAATTGCCCAAGCAAAGTCAAGCATTTTATGTGGCGGTTTGCTCTGAATAGCCACCCCTTGAGGAAAAATCTAAGTCGAAGAGGTATGAGAATTAACACAAAATGCCCGGTTTGTGAACGCTTTGATGAGGATGGAGGACATCTTTTCTTCAAATGCAAAACAGTTCGGCATATATGGGGACATCTGCAGATGGAAACAGAGAGAACAAAATTGGCGGCATTGGACTCAGCAAGAAGTGCAGTGGAGTTCATTTTTCAAGCACGGGAAGAGAGCAGAATCACAATGGCTTACCTGCTATGGTCTTGGTGGATGGAACGCAATAATATCAGAGAAGGAGGCCGGCGGAGGTTGGCTTCAGGCATTGCTCATACCATCAGGTTGCATGTTGCTGAATCTCTGAACAAGCAGGTGGTGCACAACACAAACGGGCCGAGAGGCAGCAGCCGATGGACCAAGCCTCCAGTCGGGAAGTTGAAATTGAATTGTGATGCATCTTTCATTCCGGGGGTCGCCATGGGGAGTTGGGGATTCATCATTAGAGACAGCGATGGTGACTTTGTTTCAGCAGGAAGGGGTAAGCTGGAGCACTTGACTGGAGCTCTCCAAGCTGAAGTTATAGCATGTATGCATGGATTGCAGGAAGCTGTCAGATTGGGTATTGGAAACCTGGTGCTTGAAACAGATGCGATACAGGTTAGGCAGGCCTTCTATTCAGATGACCTTGATGCAAGTGTGGTGGGAGGGCTTGTGGCGGAGTTAAAGTTTCTTGCGCATGTAAACTTTAATAGTTTCCAATGTGTCCATGTACCTAGAATATGTAATAGGGTGGCTCATGCGGTAGCTGTGAGTGGGTATGAGTGTGCTGAAGGAGATGAGCAAATCTTGTGCTCTCTTCCCCAGTGCATCTCTGTAATGGTGGCTGATGATCTATCAGCATATGAGTAATATATATACCCAGTTTCAAAAAAAAAAAAAAAAAAAAAAAAAAAAAGAACACATCATTGAACAGACCTATTTGCAAGAAGTAGAGCAATACATAATCTAATATGGAAACCCATCTAAAAGAAATTGAAACCTGTTGTCTTGTACGGTTGTACCCATATTGTGGCAGCAGTGGCACTATGAACCTTTATATAATTGCACTGCTGCCCCACTAAGTTAACAGCAGCAAATATCTTAATATCTCATCAATACACGGGTTTTTGCTACTTGCTAAGCTTTTGTTTAAAACGTCAGGATTTGAGATAGCAATACATCACCCCTTTTCTATTCATGGCACTCTTTATAGAACATATCGTGTTTTCTAATGGTACCCAAAACATATGTTGAAACTTGAAAGAATCCATATAATATCCTGAATTTTTGTTGGAAAGAAATAAGATAATACAAAACACAAATTTTACCTCACAGAGGATTACCATATGGCAACAAATTTAAAAAGAAGCATTCAAATGGATCTGATTTCACCTCAATATCACATTAGCAAGGCCTTCAAAACATCATGATATGTTGCTGCTTTTTTTCTACACATCGCCAAAGGCCTTATAATCACCCTTGGGACCTTGCTCAAATTGGAGCATGCCCAAACCATGTGGAGAAGGCCCAAAGAAAGCCCTAGAACGTCTCCCCACGGCCACCTCCTTAGAAGGCAAGTGTTGGTGTCTAGGCCAAGATGGAGGCCCAATCCATATCAAGTTCAAGCCCATCTTGGGCTCCTCAAGGTCGCATAATGGACATCCTACCTACTCCCTCCGTCCCTAAATAACTGTCGCTTCGCTTCCCGAGAACCAAATGCCGGCAATTTTTATAAATAATAAATATTATTGATTAGTACCATAATTAGTATCATCGGAAAGATCTTTGAGTCTAGTTTTTTAACAAAATTATTTGAAGCTGTAAATATTGCCCGTATTTTCTACAAATTAAGTCAAACTTGTGGCACGTATCCCACAGCGACAATTATTTAGGGACGGAGGGAGTATGCATCTAGGCCACATGTTGTGTCACATTTTAATATGAGTAACATGAAAGGACATTTCAGGAGGCCTTTTCTGATTAAAGCAAAATCATTGTCAAGCAAAGCAAGTTATTCAAATAGTGCTGAGCTATTACTAAAAGCCCTTATGTTCACACAACTGATTTCTGAGCCTTAATTCTTTAACAACACACTGAGTCAGCAAGCAGATCTGAGATGATATAAACGAAATGCCCAGATAATGGTAGAACTGACAAAAACATTTACACTACATAAAATTAAGGTAAAACTCCAAATTGTCATCTTTGTTTGCGCCTACCATTTTTAGATGAAAGTAACGCATCCTGTAAACCTTCTAATAGGGAAAATGGAAACTTCTGCATTGTTAGGGTCAACTAAATCCAACATGTGCAATACATTCAGACACAACTTCCATGTTATTAATCCCAGTTTTTAAAACTTAAAGCTGCAATTACAAGGGCCTCAGGGCTCGGATTCCCCTTCAAAGTAATATAAGCTTCTCAATACACTATACAGTTATAAGCTGGCAGATGTTATAGAGCAAACACTTCAGGAGGTAATACACAGGTGAACAGCAATAATGGCCAAATTGTTTGCTTCGACTATAAAGCTGCTATTGAGGATTGAGATAATATAAACAGAATTTCATTCACAAGCAAGATGGATGGAAATGACCTTCATGTCAATCATAAAAATATGTGCTCAATTTTGATCATAAAAGTTATCAAAACAAGTGGAGTTATGTCATCAAGTGGCCTGAGTATGCAACATTTTTTTTTCTTTGAGTTTTCGAGGTACATAGCTTTAGCTACGCATCTAAATATACGATATGTCTAGATATATAGTAAAAATTGTGTATCTAGAAAAGCCAAGAGAAAAAGTATTAATTAGAGCGGAGGGAGTACCATTCAATAAGTCACCAAAGGTATCATGTGGTAAAATAACACAAAATATACACTGATAGAAAAAATACTTTTACCTTGAGCATTCTGAGTTCAGTTTTTGTTATCTCCGCCCATTTACAAACACTTGTGTGGTGCCATTGCTAGCATCTGCTCTCAGCTTCCCTCCAACACTTAACTTCGAACTAACAATTCTATCAGGCCTCTCACCTTCCTGAAAACAGTCAGCAATGTGGTAATTTAATAAACAGAACTTCAGGGCAATGTGGTCCTTCATGGCTGTACTTGGATCACACATAAACACGAGCTTATATTAACAAATACAGCCAAGATATCAAGTTCAAGCATTGGTCTGTTCATTTTTGGTGTTCTATTAGCTCCAGAATATTGGTCAGTCAAAAATAAAATGTTAATGATGTCATGTTTAGTTGCTTCATAAAGAGCAGTACAAGTGTACAACATACACTTGCCTTCACCAAGCACAGCTACTCAAAATGTGATCCCTTTTTCCTTATAAACAAAGAAATCGCTTTTTAGTTTCTTGGTTAGCATAACAGTTCAAGGTTCTTTACTAGAGCAGCTCCAGCGTGTTCGTAAAACAAAAAGACAGAAGTATAATGCAGTACATTGATTGGGGCACTGGATACAAGGACAGCTTATAGATTGGCTAACTCGCCCTCCCTCTAGAGGCTCTGAGCTGCTTTCTTTGCTATATTTCTGCTTGCCTTTCCTAGCTACCTACGGCTGCCTTTATAGATTTGGCATATCAGAAAACTCCCAAGAAATCTTATCCAAGTAACTAATCATTTCTATCTGCTTAACAAACCTAAACAAACTAACAAACTATGGACCTAATCCTTTATTAACTAGACTGCTGACGCAGCACATCCAAGACCACAGCCGACCACTTGCCATAACAAAGTAACTCACTTGGAACCGAGGCTGTTCAGATGAAAAACAAATGTGTAAGGGAAAGGGAGGTCCTGAATGAACAAGAGCAACGCGCTGCCTCGAAACCCTTCATGATCTCCTCATTAGCTGGGCCCACAAACTGAACATAACACTAGAATTGCGACACTGTGATCCACCTCATCAAATCATCAGTGTTCGGTTTGCATCACCAGTGGGGGTGCCATTATTGTGCAAGTATTAAGGTAGTGAGTGCTAATCTGGCAGTCTTAAGGATTATACACTTATATACCCCCTACAGTTGGTAGAGCCTAGTGATCTGAGAGCATAGGAGTGAGAGGAAGGGAGCAAGCGCTTCCAAGATCGCCAGCAAGAAGGCGCCGTCGTGATTCTCGGAAGGTGGGGTGCTAGGAGCAAATAGAAGTTGTCCTGCCTAATCCTAACTGATACAGAGGATTTCCTTTTTTATCTAATCTAAGGAACCCTTAATCTCCACATCTTGTTCCGTCGGTTGTCGTAGACGCGGGAACGTCCAACATGCACCTAAGGTCGGTCTCCTTCTTCCGCCAAGTGTACTAAATACCAGTCATAACAGTCAACATTAGTTGACATTTAGGAACGAAGGAATACACTCTACGCTCCTAAACTTCAACTAATGTGGGTTGATGGGAGTACTCTCTCCATCCCAAAACAAATACACTTCTTGGATGTTTTGAGGAGACCAATGCTATTATGAAATTACATATATACCCCTATCAAAATTTGTTCTGGCATGTGATAATTATACTTTCAAAATAGGGAAAGTAGTAAAACCTAGTAAAGCTAGGTAGTCGATGATCTAGAAATACATTTAGTTAGGACAAATTTTAAATGATACAAGTGAACTTATTTGGATAGAGTACTTGTTGACTTACTCAAATGTGATGCAGAAATGATCCATATAAATGTTGGGTAGCATTGTAGCAAACCTCCAGAACTAAGCCATTAACGATTATGATCTACGTAGTTACTTTTAAGGCCAGTCTCAATGAGAGTTTCATGTGAGTTTTATCTACATTTAATAGGCTGCCACATAGGCATGTTTTATGACATGGTAACATTTTTAATAGGAGAGAGAAGAAATAAGGTTCATCTGAATAAACTCTCCTACCATAATTACCAACTTTATATGAGTTATAAAATTGAATGTCCATAAAACAATAGCATGAAAATATGCATTGATTATATCTATATTCCATTTTATTTTACATTATGTGGTAGTCTTGAAAACAACGCCATGAAAATCCACTGAGAAGAGGAAACAAGGTCACACAGTTCATTGGCCATGCATCTGTAGTGGTTACTTAGTGGAGCAGATTTTCAGTCCCAAATTTGCAACTCAATTTGAAAACAAGGGACTCCAGTGCCGTACCTTCCCCCACAGCCCGGAGTCCTTGTCATACCAGTACCGGCCTGGCGCGAGGCGGTCCGGCGGCACAGGGCACCCGAGCAGAAGATCCAGCTCGCCCTGCGAAAGGCCGCGCCCGTTGATGACCACCTCGTCCGGCTGCACCTGGTTGGCCGCGCAGCCGCGCTCAGCGCGCATAACCTGTCTTAGCTCCTCTGGCGCCAGTACCCGCGCTAGTAGTCGGGATCCCTTCCCGAGCCGCGCGCGGTGGCGCGGGTCGGACACGGGTGCGCCGATGCAGCCGACGCACTTGCGGCCCTCCGGCATGGAGCCCATGGAGCGGAGGACGCAGCAGGCGCAGTATCGCGCGCTGCAAACCAGGCACTCTTCCTGACGTCGGTCCCCCAGGATCCCCAGTGCCACCGCGATGCGGCCACTCTTACCGCACCTCGCACACGCCCGCCGCCGGCCGCCGCCGTCGTGGATCGGACCCGGTAACGGGAGCTGAAGGAGAGGAGGAGGAGGAGGGGAATCGGGAGCGCGCGGCGGCGAGGAGGCGTTCAAGGAGGTGGGAGGGGGGGCGGTGTCCGGGGAGGAAGGCGGCGAGGGGACGCGCAGCGGGGTGGAGGGGGGGGAGGAGGGCGAAAGACGAAGCTGGAGATGCGGCGGCGGTGGCGGCGCGGGAGCGGGAGCGGGAGGGAACGCGGCACAGCGGCGGAAGGGGACGGCGGGCGCCTGGAAATGGGGCCGGCAGGGACGTCGACTGAGAAGGAGTAATCGAGGTGGTCCTCATCGAGCAGCGGCGCGCCTGAGGGCAGCAGCTTTTCGGAGCGCGCGCGCGCCCACGCCGTCCCCACCGGTGGTGGAGAGGGCACCCCAGGCGGTGGAGACGACGACATTGGGGAAGAGGGGGCAGTTAGGAGGGACGGCGGCGGTCGAGAGGGGACGGCCGGGCAGCCGGCGGTGGTTTTGAGAGGTGGGGAGGAGGATGGCGTGCAGGTGAAACTGGACAACGGCTTCCTGCAGTCCTCTGTAATTTCGCGTGGGCCCAGTAGCCAATAATGTCGTGTGGGCCATGCCTCTGCCTCCCTTGCATTGGGTGGGCCTATTCAACGATCCGTGGGGCCAGCAAGAGGACAGCTGCTCGAATTCAGGATTTCGAACCCAGTCTTATGGTGTACTCCATCCGTCTTAAAATAACCTACCTTTTTTATTTTTAAAAACTACGTTTAACCATTTATTTTATTTAAAAAATTTTATATAAATATTATGTATCTTGCTGTCACTTATTTTACCATTAAAGATATTTTGATAATAATTTATTTATTTTATAATTTATATAAAATTTTTAAATAAAACGATTAGTTAAATACGATCTTTAAAGTCAAAGAAAGTAAGTTATTATGAGACGGAGGGAGTAGTTCATTGCCACATTATTTTTTAAGGTTTATATTCATGAATGAAATGTTCTCTCTCAATATAAAGTTTCATTACACAATTTCATATACTAAATACAAAATGAAATTATTGTATGGTGGAGAGATCAAATATGCATCTCAATTGGGTAGCTAGTTGAAAGCACTAGCTACATGATGGAAATGGAACGGTAAAGATATAATTACTACATCCGGGAGAGCCGGATAGGTGCTCATCTGCGGGCTTGAGCTCCTCCGTCAGATTCTGCCGCGATGCTCCTCCTTACAGAGCTGGCGTCCGGACGCTTGATGGGTCAGACGTCTGAGCGGAAGTTAGACTGAAATCGGAACACTTCTATTTGTTGATGTTAATAGGTCAGTAAGTAATCCCACTGAAAAAAGGCTAACAGTTGCTCATGTTTGGAGCAGATATGCTACATTTCTACAACCCCTCTAGAACTTGAGCATCTCTCCCTAACTCCTAATTAGCTAGCACTACTACTGCATCTTGACAAATAGAATAGGAATTGCTTCTTGGTGGTGTCTATGAGAGGGGGAGTCTCTCTCCTCCTATTTATACTAGTGTATGGTCGGTTTGGAGGGGGCAAGGGAGTAATGACGCTTGGAACTGTCTTCACAACCCCCTTAGCAAACCGCCTACCAAAGCTGGGCTAGGTTGGCCCATCTAAGGGTGTGCCCGCACCCTAGGGTGGGCCCCCTTAGGGCCAGCTTCGGCTTGTGGGTTGCTTCATGCTCTTGGGCTATGGTCTTGTTAGGAATTTGCCCAGATTTGATCTTCTGGTGGGCATTCTCTTTATTTGTTGATCTTGGATCTACGTTACGCTTTCTGGATTGCGCATTCTTGACTGTATCTCCACCATATTCTTGTGAGTGTCCTGTAAAATAGTAATTCTCCAATACATGTGGAAATATGTCAATAGTAAATGTATATGCATGTAAAGTATGCTAGTTATCCCCTTTCTAGGGTATAGTTTGGCGGTTAAAAATATGCAATAAGGGCCACCAACAAGCTCCCCCATACTTGTTTCTTTGCTCGTCCTCGAGCAAACGTAAATGTAACTATAAATCATGATTCAAAAGATGTGATGCTTGCATAAGAGATATTCCAAGTCATTTCTCATTCTGTGGAACAACAAGCAATCAATCATACTGCCAAGGAACAGCAGGGGTTTTATGCTCCAAGGTCATCGAACAACATATGAAGCTAAATTAATCAAAACATGGAAAAGGCATTTTATCATACCTAAATTAATTAAGCAAGCTAACTTAATCAAAACAGAGTCAAACTTTTTGAGTAGGCATATATACACATACTAAACTTACTCACAAAATTTAATGATCATCAAATTAATATTTTATCCTACAAAATTCAAAGATTACACATTTACTAATTAAAAGGTATAATTTTAAAGCATACCAAAAGTGCTAAGGAACATTAGCATTTCATGAGTTTCTAACTTTCTATTGTAGAGCAACTCATAAGGAACATAAAAAACTTTATTTCATCTTTTTTTCGAGCTCTAATTATTTAATTATGAATTAATCGACAAACTACACTTTTATCTTTTTCTGAAAAACAGAAATTCATTTTACTCTTCTTCCTCGGCCGAGAACAGAGCAGGGCGGCCATCGGGAGTTGGCGGGTTGGCTGCAGAAGAGCAGCAGCCGGCGGCCAGCGGTGGCGGCGCTGTCGGGAACGGGCTCCGGCAAGACGCGGCGAACCCGCTGCTGCACTCGACTCGGCGGAGGTGGCGGTGGTGGCCTGGCCACGAGCGCCCATAGCAGCGGTGGCTGCGAAGCGGTGGTGCGGCGCCGGCGAGGCGGATAAGGGGTGCGAGGACTCCCCTGGGCAGGGCTCGGGCTAGCTCCAGGGAGCTCACCACGACGTGGTGCTCGTGTTGGTTGAGGCAGAGAGACGGAGGAAGCAAGGACGGCCACGGCGGAGGCAAGCTCGGCGGCGCAGGCGCGTTCCCACGCGTATGGTGCGGTAGCGACCGAACGAGCGGGCCGATGAGATTCAGGGGACTATGGCGGCGGTCGACTCGGCTGGCACGGCGGGGAGCCGGATCAGCACGGCCCGCGGTGGAAGCGAGCTCCGGCGGCCATGACGCGGCGGGAATCACCGTGCAGCCGATTCCGTCCAGTAGAGACTGCGCGAGCGGGTCAACGAGGATCGCCAGGAGGTGGCGAAGCTCCATGCGTGAGCTGTGGGGCTTAGGTGGAACGAGAGCTGTGAATTTTGCTGGCGAAGCAGGGACACGACGGCGGACAGGGAGGAAGAAAGAGGAGCTCACCGTCGCCCTGCTGGTTAAGAGGAAGAGGGGAAGGCTCTGGAGGATGGCCAGCTCCTACTCGGACGTGGCGATGCAAGCGACAGTGCGGAGTTCCACAGGCTGAACAACGCATACGTCGTCCTGCTGCCTAAGCGACCGGACGCTTGTTCCCCGGGCGACTACCGCCCCATTACCATGATACGGCCGGACAATCGGGCGCCCAAGCTCTTGGCCAGCAGGCTAGCCCCGAGGCTGAACGAGCTCCTTAGTTTCGCTCCAGTGGGAGGACATGTTTAGAGACTGCCACCTTCGGGCACTTGGGACGGACGCCTCGGACCACTGCCCCCTCCTTCTTCACACTAACATGTCCATCCACCATAAACCCCGGTTCCACTTTGAGGCCTTCTGGCCAAGAACCGAGGGGTTCCAGGAGGCTCTTTTGAGGGGATGGAGATGTGCCGAAACCATAGCAAACCCGCTCGTGAGACTAGACGCCTTGTTGCGAAACTTAAAGAAGGAGCTCCAGGCTTGGGCGGCAACGACGATCGGCAACGTCGGCGAGCAGCTCCTCATGGCGAGAGAGCTTGTCCTGAGGCTGGACCAGGCAAGTGACCGACGTGAGCTTTCCGACGAGGAGGTCGACTTGCGAAAGTCCCTCAAGTTGAAGTGCCTCGATCTGTCGTCCCTGCAACGCACGATAGCAAGGCAGCGTGCAAGGATACGACACTTGGCGGAGGGGGACGCCAACACAAAATATTTCCACCTCCTGGCACGAGGGCGCAGACGGCGCAACTCCATCAGAAAATTAAAAGATGCGAACGGCAACACGTGCTCCACGCACGATGAGATGGAGCGCCTTATCAGCCACCACTTCTGCAACATCTTTGGGCAGCCCGGGCCTGGCTCATACTCCCTGGACTTCGAGCGCCTGGGGATGGCCCCGCACGACCTGACCGGACTTGACTTCCCTTTCACCGAGGAAGAGATCCACGCGGCAGTATAGGACACGCCGTCCGACAGAGCACCCGGCTCGGACGGTTTCACCGGGGCTTTCTATAAAGCAGCATGGCCCGTCATCAAGGACGACGTCGTGGCAGCCGTCAACTCCCTCTTCTTCGGCGACAGTGCGGAGTTCCACAGGCTGAACAACGCATACGCCGCCCTATCGCCTAAGCGCCGGACGCTTGTTCCCGGGCGACTACCGCCCCATTACCATGATACACAGCTTCGCAACCGGGGCCCAAGCTCTTGGCCAGCAGGCTAGCCCCGAGGCTGAACGAGCTCATATCCGCTAACCAAAACACGTTCATCCGGGGTCGAACAATCCATGACAATTTCAAGTTCGTCTAGAGCGCCGCGGTGCACCCGAGAAAGAAGAAAATCCCCAAAGTTTTCTTTGAAGCTCGACATCTCCAAAGCCTTCGACACAGTCGCTTGGACCTTCCTACACAGGGCTATGGAGGCACTCGGATTCAGCAACTCCTAGCGAACGTGGGTTGCGACTCTCCTGTCGTCAGCGGCCTCCAGGATCCTCCTCAACGAGCGCCCAGTGAGCCGCCATCAAACACCTGCGAGGGGTAGTGCGGCGGGGGGGGGGACTCGCTTTCCCCCATGCTGTTTATCATTGCCATGGAGGTCCTCAGCCGAGGCTATTCGAGGCAGCCTTGAGCAGAGGGGGTACTCCGCCCAATGGGGGACGGACGCGATCAAGCATTTCTGCAGCATTTACGCCCGGCGATGCCATCCTTTTCATTGACCGCACGTGAGCGGGCGGAGGCGGTCTTAGGGATCCTCGACATGTTCTGGCGCCGCCTCGGGTCTCTGAACTAACCTCGCCAAATGCTCTATCGGCCTAATATACGGCAACCCCGAGGTCCTGCCCCACCTGCAAGCAACCTTGGGGTGCGCAATTGCGGACATGCCCATCCCCTATCTGGGTCATCCCCTATCTGGGTCTACCCCTCAGCACAAAGAGGATACCGAAGGCACACATCCGGGCCACTGTGGACAAGGTGGCGGCGCGATAACCAGCTTGTCACGGCCAGCTAATGGCTAGAAGTGGCCGCCTGATCTGGATACGGTCAGTGCTCGCGGCAATACCAATTTACTCCCTCATCGCAGACGGCCTACCAGCCTGGGCCCGGAAGGAAATCGACGCCATTTGCCGCCGCTTCTTGTGGGCTGGCAAAGATGGGTCTACTCGGGGAAAATGCATGGTAGCCTGGCCCACCGTATGCCGGCCAAAGGAGATCGGGGGCTTGGGCATCCCAGACCTAAGGCTTACCGAGATCGCGCTACAGACACGTTGGCTGTGGCTCCGAGAAACTGACGACAATAGGGCCTGGGCATCCCTCCCTACAGCGGTTGACGAGGATGTCCGAGCTTTCTTCACGGCGTCAAACCTTCACGACCATTGGCGGCGGCGAAAGGCACTTTTTGGGCGCCTCGATGGCTAGGCGGGAACTCCATCCAAAGATATGGCGCCCTACGCTATTCTCCTACATCAGCAAAAAGGAATGTCCGATCGACGGCGGTGCGAGAAGCCATCCACGGCCACACATGGGTTTCGCAGATCCATGTGGGGTCCGCCTACCCAAGGGATCGTCGAGTACTTGAGGATTTGGGACCTAAACTGAGGACACCGTCTTCGGCCGACACCGAGGACCGGCTCATCTGGAGATGGACGCCTGACGGAGTGTACTCCTCGAGATCAGCGTACCGTGCCCTACACCTTCCGACTTACCCCACAACCGACTTCGAGCGCGTATGGGCGACGTGGGCACCGCTACGCGTCAAGATCTTCCTATGGCTAGCCCTACGACGGAGACACTGGACGTCGGACAGGAGGCAGCGGCACGGCCTCGACTCCGCGGACTACTGCTACCTGTGCGACCAGGAACCGGAGACGATCGACCACATAATCTCATCATGCTCTTACTCGAGACAAGTGTGGTTCGCCTTGCTTGTGGTACTAAGGGCGCCAACGAGCATTGCAGTCTTCAGAACGACGGATGAGTGGTGGAACTCCTGGCGCCTACGATGGACGGGTGACAAGAGGATGGGCGCAGATACCTTATTCGCCTTGACAGCATGGGAGCTATGGAAGGAAAGAAATGCCCGATGTTTCAGAGGGTCTTCCGCGTCCGTGGCGCACCTCCTCGACACCATCAAGGCCACCGCAGACCAATGGGTCCTCGGCGGAGCGGCCAAACTACGTTGTTTGCTTAGCGAGTAATAGGTGTACGGCCGAGCGTGAGGGGGTTCGCTTTTTCTGTAAACATCTCAAACCCTCACGCATTTGTAAAAACTCTGTAAAAAACATCCTTCTTAATGCAATGATGCGCAAGTCTTTTGCGTATTCGAGAAAAAAAAAACGGTCGGCGGCTGTCGGCGAGCAGCCCGCTTTACCGGCTGCCGCGGCCAAGCATTGTAGCTCCCCGACAGAGCTATATTGCCCTCCATTTTCTCTCCATTTCGTGCAGCAACGTGATCCACTACTTTGAGTAAACTTGTTCATCTTCACGATCTTTACAACTCTTGTTTAAGGATCAACCTTGGAAACTCAAAGATTGGAGAGGTATAGATCGAAGAACAGGAGAAGGAAGAAACTGAAACAGAGTTTCAGTTAACTGAAACTGAAGATTCACTTAGGATTTCAAAACCATATTTGGGTTTGCATCTTAGAACACTTAATTAGAGGGTGATTAGAGGTTAAACAACACAAATAAATACACCATTACAAAGTATAAACTCTACACTTTGTAATAGAGTCAAAGTTTGATAAATTTTACTTATAAAATCTTGTTTAATTAATCCCCCAAAATTGAACTCAACTTTGCTAAATCAGGGACTTGGTCATTTTGGCTAAGTGTGAGAAACAACATTGAATTCAAATTTTGGAGCCAAATTTAGAATGTTTGATTTGGAAACATAATCAAACCTTAGATTTCATGAAAAGGTACACTCTTATTTCAAAGATTATACTAATGAAAATTTTAAGTACTATAATTATGCTTCTAACCTCAGAGTCACAAAAAGCCTTAAGCAAGATTAAGACTAGTACTCAACACATCCTAAACAACCAAGGCATGCTAGGGTTCCATGAATCATACAAAGCACATCAAAAGATATTAAAACATGTTTTAGCTAGACATGAAAACCATTAACCTAATCCAGAGATGACACTTCATGCCACACATAAGCACCTCATTAACAAACAAAACATGCTAGGACTTTGAACATAGACAACCTTAATCTTGCTCATGACTAACGTTTCATAACACACACTAACATCATTTTACATGCTATAGATGAAACATGGAGTGCAATGATGCCATGATGCTTGGTGATCAAGCTTAATGATGCTCATGATCAAGGTTTTAATTATTGCTTAACATCTAGGGTGTTGCATCTTATCACTGATATAACCTAATCCATGCAAGAACTAATACTGGCACGGTTGGATCCAAGAATCATACAGAAAATAGTAGTTCCCTCTTACCATTGGATTATGGGACTACTGGAACCGTTAACCTAATCCATGAATCATATCTATCTATAGATCATACAGCTTTAGGAGTATAGATACATATGATTCATAAGAGGTCGGTCGGCTGAGCGAGGATGAAGGCCAGGTGGGCAGTGACGGTGAAGGGAGTGCGCCTAGAGGAAGAAGAAGCGACCGTGGATCGACGCTTGTGTCCATGAGTAATAGTAGCTAAATGGTGTGCAAAATTCCATCCATCCCATTCTACTTCATCCCTCACACAAAACATGAAATTGGAAACAACCTATATCTCTATAACTGTTGGTAGTCTTTAACGATCACATCCGATTAAGTGACAAAAGGAGGAGATATAGATCAAACTTATCCACATATGTTATTCACATTTACTATTTCCACTTTAATTGAAAAAATATTGTTTTGCGGGTAACATATAAGAATATAATGGAAAAGGTCACCAGGCATATTTCACAAAATAGAAAAGAAGCCCACTCACCAGAAGATCTTGGGCCAACCACCACCAAGGACATGGTCCAAGCCTAGCCCAAGGCCCACTGGCCAAAGGCAGTGCCGAGGGGGCTGCCCCTGTTGCGGGTGCACCAGGGTGCGACCGCACCCCTAGCTCTACTAGGCGGACCTAGCTTTGGATGGCGGCTTGCTGAGGCGGTTTCAAGGACGGTTTCTAGTGCCATTAAGTCCCCTACCCCCAGAACCGACCTTAGGCATGTATAAAAGGAGGGGAGGAGCCCTCCCCCACAACGCACACTACACTTGGTGCCTCTCTCCCTCTCCAGACTTGTACTTTTTTATAGTAGTATTTTAGAGCTAGGCCAAGGCTTGCACTAGGAGAGCAAGAGCATCTTGAAGCTTTGGTATGATCTATACAATGTTCTTCATTTTGATTCATATCATGTTCTTGTTCTTATTCTATCAGTATGGTTATAAATCATGTTCTAGAGCTAGGTTCTTATGTTACTATTTAGCATATGATCTTTGCTATATCATCCATTCCATACGCAAGTATAAGAGCTATACTATCCTTAGGGATAAAGAACTTCATTTCTAGGGTTCATACCTTAGTTAGCTAGTTAGAGTGAAGTAGGGAGAGGTGTGAGGGAAAGTCGGGGAAGAACTGACTTTGTCGGTAGCCTTCCCCCACTTGTCACTCGACGAGCACATGCTTGGTACCTTAATAGGATCTTAGCTAAGTAGGTGTTCATGGTTGTTATGGTCTTCTATGTCCTTTGACGTTGAGCTTTACCTATACTTATTTACAGGTTCATTGTCCACTCTTGTAGCAGACACTTATTTACAGGTTCATTGTCCACTCTTGTAGCGGATGCTCTAGTAGAAGGCCCCTGATAAAGACGGGATCACCCTATATACACACTAGAGTAGTAGTCGATAGTGTATATGTGGTGTCTAGACTAGAGGCTATCTTCGTTTGCCTCGTACCCGATGGTTGAGGTGGTAAGCAGCAGGTGGTGACAACCCTGTCCGTCCCTTGTAGTCCCCCACATCCAGGGTATGGCGTAGAGCTGTAGGCTGGCAACGCTTGGCAGACTAAGTGTTATCCGATGCCCGAAGTAAGCAAGTAGAAGTACAGTTTATCAATCATTAGACTGTGAAGCCATAAGAATCTATCTTTATCTTCATCACTCTACCCTTATGTACTTTAGGATACCTGCTCTAGTTTAGGTTTATTCTTTCTTTCTTTATTCCTATTCCTTTTCCTAAGATTGGCTTGTGTGTGTCACACTAAACATCTATTATGGTTTACCCCTGCTATAAACTTTGGTATACTATACAATATGTTTTCTTGATCATGTACCTGATAGAGTCTTTTATACCTGTGCCTTCCCTTGGAAAAATATGATACCCTGAATACTTCCAGATGAAATGCTACAACGGTAATTCCGTGCGCTTGCAGATTTGTTTCAGAATTGTTAAGAACTAACATTGAGATGTTTTATGTTTCATTGATAGGGATGCAATCCTAGTAATAATGCTAAGAATGCCAATGGGCATTTCTAGTACTATTACTGAGAATGTAAAACTAGCAGTGACGTTGAAAAATATCAACAATAACCAAACAACAAATGGGTTCAACCCAACCCAGCAAAATGGTATAGGTCCAACCCATTCCATATCATCCCAAACCAAACACATGGACTGTGAACACCTTCAAACCAAACACACATGGACTGTGAACACCTTCAAACCAAACACATGGACTGTCAGTGGAATGCACCAAGCAGAATTTTCTAAAAGCATTGTCAAATATTTATCTCTGCATTTTCCTTAATTGTTCTCCGGTTTCTTTCCTACTCAAGTTGCTCCTGACAACTGTCTCAACGGAAATTTCTTCTCTATTACATATCACACCATAATGTTTTTTTCTTTCTTATTTTTGTGGATGCTGCAAATTTTCGAGCCAAAACACAATATATGAATGGTATGTTCATTGGGTACAACATGAATGTGTCATGGCAGATTAGGCAGATGTTCAAACAAAGAAAAGATTCAACACAACCTAATACTACATGTTCAGATAGATCGATGTCCAAACATTCAGAATTAAACACAATCTAATCAACGTAAAGAAAATGTTTAGTGATCAAGCATATATTCTCTTGCTGTGTTTGTTTTTGTCTTGCCCTTATTTGCAGATCGACCATTCTCCATTAGTATTTTTCTCCCTTGTTAACTATCTTGCTATGATTTGCAAATCGATCATCCTTATTGGTACCCATTGTTTCTGTTAAGTTTGTAATTTTTAAGCATATTGGCTATGCTTTGTGCTTGTGTAGTTGTGTTTTGCATTTCCTATAGCTTGGTTGCTATGAAATCTAAACTACTAACTTTTAAGCAGCATGTTTATATAGCTTCTTCATCAGGGACCTTGGAGTTCGAAGATGAAGTCTGAGTCCAATAGAAGCTGGAAGCCTTGTTACCAGCATGGTCACTTCAAGAATTATGTCTAGAACAGATCTCTAGAGCAGCTACCACTATCTTCTGAGCACTGTGCCTTATTTATGTACAATATGCTGTGTACTTAACCATCACAACTTTGAAACAATGCCATCATGGAAAGAGTAGACAGATACTCAAACAAAGAAAAGATTCAACACAATCCAATACATTTCAGATAGATCCATGTCGAGACATTCAGAATTAAACACAATCTAATCAACGTGAAGAAAATGTTTAGTGATCAGCCCATATTCACTCAGAATTAAACAATTTTTTGATGGACCACAGATTTTCTTGCTGTGTTTGTTTTTGTCTTGCCCTTGTTAACTCTCTTGCCCTTATTTACAGATCGACCATTCTCCATTGGTTTTCTCTCGCCGTTATTTGCAAATCGATCATCCTTACTGCTACCCATTGTTTCTGTTTTGCCCTTGTTAGTAACCTGTCTCGCACTTCTTTCCAGATCCACCGTCCTTGTTGCTACCCTTTGTGTCTGTCTTGCCCTCATCATCCTTACCAACAGCTTCATTACCGACAGCCATCCTGGCAACACCAATTTGAGCTTCAATTTCCAGGAGCTTCCGAAATGCACACTTTCTCTCTTTGCAAACATCTGAAAGCCTTTCCAGGTACTCAAGGATTTCTTGTTTGTCAGATCCCAAACAACCAGCAATCTGTACAAAACAAAACACATTTTATTTATCAAATCACTCCAGATCCAATTATTATTGGTTGCATTGACTATATTAACAAATTGTCAGATGTTCAACCTTAGGGAGCCCAATTGCTTCCTTAAAATCAGGAAGAACCTTTGTGATCATGCTTGCAAAGGTCACATCTTCACTGACTGTGATATCAGGAAAATAACAATCGCATTTGGTGCATAAAGCCTTGGAAGTTTCCTTGAGGATTATGTCAAGAACTTTCACATAACCAAACGAACATATGATATCTGCAGTAATCTGAAATGGATAATAAAAAAGAAAACAAATAAACCTAATCATATAAAATTCAAGAAGGTACAGCAATCGATACACAAAGAAACCATCAAGAAGCTAAGTTCTTGAAAATACAGTACAACATGTAGCGACTACGGACTACTTGTGAGTTGGCATGATCACAGGGCAATACCAACAAATTAGAAATACACATAAATCCCACATGGTTGCAGACAAAACAACTTGCTAATGAACAATAATAGGATCTAATTACATTGATGCACGATATTGCATTATTGATATTTGAATCCGAGGACAATATTGTTGCAGATTTCAGGGAAGGATTTCAATTTCTAGTGCACCACCAATTTATGGTTTAATTTCAAACACAATATGCTAATAATGATAGAGAATTTCAACCGTAAACTCCAAAATTCAATAGTCATCAATGGTACCAAAATGTAAGCAGAACCACTATCAATTTACTGAGATGATTTAAAAGGACTGAAGCGGAATAACAAATCTTTCAAATCTAGGAATGGCTGCACTAGCAATGTTTAAAAGGCGTCGCCTAGGCGGCGACTTGGCCTCTAGGTGACAACAATGTCTAGGCGTCGGAGCTCGCCTAGCCAGGTGTGGTATGGCGTCCGCCTGGGCGCCTAAGGCGTCCACCTTTTGCATTAGGCGGTTGGGGCGTCGCCAACCAGCCTGAGGCGCCCGCCATACCCGTGAGCAGCCGCGCGCGGGAAAGGGAAGGGAGATCCAGGGCGGGCGCGCGGGAAAGGCAAGGGGCCAGGGCGGGAATCGCTCCCGTGCGGAGACTTCTCCCGCCTTCGGTGCTTCCCTGCGGGTGCGCATAAACAAAATCAAGCGAGGGAAGAAATCACGCCCAGGAACGAAAGGAAACGCGCGGGGAAGGAAATCGCGGGGGGAAAGAAATCGCGCGCTGCGCGTGGGAGAGGGATTGGGAGTGGATAAGAAGGGGAGAGGAGAGACCGAGAGAGAAAATCCATCGCACCTGCCGGCTTCCGCTGTTCTCTGCGCGTTCGCGCATCCCGTGCGGGAAGAGCGGGATTGAGGGAGACTCGCCAGTTCCCTGCTTCTCACGGTGCCAGCTCCTGCTTGCCTGTGCGTATGTCTCTTCTTTCCCTCTTCTTATCCTCTCTCTCCTCTCTTGAAGGTCGAAGCTTTGCATTGTCTGTTCCCTGCTGCTCTGTTCTAGTTCTGCTGGCTGCTACTGTCAAGGGCGTGGTGATCTAGGGTAGGTGGCCCTCGACTACGGAGTTCGTAGTCTCCTGCCGTGTCTTCCAGTAGCGGAGGTTTTGCCCCTCACGGCTGCCTGGGCTTCGGAGAGTTTGGAGAGATAGAATTAGGGTAATTGTTCTTGCTTAAACCAATCAAGTGCCGAGTACAAAGATATATAGCCCGAGGCTCTAGTAACAAACTGGAGTAATTTACTCCTAAATCAAAGCGATGAATATAAACTATTTCCTAATTTAGCCACTAATCGATTGGGAGTTCTCCTGCTGCGCCAGCTGGGCCTGGGCCGCAGCGCGCTCGGCTGCCCTGCGCACATCGCGGGCACGCCGTCTTCTGGTGTAGGGAACGCCTCACATGACATCTGTCCCCCCCTCGAGGACCGGCTCGTCCTCAAGCCGGAACGCTGGGTACTTGGCGACGAACTCTTCCTTGTCTTCCCAGGTTGCCGACGACGCCGGTTCACCCTTCCACCGCACCAGCACTTGCTGGACGCCGCGAGCAAGGCGGGCACGCAGGGGCGAAGCTACCTATGCTGTGGGGGGTGCCAATGCACCCACGGCAAAAACAAAAATTAGTTCTAATAATCTCAAATTACCACATATGCACCCCCCTCAGCCAAGGTTCATGCACCCCCACTGCGCAATGTGGAACACTGGAAGCGTGAAAGAGTTTTAGGTGACCAATGACAATCCAAAGCTATGGTATATAGTTCACAATTACCGCTCGCTTGCTAATTTGGCTCTGTTATAGGAATAGATATGAATAAGTGTACACGTTTGTATTGGTAGATTTTTTTTCCCAGTTGAGACATAGACAGGCCGGATACCAATTAGATGTTAGATAAGTTTAAAAATAAGACTCATTTTTATTACTTTGTAATTAGGAGCCCTGGTTATATAGGCTTGATTTGTCAAACTATAAGGTTATTAGATGTTATAGGCTTGATTTGTCAAACTATAGGCCTAACAATTACCTCTCTATTATTTGTAAGTTTATTATTTAAAATTAGTTGACCATAGTAGTATGTTATTTGGGTTATTAGTATTGTCTGATTGATATTGTAAAAATATAATTAGATAAATGAACTAGGAGCCGGTGAAGGCACTGTTTTTTAGTTTCAGCGGTTCTGGCTCATCAGCACACTCTAGCAAGGGGCTACAACATTGTTTATGACCATGTCAAATAGGATCTAAGTAGAACAGAAGTGTTGCACCTAGAGTTCGGCTTACCAGTTGAGACTTGAGACACAAAAATAAGAGGGGACCGGGAGGACAAAAAATCATGAAAATCTCTAAAACATCGATAAAAAAGTATAAAATTTTGGTAGAATTTTTAGAAGTAGCTAGAGCAAATATTGTTAGAATGAAATTGAGCATTAATCGCATGTAAATTTACCAGAGGTTACTGGTCGAACCAAAAATCAACAAAATTCAGTGAAATTTCTGAACCCTTAATGCACCCCCCTCGTTGGAGCTCTAGCTTCACCACTGCGGGCACGCACAACCTGCTCCGGCTCAGGAACAACGGCGCCGTGGTGGACAGACGGCAATGGCGGTGGAGCATCAGGCGCCTCGCCCACCCATTTCTTCAGAAGGCCCACGTGGAACACATCGTGGAGCTTGGCGTGTGGCGGCAACTCGAGGCGAACAGCGACCTCGTTGATGAGTGCCGTGACACGGTAGGGCCCGAAGTACCTGGGCTGCAGCTTCCCTTTGGCGGCGATGGTCAAGGACGCCACGGGGCGCTGGCGAAGTCGAAGGAGAACCCAGTCCCCCACCGCATAAGACACCGGCCGGTGGGACATGTCGTAGGAGCGCTTCTGGACTGCTTGTGCCTGCTCCAAACGGTACCTGATGTCGTCCAAAAATTCGGAGCGTTCAGCCATGGTCTTGGCAACAGCCGCCACGCGCGTGTTGCCCGGCTCGTAGGACCGGAGGGAGGGGGATCACGGCCATAGACCACCCGGAACGGCGTCTCCCGCAGCGATGACTGGTAGGCGGTGTTGTAGACAAACTCCGCCCATGGAAGCCAACGAAGCCACTCGCGCGGTCGATCGCCGGTGAGACAGCGGAGGTACATGGCGATGACGCGGTTGGCCGCCTCCGTTTGGCCGTCAGACTGTGGGTGGAAAGCCGTCGTCATGTGGAGCTTGGTGCCCATGAGCCGCATGAGCTCTCGCGAAAAGGTGGAGGTGAAGACGGGATCCCGGTCTGAGACCATGGACTGCGACATGCCATGGAGCCGCACGATGTCGGTGAAGAACGCCTGTGCCACAGACTCTGCAGAATATGGGTGAGCCAAGGGAATGAAGTGGCAGTATTTACTGAATCGGTCCACCACCGTCAAGATGACGGACTTGCCGCGCACACGCGGGAGGGCCTCCATGAAGTCGAGGCCGATGTCAGACCACACCCCGGTCGGGACCGGCAGTGGCAGCAGCAGGCCAGCCGACTGCAAGTGCTCCGTCTTGAAACGCTGGCAGGTCACGCACACGCGCATGAAATCGCTGACGAGGCGGCGCATGTCGGGGAAGTGGAAATCGCGGTGCAGCCGGTGCAGCGTGCGCTGCACTCCCTCGTGGCCATCCTCATGCACGGCCGTGAGAATCTCCAACAGCAGTGGGGACAAAGGGGGAATGTACAGCCGGCCATCATAGGTGACCAAGCCGTCCGTGACCGCCCACGGCGCCCCGCGCGTGCCTGCTGCGAGCTCATCCCGGATGGCGACCAGGGCTGGATGCCTGGATGGGCGGCCTGGTCCTGGCGAAGACGCGCCAAGTAGTCGAAACACGGCGCGGAGATGGCTAGCACCGCGCCATCCGGTGTGTCACGCCACGACAGGGCGTCAGCGACGACATTCTGGGCGCCGGGCTTGTACTCCACCGTGATGTCAAACCCCAGCAACTTCCCGACCCAGTGGTGCTGCGGGATTGTGGCGAGGCGTTGGTCGAGGAGGAACTTGAGGCTGTAATGATCTGTCCGGCCAGCGAAGCGACGGCCCCAGAGGTACGGGCGCCAATGGCGTATGGCATGGACGAGGCCGATCAGCTCACGCTCATAGGCGGCGAGGGAGCGGTGCCGAGGTGCGACGGGCCAGCTGAAGAAGGCGATGGGATGCTTGTCCTGGAGCAGCACCGCACCAAACCCGTGCGTCGAGGCGTCGCATTCGACGATGAATGGCCGCGTGAAGTCCGGGAGCGCTAGCACCGGGGCCGAGGTGACTGCTGACTTGAGCGCCCGAAACGCCTCCGCTGCGTCGTCGTTCCAGGTGAAGCCCTCCTTCAAAAGTGTTGTCAGCGGGGCGACGATGGTGCCATAGTCGTGGACGAACTTGCGGTAGTACCCGGAGAGGCCCAAGAACCCTCTGACCGCGTGTGCGGACCGGGGTTGGGGCCAGTCGGACACCGCTTGCACCTTGGCGGGATCCATGGCGACACCCGCATCGGAGATGACGTGGCCGAGGTAGGCGATGGACTCGACCCCGAAAGTGCACTTGGAGCGCTTGACGAACAGCTGGTGCTGCTGCAATATGGTAAGCACCGCGCGCAGGTGGCGGAGGTGGTCGGCCCAGGAGGAGCTGTAGATCAAAATGTCGTCAAAAAACACAAGTACGAACCGGTGGAGGAAGGGACGCAGCACGTCGTTCATGAGCGCCTGGAACGTTGCCGGAGCGTTGCACAGCCCGAACAACATCACCATGAACTCGTAGAGGCCATCGTGGGTGCGGAACGCCGTCTTGTCAATGTCGGCCTCCCGCATGTGGACCTGGTGGTAGCCCGAACGGAGGTCGAGCTTGGTGAAGAACTTGGCGCCGTGGAGTTCATCTAGCAGCTCGTCGACGACCGAGATGGGGAACACATCCTTCACGGTGATGGCGTTTAAGGCGCGGTAGTCGACGCAGAATCGCCACGACCCATCGGCTTTCTTGACGAGGAGAACCGGCGACGAGAATGCCGAGAAGCTGCGGCGAATGAGCCCTTGGTCCAGCATAGTGGCGCACTGGCGTTCGAGCTCGTCCTTGTGCGTCGCCGGTAGCGGTAGGGGCGCACGGCGACCGGCAGCACCCTGGCTGCAGCGTGATGCCGTGGTCGCGGGAGCGCGGTGGGGGCAGCCCGCGAGGCTCACAAGACGCCCTCGAACGTGGACAACAGCTTGCCGAGGAGGGACGCCGTGGCCATGGTGGTGCAGATCGTGGCGGCCACCGGCTCTGGAACGGCACGCCAGAGGACCCGCCGGCCCTCGCTGTTCGGCCATGGTGCGCTGGGCGAAGTCCCAGTCACGGGCTCCCAACATGCCCACCACCGGGCGCCGAGGACGACGTCGAAGCCCGGCAAAGTGGCATGATTTTAAGAGGTCGGGCCATGAAGGAGGTGCCCCTGGATGGTGAACGCGGCCTGACGACGGAGAATGTCGGGCCAGGTGATCCGCTTCGCCGTTGGCGACCATGGCGGAGTAGGCGCGGCCGAGGAAGCGGGGCAGACCGGTGCGCCCGCGCCGCGGACCTCGAGATGAAGCCGTGGGAGGACCCGAAGTCCAGCAGAAGGCGACGGCGAGGCAGACTCCAACCGTGACGGTGATCTGGAGTGTGTCGCTGAAGTGGACGCCCGCCACGGCGTGAAGGGAGTAGCGGGGAAGCCTCGGAGTCCTCTCTCCGCCGGCTCGCTGGATCGCCGCCTCCTCCTCCTCAAGAGCGCCCTCCACGAAGAACAGGCGCTTGCACACCCCGTTGTGGCCGCGAACAAACTTTTTCGTTGTTGTAGCACAGGCCGAGGCGGCGGCGTTCTTCTTGTTCCGCCGTCGAGGCGACGGATCGGCCGGCCCTCGGTGATCGTGGCTGGAGCCGCAAGCAGCGGGCCGCGAGGGGCTGGCAGGATCGCCGGGTCGTTGGGGAGGTGCCGGGAGGGCGCGTTGCCCTTGCCGGAGTGGAGCCGGCGGCGGCGCCGTGTACTTCTCCATTAACTCGAACTGTCGGGTGAGGCTCATGGCCGAGGCGAGCGATTGGGAGTTCCGTGGCTCGGATGGCGAGGCTCACGGGCGGTGAGGGAGGCCCCCGGTGAAGAGCCGACGCTGGCCGGATGTCGTCGAGGCGGCCGGTGCGGGGAAGGAGTGCCTGGAACCGATCTTGGTACTCCTCCACCGTGCTCGTGCGGCGACATGACGCGAGCTCGAACAGGGGGGCCGAGCGGAGCGGTGGCCTATAGCGCAGGTTGAGTTCCTTGAAACGCGCCCAGCTCGGCGTGCCCTCGTCCGCCTGAACCTGCATGTACCACATCTGCGCCCCCTCCATGAGGTTGAAGGACGCCATCCACACGCGCTCCTCGGGCATAATCCGCTGCTGGGTGAAGGACTCGCACCGATTGGTGAAAATCAGCGGGTCGCTTTTGCCGTCGTAGCGCGGGAAGTCGGGGCGCTAATGCTTCGGCGGCCAGTCCTGGGTGTGCTCCCCGGAGTTGGGCCGCGGCCCAGAGCTAGATGAAGAGGCGGTGATGTCAGCGATCGCCTTGGCGTTGGCCTCGATGGACGATTGCATGAGCGCCACGTTCTTGGTGAGCGCGTCGATGGCGGCCTTGAGGTCGCCGTTGTCACCCATGTCGTCGGAAGTTGACGCAACGGACAACGAACCAGGGGACACGGGTGGGCTGTGGGTGGCGGTGGTGAGTGGTGGGCTAGGGCTGGCAGCGGTGGATGAAGGTTGCGGCGCGGAGGTGGAGGACGATGAGGAACGACGCGACCCTGATACCAGGTTGTCAAGGGCGTGGTGATCTAGGGTAGGCGGCCCTCGACTACGGAGTTCGTAGTCTCCTGCCATGTCTTCCAGTAGCGGAGGTTTTGCCCCTCACGGCTGCCTGGGCTTCAGAGAGTTTGGAGAGATAGAATTAGGGTAATTGTTCTTGCTTAAACCAATCAAGTGCCGAGTACAAAGATATATAGCCCGAGGCTCTAGTAACAAACTGGAGTAATTTACTCCTAAATCTAAGGGATGAATATAAACTATTTCCTAATTTAGCCACTAATCCATTGGGAGTTCTGCTGCTGCGCCCAGCTGGGCCTGGCCGCAGCGCCGGCTGCCCCAAGACGTCACGGGCGCGCCGTCTTCTGGTGTAGGGAACGCCGCACATGACAGCTACTCTGTTTTTACCCCTCTGCCCTGGTTCACAGGATGGCAAGTTCAGATCCAGGGCAGAAGTATGCCCACTGGCCAAACCTTTCTAACAAAGATGTGGTGACATGCACCCTGTGTGGTCACTCATTTTATGGAGGGATTAAAAGGTTGAAGCAACATCTAGCTGGTGGATTTGGAGATACAAAAATATGCACAATGACCACTACTGCAATTAGAAAGGAGATGAGAGATGACTTAGAAACTACTCCCTCCGTCCCTATTTAATCGTCGCCGTGGGATGCGTGCCACAAGTTTGACTTGATTTGTGGAAAATACGTGCAATATTTATATATTTAAATAATTTTGTTAAAAAACTAGATCCAAAGATCTTTTCGATGATACTAATTATGATACTAATCAATGATATTTATTATTTATTAAAATTGCCGGCATTTCTTTCTCGGAAAGCGAAGCGACAGTTATTTAGGGACGGATGGAGTAGAAGGAGAAGGCCAGCGGCCCTAGATGACATTGATTAGAGATGAGAGATCTCAGAGTTGCTATCTTACTACTTGATGTTGTGCACTAGTATCCTTGTAGCACCCCTTATTATTTTTGTATTACATGCTAAGAATTGGCAATATTAATGTCTAGTTTGCTTCTAAATTTTAGTTATCTTATATATTAATATGTTTATATGGCATCGCCTAGGCGTCCAGAAGGGGGTTGCTCGCCTCGCCTCGCCTTAATGCCTTTAAAACATTGGCCACTAGTTCTCTTAAGTCTATTTTGTCTTTCTTAATGGAGCACGCCAAAAAGATATTCTAATATGAGGTACATGAGGCAGGCATTTAATCAATGTTTACAGGCATTGAGCATGTCAATTGTTACAATGCTTTGAATGGCATACCAGTGAAGCAAAAGAACAGTGAAGAAATCAGGATCACTAATACCTGTGCAATCTGCAACTAAGGTGCAGTAAGACCAACATTCACAGATTTAGGAAAGTAGTAAACAACTCTTTAAGCGCTCAGATCATATGCTACAGCATAGTCCATGTCAACACTCCAATTCTATGGCACTCAAGTACAGTTGGATAAACTAAATTGTTCTTATAGAATAGGACGGACTTCTATTTTTTTTTCTTGAATACACAGGAAAGCTGCGTATCATTGTATTAATAGAGGACAGACTTCTATTTTGTGGGGACGACGTATGTCAATGATACTCGTGTAAAATTGGCCTCTAAAACGATGGGTAGTTTTCATTTTATAAATGCCAGCGCTTTTTTAAGCCATAGGTGATTCACTAATTGAACCTATTCCAAATCTGAATTATTATGATATATCAAGAGTATCAGAATATAGAATAGCATTGCAATAGCAAGGAGAGCAAAATACCTCACATGGGGGGACATTGATTTGATATGTTTCCAGGTCCTCTAGCAGTTGCTTGCTCAGTGGGAGAAAATAATTATCAGTAATCTTATTCCTTTCCTCCAATATAAAATGAGGCATGACATACTTTAGTCCCCAAATAACCTCTTCAACAACTTGGTCACCTGTCCAGCATTTGACATCCTGAGAAACTATGTCAACATTAGAATGCCACATTTTATTGGAATCAGTACTGATGACAAAAAGGAAAACTGTTGGGGAATAAAAACTCACAAGTTTTGATTCAATAACAGCTTTAAGCTGTGTATCTTGAACAACCAATTCCCTTTTAGCATTGCAGAATCTAAGAATGAGCTGTTCCAGTTTGTCACCAGGGCCATCATGACTATTACGGGTAACAGATTTTTCATCAACACTTACAAAACCAATGGCAAAGACAAGCTGACACGATCCAAAAGAACATTCGTGAGAATATTATAGTGGGTGACACATAAAAAATAGGGAGAATTAGGTATTTGGCCTCAGAAAAAAATGCTCTTAGATATCAGGCCTCTTTTTTTTCCGAATTTGGGTGGATGGCCTCAAAACAAAATTTTGTTACATATTTGGCCTTCCGTCAGGTTTTAGCACATAACGGTGTTAAGTAAGGGATAAAAAGACTGTTTTACCTCTAAGGTAAAAAACATAGTTCTGTTTATTTAATATATATTTTGAGTGTATATATATATATATATATATATATATATATATATATATATATATATATAATTTGTTGACTTTGCTTTTTTTTATAGACGATGCTCAAGTACTGATTATTTGACTTTTGCAAACCGTAATGACAAACAGTGAAACAGATCATCGATCGAAAGGGGACATTCATACATTGCCGAGAAAAAGTACACACAACCAGCAAAACTAGTTAGCTAACTACTTCTACCAGCAAAACAAGAACACTCGCCAACAACGGAGATGATGCACCACAAAACCAGCTCACTAATACAACCGAGCTCCTGAGGAAGAAGCCGGGGGCAACTGAGCTCAAACAAGAAACAATGGCGGCTACCAAGCTAGTAGCCGATAACTAGCTGGCTGTACAACACAATGGCCATGGCGGGGCGCTGCGCGGGCGCCTCTGCGGTGCACAGCAGCGCGATGTCAGTGAGCTTGGCGGCCTCGGGCCGCGAGAACCTCCCGCACAAGCACAGGGCCACGAGGTTGTCCAGCCGCTCGCCGCCGCCGGACGACGACTCCACCGCCACTGCCGCGCCGCCGCAGCTTTGGGCGTCGGGCTCCTCCGTGGACTCCTCTTGGTCGGCGGCATCCTGGCGGGCGCTAGGGTCCAAGGCCGCTGGTGCTCTGCGGAACCATGGAGATAGACCTGGCCGGCTGCTTCTTCCCGTTCTCGGGGCCCAGGACAGAGGTCTTCCTAGCGGGGCCGCGGGGCAGCGTGCTGGGTGGCGGCGTTGCGCTGGGAGGGTTCGTGGCCACTGGAGGAGCCAGCCTCCACGTCCTGGCCGCGCGCGCACCACGAGGAGGGCCGCAACACCTCCTGGCCGGCGCCGCCCGACGGGATGGGGAAAGCAGGGGGCAGCGGATCCGTAGTCGGCCGCGCCAAATCTGCAGGCGGGGGTGCCGGGGGGGGGGGGGGCGGCTCGCCGGCATGGGTGTAGGCGGTGGCGCCGTCGGCCATGGAGCGCCGTGTTTTTTCTATCGTATCGAAGTCGAGCAGGACGGATGAGAACCGAAGAAAAACGGCTCGAGGCATCTCATGTACTCCCTCCGTATCCTAATTAGAAGGCATTTAGGGACATGAGTGCGATTACCAAGGAGTGATTAATTAGAGGTTAGTTTTTCCTGTCTTGCCCTTATTAAATAAGGAGCACGCTGCTACCTATACAACAACGAAGCATAGCTCAGCTGGCTAGCGCTCCACAGCCCGAGGCCAAAGGTGGGCAGTTCGATACCTGGCGGCCGCGGTATTTTTACGTAGTGGTCAATTTTTGCGGCACGCGGCGCGGCCATACGAACGAGCGGCTGACGCGCGGCGCGGCCATACGAGCGATCAGCAAACTGCGGCGCCTGTGTCTTGTTTAATTAGGGGTAATCCCGTCCAAATTACCCTTCGAAACTGCCGACGTCTTCTATTCACGCAAAGACATTTAGCGCTAGAACGTCTTGTAAAGACGATACGGAGGGAGTATGAAAGATGTAATGGAGGGCAAAATTGTCTTTTCACTCGGCCAACAGTGCACAACCTAACAGACTACTCTCACGGAATGAACGGAAGACCAAATACCTAACAAAATTTTGTTTCGGGTCGTACACCCTTCGAAAAAAAAGAGGCCTGATATCTAAGAGCACTTTTTTTATGAGGCCAAATACCTAATTCTCCCTAAAATATTAGAGCTCTGCGCAGTTCAAATGGAGAAGATAATTGCTGATAAATGCAGCATGATCAAAATGATTCATTCTAATCAAAGTAACAAGAAGAACAAAGCCTTTTTGGAGGTTATGTTTGACCATCAAACTACAGGAAGATGGTACGGCATGTCCTGTGATTGGAAGTGGAAGTATTTTCTCCTTGGCAGGGCATTACAGAGCGTACATCATCCATCCTAGAGATCTAGTCAATTTATCCTACCAAGGTTAGGTTAATTAGATGTTTGATGTCAGTTAGAAGTAACAGTCTTCTTAGCAATGCTGTAAAGCTGAGTGCCAAGCCTTGCTATGGACGCGCACAATGGCTAATACCTACGGAACCTACCCAGTGCTTAGCCAATTTGTCCCATTTAGACCCACCCAAATAGCCAATCAGGCACTGATCTTACCATTACCATTGATGGTGTACTACTAAAGGCCTGTTTGGTAGAGATGACCTAGAAGTGATTCTCTGTGAGACTCACGGGAGATTCTACAGAGGAATAAGGAACGAAGTTAATCAGGAGAAGCTGTTTTCTTTCAGCACCCAATATCTTAGTTCATTTCAGAGTCAATTCCATAGAGTGATTCCTGGAAACAGCCTTTCGGTGGAGGAGCAATTGACTTTGGGAGCTCCACCAAACAGTTCCCAACTTAAATTGTGAAGAGAGATGGAAGCATGATTGCTCCTCAAGAGACATTAAAAAAAGAAGAGTTTCCTATATAACTTGATCCCATACGAGATGAACAAACAAATTAGCAATGGACGAAATTAAAAATATAAGTTGTTTCAGAGATACTGTACTTTGCGTGCATCATGTATATCCGTAAAATAAGTCCAGATATCCTGCAAAAATGGGGAAAAAAACTTGTCACTATCTGGATTCAATGATCCGTTGCACGGCACCAAAAAAAAGGGAAAATAGGGGATTCATCACAAGCGTGTTTGGACATACCTCAGGATACTTAAACACATCTTCACGAACATTAAATATAGCAAAACCTGAGGGAGCCTCGAGCAGCACCCTCCTGAACTCCATTTTACTGAAATCTACAGGTTCCCTGCCAGTGAAATTAAGAACAAAGAAAATTAAAAGCAGCCAAATGATTCCTTCACAAAAAAAAACTAAAAGCAGCCTGTATTTTGCTTTTTTCATCTCAAACTTAAGAAAAGTAACCAACATCCAAAGCCTAGGGGGATGTTTGGGACTGCTCCGCTCCCGTTTTTCCAGCTCCGCCTCATAGTGCATCAAAAATGCCACCCGCCACCATTCCTCCATGAGGATGCATTTTCACCAGTGTTGAGCTACAAGGAACAACTATCCTAACTGGTCTTTTTCATTGTCCACAACAAAGATCAAACCCTAAAGATTATTTTACACTCGATCTCAAACCTAAAACACCAAATAAGAGTTCCAGTCCAAATTAGGGGTGCAAATGGGGTTACCATATTTAGTACAATGAAACGATAACAAAGAGTGCATGAATTTTGGGAAGTTACAAAGAGGGTCAGTGGGCACCCTCAGGTTCTCAATTTACAGTCCTAGTCCAAAACACTTCTGTAGAATACCCCATATTGTTGTTTAACAGATCTGAAAAGAAAGAACAAAACTAAGCTGCAAGAAAGCCCTAAATTCTTTTTCTTCTACCATGATACAGAAATAAATTTTAAAGAGATGTGGGCTATGATTCAACCAGCTGAGAGTTGTATTTTGCTGCGCATACTAAACTTGAACAAACCAATAATCAACCCTCAATTGATGTATAGAGCAGATGGGCCGACAAGTGCTTACCATACATTAACCCTTTGGACTGCCTTGAGAGAACGGAGAAGTGTCGCTTCCATAAGCTTCACATCCATAATAATCTTGTCTCTCAGCTGAGGAACATAAAGGAGGTAACGAAGGTATCCCATTATCTTTTCCAAGTCATGCATAGTAAGGTCGCCTTTACAATTAGCTTGAAACAGTTTAGCCTGATGCAACTTTGATTTCAAATCATGAGAAAATGTCTACACAAAACAAAGCAAGTCAAATTCATATATCAATTATCACTGAAGGACAAGTTTATGTGACCATTACATTGTAAAAATCGACAACTGTTAATTAAGATTCGTTAACCTCAGAGAAACGATGTTCTTCCACCAAGTCAGGAACAAGTACCATTGCAAGCACTTTCGCATAGTCCAAGCCATCTTTAATAGTGTCACCAATCCCAACATACTCATCAAATGACCTCGACAATTCCTTTGGAAAACCTTCTAGGTTCATGTCAAGGTAGCACAGGAAACCAAATTTGGTTATGAAAGTTTTGTCAACCTGAAATAGAGAGCAAGAGAAAAAGGCACAGCAATTAGAATCATGCTGCAAGGTAAGAGTTATGGAGGAGCTTCAATCTATACAAAAATAAAGCTGAGAAATCACAGGGAATGTAAACTAGAAATATTAGTGTTCATATGGACTGTGACAAACAATAAATTGGCTAGTCATTGAAATTCAAACGACAGAATACGACAGAATTACTAATGTTTGGATACATGAAAAACAGTTCGAAAAATAATATCTCCATTCATTGAATTAGAGAACACTCTGCTTATTATGAATTATGAAAGGAAGAAAGGCATCGACAGTCCAAACAATAATTTGGCCATGGGCAAATGAATCAATAACTTCAGAAGTGAAGGCACAAGAAGCACACAATATACTTAATAATGACTTGAATGGAAATAATTGTGATACATTCAATATAATGGTAGAAGAACATTTCTGACATACACTCTAAGCAAAAACAAGAATTACATACACAGATACACAAAAGTCAAAGTGGGTTGAGTAAGAATCTACTAATAAGAGAAAATACGATGTAAAATAACAGCACAGCAAGCTAGGGGGAATGCATGGCACATATAGCTTAAACAATAATATAGATGCTATAAATGAATACTTGAAATAGCAGCAGCAAGAGCATAATTACCATTCTTGGCGGGATATTGACTACATAATATTGTAAGGCCTCTTGCAATCCCTTGCTCACTGGAAGACAATATTCCTGTGTTATATTGTGCTCTTCTTCGCGTATAAATGCATGCAAAACATTTTTTATCCCCCAGATCACCTCACCAACATCATATCCATCACATCTACATGTGATACCCTGAAAGACATTTTAATCATTAGCAATACATACTATATTAGGGTTTGTAATGATTATCACATAAATAAAAAATTAAAGGTAACATATACTGACAATCTTTTTCTCGATAGAAGCTTTAAGTTCCTTATCTTGAACAATTAATGTCTCTCCAGTCCTGCAGAATTTCATAATAAGTTGCACCAGGTCATCACCATTCCAAGCAGCAGATTTGTTATCAACTTTTTTGAAGCCCAAGGCAACAAGAGCCTGACAAGGTTTATGAAGAAAGTGAGATCATGAATCATTAACAGAGTACAGGCCTAGAGCAACAATAAAAAGAGCCTACCAAAGGATATGATTGTGCCACATGAACCATGTGGTAGTACACTAACAAACATCAATAGTGCGTTCATCTTTATTACTCTAATTGATGCAAATATTATGAAATATTTAATGATGGAGTGGTAGTAAAGAACTAACAAACATCAATGGTATGTCCAGCTTTTATTTCTCTATAAGATCCAAATGTTATGAAATCTTTAGTTATGGATTTATCATTTAGAAAGAGAGGCCAACATAACTACGTCTCAAGAGACCTTAATAGAATACAAGTATGTCCATCCAGATCTTGTTTTACCCCAACTTGTGTGGAATAACACATTATTCAGTAGCTGTAATGTACCTGAATTGCGCATTCTGGATCTGAGAAGTGCACCCAGATATTCTGTAAAAAGACAGAAGAACAATTAATTGGCATGTAGGCTTACAAAATAGTTGCAGGGCCAAAAGCAAGAAAGGAACAAAACTGGATAATTCATCACAGGACAACATATTACCTTGTCTTTTTCGAAAGCAAAATCCTTCACAAGGAAGACTGCGAAACCAGTGGGAGTCTCAAGCAGCACCTTCCTTCCCTTCAAATGTTCCGTATACACACTTTCAAACATTTTCCTGGCAGAGCAAATCAAGACTCAAGGTTAATGGATCATGCGGGTAAGGAAGAGGGGCTGTCTAGCAATCATTTAAATGTATTCTGCTCTAACTTTTTTCCCAAACTAATAAACAGACAGATCAAATCGAATGCAGAAACAGCTCTGCAAACTAACCCTCCAACCAATAGCACGACCCACCATCATTCCTCTACATTCTACAATGACCCCTCACACACTAGAGGGGCACTATTCTTTCGGAGCACTCTCATTGTCGTTGAAGCAACCAGTCTGAACCAGAACAGCCATGTTTAGATCAGTGGCCATATGCCTATATCTAAAACGTTTTATGTTATCTACCATAATAATCCAACCAGCACCCTCAATTCAATCACTCTTGTCCAAATAATTTGTGGACCTGTCGTTTAAAGGGACCAAAACAGAATCGAAATCAACCAAGCAAAGGCCTTAAATCCGGTTTTTTTTTTGGGGGGATGCACACTATATTCCATTGAATCCTTCCCGAGGCGAGAGATAATGCTGAAACTTACGAAGAAGCCTGCCTATTTCTGGCTGCCCTGAGAAGCTGCTGCCCAGAGAAGCAGCTGGTAAAATAAGCTCGATGTTTGGCACAGATCGACAATGAAAACAGTTTGGAGTTAGAATAGATCCAATTGCACAGCTATCACAGAGAATACAATCTATACAATATCAATGAGGGCAATCTGACGAATTCATTATACAAGACGAACAAATCCCCCCCTACCTATGAGGCGCAGTAACGCACAAACCATGAACTTCAATGACCCCAAACTAAACCAATGGAGGAGCTCATCAACTTTGACGCCTAGGGCCGCTATCAATTGTCGAGCTCTGTCACTCACTATCAAAGCATGTATATATTCTCTGTGATAGGGTTGGCCGCGAGCCCGCCAAACGGCGCGAGGCGGCGATACGCGCGGCGCTCGCGACTCGCGAGTGGCGACGCTGGCTGCTGGCGCTGCCCCTTTCCGGTCTCTCTGCTGGGCCAGGATTTGGCCCAACGGCTTGAGCCAGGCCGAAAAATTACTGGTATTTAAAAAAATTTTGGGCTGTGTCTAGGGCCACGGCCTTAGTGGCCCTAGGCCCATATCCGCCCCCTGATCCTGAGCACATGGAACCCTAGCTACAACAGAAGGAGACGAGAGGAGAGGAAGGTACATCTACCATCCACGAGCAGTCCGGACTTGCTTTCGCAGAACGTCGTAGATCCTCGCGCCGCGCCGCCAGATCTCCACGCGCCGCTCTTCCGCCAGTTGCAAAGGCCAAAGGAACGGGGTGGAGAAGGATAATGCGGATGGCTGCCGAACAGGGAGCGAGCCCACACGGTTAAGGGTTAAGGTAAGGGGGCTTTTAAAAAAAAAGGATAAGGTAAGGGGTAGCGAGGTCTTTTTCATGGCGCTGTCAAAATCTCTATCTCTATCATCAATCCCTAATTCCTTCCTAATCTCTACCTAATACTAAAAAGGCAAAATTTCTGTCATAAAATATTTATTCCAACTAAGAGATCGACTCGAGTATCATTGAGTTTTTTGTTTTCATATTGGACTGAAGTTTTTCAATCATGTATAGGCCTCTGGTTCCGATCAACATCCGGAGTCTCCTCCCCTCATACACGAACAGGACGAAGGAAACTCGACCAGGCACAATGTTTTAGCAAGTCGAGCCACATGTCGACAACTTAAGTGCAGCCAACGTGGAACCCGTGTGCATGCAAGAAGGCTCCACGGTGCCTCCCTGTTTTTTCATGTTTTATTCCCTCGAGGCACACAGTGCAATGCGCGGCCTCGTTGAGCACAGACACGGTGCAACCTCAATGATGGCTGTCCCGAGAGCACGCCACGGCATGACAAGTGCCACCTCGATGACAGGCCAAACGGACGCCGACTCGTCCATGGCGATATGCATGGCCGAGAGCCTCTGCCTCGGCGGCAGGCCAAACGGATGCCAACGTGACTATCGTGATAGCTGCGGCAAACCGAACAAAGAGAGTTATGAGCAACGCATGAGTGCCCAAACAGGAGCGCGTGATCCACATGTACCTGATGGAGGCAGCTAGGAGCGGATTCAAAGGAGGGGTTGGGTGGGATCCATCCCTCCCTTAAGTCTTAAATCTCCATTAAATTACTGTAGCTAAATCTTAAATTTACCACTAATTTCTAGCTTTAGTACAAAACTTCAATTACGTAGCCCCCCTTAGTCCTTATTCTGGATCCGCCACTGGAGGCAGCCAAGATGGTGAGGAACAACAGTAGCGGGTAAGGCTTCGCCGAAGACTTGCAAGTGCCACGGCCCACAGATATTCAGCTACGACTTACTGAGACATGTACCTGATGGAGGCAGCCAAGATGGTGAGGAACAACAGTAGCGGGTAAGGCTTCGCCGAAGACTTGCAAGTGCCACGACCCACGAATACTCAGCTACGACTTACCGACGACAACGGGCCTGTTCCGCGGCTGTTTGGGGCTGGAATTATAGTATTTGTACAGTGTCAGGCTGGATTTTGTAGACAGCAGAAGCTGCAGAACCAGCCGAATCGGCTGGCTTTGTTTTGGTTTACCTTCAAACTGGAACAGTTTTCACTCAAGCTCGGAATATATATCTTCTATTTTTTAGTCGCTATTTTCTAAAGTACATTTGAACTTTTGTTATGATCTTTCTATACTCGCTTCAAGTACATTCAGATTTATTTTTGTCATGACTGATGTGTTTTATGGTTCTCTCCACCTGTTTTTTTAGTTCTAACAAATATAACAAGTGTACTTAAAACAAAGAATAAATAGAAGACCATAGCCATTTTAATCTTTGACTCATGAGAAAAAAAAGGATTTTTATTATCGCTATGTAATTTGATTACATTCTATATGTAACTCGGACTCACGACCCGTGCTAATATGATTGAACAACTCACTTATGTCCAATAATAATCTAGTGTCTTAATCTAATATGTATTGAACCCGTTGCAACGCACGGGCATGTTTGCTAGTAATAATAAATCAGCAAGTTTTCTCCCTTTTTTTGTCTGGCTTCATCCTATAACTACTTATAAAGGTGGTGAAGATCAGAAAAAGCTGCTTCCAATCCAAAAGAAAATCGGACGGAGCACATACGGAAAGAAAACAAACTCTGACGCAGGCCCCAGCTTCTCACATCTCCGTGATGGACTCTCTCACCATCCCTATTTTTCTAAATCTCCCATTGATCTTTGTCTTTTCAAATTCAAATAGTACAGTGCATCAAGCTGATATAAATAAAATAAATAAATTGAAAAAAAACAGACCCAGCGTCTAGGTAGGTACACAAAAACATCACCCAATCTCTTCACACTCGATCTCAAATCCATCTACCGTAAATCGTAGAAGAAAGAAGTTTATTTTAGGTTGGATTGAGCACACCGCAAAAAATTTCCAATTGTTTCTAAACTCAGAACAATAGATCGTCCGCCTCCTGATTGCCACTCTCTCTTGTGTGTGAATTGTCGGTTTGGCCAAAATAGCATAGCACGCACATCTAGAATCTATATCTATACCTATACCGATATATATATATAAAAAAATAATAATAATAATAATAATAATAATAATATCTAATAATAAAGAGGCAAAATTTCAGCCTATTTTTTATCCATCCATTTTGTTTGTCTGTTTTTCCTCTAACTACACGGCAATATAATTTCTTCCGTCCGGACTTGTATAGATAACCCTATGGGTGGATCCAAGGGTATTCTCTGGTATTTCCGGGAATACCCAACTATTTTGACACACTCTTATATGTATATGTATGTATATTCACATATATAAATGTATAATGAAATATTATGTAGTATCTTTGTTCAATCTAGCACACAACAAAGAAAAACATTTTGCTCCCTCCGTTTTAAATTGTAAAGTCGCTTTGATTTTTTTTTTTTTGGTACATCTATTTTGCTATGTATCTAGATATAATAATGTGTCTAGATACATAGTGAAATAAATGAACAAAAAAAGTCAAAGCGACTTACAATTTAGAACGGAGGGAGTACAATCTTGACAGAGTAGGTGAGTTATTTACTTGTTTTGTTGTTTATGTAGCTGTAATTTGCAACTATAAATCTACAATCTATAGAATCTTTGTAAGACTTATTCTTTAATATATTCTATCTTCTCTATTTACTTTTATGCATTATATTTGATTGGTTAGTATAGTTGTTATATTTTAGCATGAGATCTTCGTCTATATTAGGTGCTCTAGTTATCATATGTGACTAGAGTAGTAATTGGTAATGTAGACATAGAGTCTAGGCTATAGGCTACCTAAGATTACATCCAATCTAACATATAGTTGTGGTAGTCCCAGGTGGTGATAGCCCTGACGGCCGATGTATTCCAGCATGTTAGGGTTGGTGTTTATAGGACCGTAGTCGAAGCTTCCTAGTCCTTTCTTTTCGTGACTAGTGTTCTGATGTTCCGAAGTGTTATTGTGTGATTGCTTTACCTACCATGAATTAGTTATTATAGAACCCTAGTAATAGAGAAGTATTTAGACCCTTAATCTCTCATGTGTGTCTATGTTATTTACACATAACTCCTATCATTTATCATTTACCCCTAATCTAGTTAGCGTATTAATTAGTAGATACATGATGGTGAATTATCAATATCTTTAACCATTGTTAAATAATGATACCTGGAATACTCCTGGTAAAATACGACAATGGTATTCTGTACGCTTGTGGAATCTTTCATATTTCAATTATGCATAAGAAATACCAACAAGCATTTTTGGTGTCGTTGTCAGAAAAATAATTGGCGTAAAGATTTTAATATTGATCTTGATATCTACTAATATAGTTTGACACTAGCTTTAGTAGGATTACCCTTATTTTGTTGAGGTGTGGAATAAGCGTAGAACATCAAGCGCCAATACTGAGGAGAGATATTAAAGTATCTAGGGTGCCCTGAACATTCATGATCCATCATCATTGGAACTCTACCATCTCACAGGTTCATATAAACATATATATTATTCTAACTATGTGTAGATTGAAGAAAAGATCATCATCACAAGTATTCAAAGTTCATCATATGTGACGGATACAGACGCTACACAACTCAAAAATTCCATTGTGAGTCAAGGTAAGTATAATAAAAAAAAGGTGAGAAAGTCTTGCTTATGGACTTTAAATTTGATGAGTAGTTATCCTGTTACATTCCAAGTGCATGTTTGCTTTGAATAATCCATGTATCCACTTCATCTTATATCAAATCTACAACATGTTTTTCCTAGCATACATGCATGTCACTTGCATCTTTATCTAAAAAATAAAAAAGTGCTCACCATGATCATGCTATATCATCTCTAATTGAGTAAATCTCTATTGCTTTTATGCTTTCTTTTTCTATGTTAGTAAGTTTTGGTTTGGAAGTACTGATTATACTTTCATAGACTTTTTAAATTAAGCATGGTGCATAGGTTAAATAGCTTACTTTAGTCAAATTAGACATAGAGTTTGATTTGGTTAATGAACTAAAAAACTGTTTGTGTAGATATTGGTTATCTTTGTTGGACTAACCCCCGCAATAAACTCTTAAATTCAATTCAGGTAAGTCAAGAGATGAAGTCACATTAGAGATGAATCAAAACGTGTGATGAAGTCCAATAACTTGGCATAAAAGAAAGAACTATAAGTATCAAAGTTTATTCACTTAATTTTTTATCGCAAGTTACCTTTGCCTTTAACCATGTGAAAAAGTGTAGCTACCAATAAAATTTGATAAAAGAAATCTATGCTAAAGTTATCTTAAAAGCACATCCTTTCATTAGCATAGACGAAATTCACATAAATTAAGGACTACAACCCATGTTTTAAGTTTATAGCAATCCTTCGGGTATATTTTCACCAACATTTTTTAGCAAAGAAAGAATAAATGTCGATTCATGGTTCAAAATGAAAAGAAAGAAGAACAAGTTTATAGAAAAGACCAAGATGAAAAGAAATTGATGTATTATTTAAAACACGGGCTATAAATTAATCATTAACTCCTTAGCAAACACTATCCATATAGTATATTCCTTCGGGTATATGTTGTCTACTAATCCTTTGCAGAGAAAAAATAATGAGAGAAGCAGAAGTCTCGAAGAGTGAGAAAGGAGTACAACATATGAGACAAGATGCTAATGAACAACTCAAGATACAAGGATGTAAAAGACCATTGAGATTCAATCTACCCTTTACTACATGGTATCATCATGCTCCAGTAATAAAGGTAACTTGTCATCATTACCTCTTGATCTTGGAGTACACATCATAGAACCATTTTCTTGATCTCAGTCTTAACCAAATGACCTACAATATTATATATCTTATTGTTAAAAGATGATAGTCATCATGTTAATCTAGATAATTTATAAAGATGAATAATCCTTTCATAGGTTAAGCAACTCCACTCCTTATCTAGTAAGCTTAAATGCCATATTTATACTTTTAATCTCTCATTTATGTTATAAATGAGCAGTTTGAACAACATCAATCTTATTATGTCTAAGGTTAGGCAATAGATAAATTTTTGGTCCCACTGGTGTGTTCCTACCAGCAGAGCCCATGCACTTGATCTCTACCTTGTCTTTATAAGCAGAACATACTTCAAGCAAAGTGTGGTGAAATTCCTTAAATTCTACAAGTGGAAGTTCTTAACCAGTAATAATAATGCATATAAGATTGGCTTCGAGATACTAACAAAAAAAAGAAGGTGGCACCACCCTCAGAGCACCACCTCAATCCTTATTCTTAAGAGCAAACCAAAGTACTTGATCAATGAACAACTATTAGGAAGAGTCCAGTTCGAAGGACTCAAAACATCGGACCCTCGCCGTGAGATAACATCAGTAGTTATCCATATTTACTTTCTTACATTGCATAGTTTATTTTCTCTTCAGCGTGTTTACTTTTCTATATTAGTATTGCATAGAAAACAACAAAAACAAATAGACATGTGTTAGGTTGCATTCATCTTAAAAACTTGAAGCCCCATGAGAATGCCTTGTGGTATAGAAGCCTATAGGAGTTGTCACTGTGGTGGCATAAAAATATCAAAAATATCATGCATATATATTTTTCTTTTCTGCATACAAAAATGGAAAATCCAAAAATACTAGATGAACATCCTGTTGTAACCTTGCCACTTAGAAAATTTTTAAATCTCCATAACACCCAATCCTCGAAACGGCTAATCATTAATCTTTTTATCCTAATATGTTCCACGAGTTTTGGTGTTTTATGAGAGCTTTCTACAGGATGACTCAGCTAGTTTACCTAGGTGCTCTCATCTTCACCCCTCGATATACACCTTCCTGATATACGGTTACCCACTGTGTGAAGGAAGTAACTTCTCGAGAGATGAGATCGAGATGTCGCTAGCAACACTTGCTCTCATAAGCATGAGTTCCTCCGTAAGGACCACTTAGTTTCAAGCTCAACCACGACAACAACTAGCTTGGGGAAGGCATCCCCTAGTTATCAAGTAAGTATACCTACGCGATTATCGAGTATGTCTTATAGTTATAAAAATACCAAAAATATGTAAGCACATGAAGGTTCACCATAGTATCACAAGAAAACCTAAAAAGGATAAATATTTGGGGCACATGAAGGTCCATGTTTATTGAGTCTTTGTGAGTCTTTAAAATATAAAACCAAATAAAAATAAATGTATAGTTAAGAGTCAATAGGCAAGCTCTAGAGATGATCTTAAAGGATAAAAGTGATAGCGCTCAAACTGCCTAGCTGTTAGACTTAAGTTTTCCTAAGTTTTGTCTTAGACTGTTTGACATGAAGATTTACTTTGATTCTAAAACTTGTGGGTTGCATATGCTTGAGCTAAGTCTAGGTGATTGATTGATATGATTGAAAAAGTTTGAGCTATTGTTTTTCTTGTTCTAAGTGACACTAGAGTTCTAGAGTTTTCTTTTGAAAAATACAAAATCTTACATGATAAGCTCTTGTATGACAAAGCTTACATTTCTACCAAAGCCAAATATGATATCTAGACTAAATAAACTTCTGCATATATGCTGTTTGTCTTGCATTGAGTTTTGTCAACCTTTGTGACCCTTGTGAGAGATTAATCATACTCTTAAATCAAGATCCACTTACACTCCACCTATGTTGGTATATTTTAACGCAAACAGAAAAGATCCGCAAGCGCACGGATACTGCTGTAGCTTTCACCTAAGAGTATTCCAAGGTATCGATTTTTCCACGAGGAACGTGAAGTATGCTAGTATCAAATCAAGAACGTCCAAGGATAGAAAAGATAAATGTTTTTAGTGGGTAGAGAGGGGTTGTCTAAGATCAACTAGATAACTAAGGATTAGACTTACTATACTTGACTTACTTTAGAGCAACAGTACCTTTCTAACTCTCGAATAAGACTGGGAAGAAGGTAGTTGGGAAAGGCTGCCAAAAGCTCTACGAAACACCAACTCCGACGTGGTGGAATACGAAGACCAATAGAGCTGTCACCTCTAAAGGCTACCACAACTAACTGTAAGAATTGGGCGCAAACTCAGGTAAACACTAGTCTAGACACCACGTCTACACTAACGATTACTACTCTAGTCACGTACGTTAACTAAAGCACTCAATACGAGCGGAGATCCCGTAAGCAAAGTAAAGTAAGAACTAAACTTAATTAAATAGAAGACTTAGAGTTACCGACAGAAGAACCTGAAGATGAATCGATGATGAATCGTCTCCGTAGAGGTACAAAGTTGAGGGGATCCGACAGGCCAGATCCACCTTCTACTCTCTCCTCTCCTCTCTCCCTATTTTCTAATGACTCATGAGAGGTTGATCCATTCAAGGGACCCCTCTCAATTGAGCCTCCCTTAGAGAATATGAATTAGGGTTTCATGGGATGTCTCCCCCCTGGGGTCTGGGGCTCCTTTTATAGACCCGAGCGATTAATGTGAGCCCTTGGATCAAACCGACTTTGGCGGGCGGCTGAGATTGAAACCCTAAGGCGGTGGAGCACCTGGGCCAAAGTTGGGCCCATTTGGCGGCTGAGCCAGACCGGCCGGTTTGGGGTGGGACCGGCCGGTCCCACTCCGGGCCCGCTGGTGGTCCGGTTCGTCGTGGTGTCTTCTCGCGCCTTCTGGAGTCTTCTAGTGCAGCCCCCGCGGTGGAATTGATATCTTTTTATCCGGAACTCCGAAAAAGGCAAATGATATGTCCATTTCGATCGTCTCGACGAGCTCTTCGCAATGGTGCATTCTAATCTATCATTTGAGATACTTTTATACTGTCATATTAGCTCTCTTTAATAACTCTTCTGGTATGTACCTGTAGAAACAATGATTCACCAAAACTCGTGGAACTTGTTAGAATCAAACCCTACAACTATAGTTTATGATTCATTTTATGTTATTATATGCAATAGTTGATGGGTTATGATTGACAGTAAGGACCATCAACAAGTTCCCCCCACACTTGCTCTTTGCTCGTCCTCGAGTAAAGTCTGCTGATAAAAGTAAATATGATTGTTGACACCTCTTAATGTTATCTCTAATAACGGCGTCAAGGATGCTAGAGTAGCGCACCGCCACTAGAATGCCAAGTTGTCATCCCCAGCATAACACCAAGAGGTGTGGTATTAAATCATGCCACCATTTAGAATATAGAAATGTATCCGCAAGCGCACACATCAAATACCATTGTAGCATTTTACCCGGAGTATTATAGGTTGTCATTTATATTTTCCCAAAGGAAGGTCTATATGGCTTGTGTAAAGGTAGAGTGTTGACCTAGAGTGTAACGAATAGGCATAACCATGTTATCGCTACTCAATGCAGGGGTAAGTCACAAGATAATTGATAAGATAAGTATATAATCATCAGCATAAACAGATAGAGACTCCTAACTATATCATTAGGGTTGCTAGTAGAACATCAAGAGATATTCCTGGGTTATTCCTAGCTACATGTCAATGAATATTATGGTTAGTGCAATACACCTAGTAGTCATGGCTAAGGTTAGCATTACATTTATTCATAGTGGACATACTAGGGAAGTTTGAGAACATAGCACGTCCTTCCGTCGTATACAAGCCCTACTGTGCCTATAAACGGGGTTCGGATTACATAGGACTCAACAGGAATGTCACACCCGCGATCTACCAAACCCAGCCTATAGGGTGCATTCGCAGATAAACAACATATAAGCACCACGCTTACACAATGTTTATCACTCACCCAACGATCAATTAGGTGAGCGCTATACGAACCTATGGATAAACATAATGTTAATCTAGCTATACTAAGCATATAACCATAATAGACAAAGAACATAATAACTATGAATATAAGTAAATAAGAATTCATCAATTCAATTGTAGCAATCTTATAACTATACAATGAAAGAGAACAAAGGTGAGAGGAGGTAAGAACTATACCAAATCCAAGCTCTTGATGGCTCGAAATCCAAGCCTGCGCTTGCCTCCCTCTAGTTCTAATCTAGCTATCTAGGCCCTAGCTAAGGAGCTCGATTAGGGGTTTATGGTCGATGATCGGACTTGAATGAGAATGAATGAATGGGGGCTCTCTCCCGGGGTGCCTCTCCTTTTATAGCCCTAGGCGATGATCATGAGCCATCGGATCAAACCGACATTGACGGGCGGCTAGGATCGATCCTCAAAGGCGGTGGAGCGAACCAGGCGAACTGGGGGCTGGGCCGGGGCCCGAGGCCGACCGGCCGGTGCTGGGGTGGGACCGGCCGGTCCCACCCCGGTGGCCTCCGGGCCCCCGGCTCGGCGTGGTGCCTTCTCGTCTCTTCTCGGAATCTTCTGTGTAGCCGTGGTGTCCGTTTTCCGTTTCCTTGTTCCGATAAGCTTGTATGTTTGCGCCTTTTTCGGTTTACGCTTTGCATAAATAGTGAAACACCAAAACTCGTGGAATTCGGTCGGTGTAAACCCTATGTCTACTTTGGTGATCACAATTGCATCCTTTTCATGGCTAATTGACGGTTGAATTAATACAATAGTGGCCGTCAACAACTCCCCCAAGCTTAACCTTTGCTAGTCCCTTAGCAAAGAAAACTTAGAAAAAGTTATTGAATATATGTGTACGTTAAGCATTGTAGCCATCTCGGAGCAACTCTCTCCAAATACACCTGCAGTCAGACAGAAATTCTCCTCCAAGTTAAGCAATAACTGAGCTGACTCTCAAACTTACCCATTGTACCTTGGACTGTGGGGCTTATTAGCTCTTCCTTGGGTCTTGAGCACTTGACAGACAGAAAGATCCCATCTAAGCACTATGTCTCAAGTTCTTTGATCAACTATCATTCTGGAGTTTTTAGATTTTTTCAAATAAAATTCAGAGCTTTCCATGTATGACACTCTCAAGTCTCTCAAGATATGTGGTATTTGAGGATTCTCACCAAGGCAGTGATGATGATTGCCTTTCTTTTCATCCTATAACTAAAGCTTTTGTGGAGCTCATAGGTAAGGAGAAAACTAAAAGAGCAAACTTGCAATGCATGTGTTGCTAAGTCAAACAATGGATCCATGGAGAAACGAGTCATGCAGTTAAATCAAGATGTATAGGTGGATGGATATGGTGGATATGTGGTGGAACCTAATTCTACTCAGCTCCTTGAATGCTTCTCTCTCCTTTGAAAACTGGCCAGAGGTTATGAGCTATCTTTTTCTTTCTCATTTTCTTTTTCTTCTCTTTTTTTTCAAGGAGTCGAGTATCTAGGTACCCATTGTTTTGCATTGGGACACTTGTCCATCTTTCTTTTCTTCTCCCTTTTTCTCAAAATATCTTTTTGCATAACTCATAGCACTCCTTTTTGGCATTGATCGATTTAGAGAGATAACACAGGAATCATGGAGCATTTATTGGGTGGCTAACCTAATAGAATATTTTTGGTGTTCTCTCCCAGTGTAGGAGGAAAACATTTTTAGAATAGATGTAGGTGGAATGAAATGTTGCTGCGCCTACTCTAGTGTAGAGTAGTGCATATGGAGATAGATCTTGATTCAAGAGCATGACAAATTTCTCACCAGGGTCACAAAGGTTGACAAAACTCAATGCAAGATAAGCAGCATTCATGTGGAAGTTTAACTAGCCTATCTTATCATGTTAGCTCTGGTGGGAATACAAGCTTTGTCATATAGGAACTCATCATGTTTTTACATTTTTCAAAAGATAAATCTCCAGAACTTTAGTGTCACTTAGAACAAGATAGATAGCAGCTCAGATTTTCTCAATCTTATCAATCAGGCACCTAGACTTAGTTCAAGCATATGCAACCTACAAGTTTCGGGCTCGAGCAAATTCTTATGTCAAAACAGGTTGGAGCTAAAACTTGAGAAAACTTTTGTCTAAACTCTAGGCATTTCAGAGGTGTTGTAACAGAGTAGCTTATCTTCATTTCAATTCATTCAAGAGCTTCCTTTTATTGACTCTAGACAGACAAACATTTTTATTTGATTTTTCATTTTTCAAAGACTCAAATTCAAAAAGACTCTAAGGACTCTTAAAAAGCATGGACCTTCATGTGCCCACATATTTTTGGTATTTTTAGGTTTTTCTTAGATACTATGGTGAACCTTCATGTGCTCACATATTTTTAGTATTTTAAATTTTTATGTGACTTGATAATCGTGTAGGTACACTTACCACGGGTACCTAGGGGATGCCTTCCCCCAAGCTGATTGTTGTCGTGATTGAGCATTGAAGTTGAGCAGTCCTCTCGATGGAGCTCACGCTTGTAACAGCTGGTGTAGCCAAGAACCTTCATTTCATCCGACAAGAAGTTGCTTCCTCCACACGGTGGTTAGGCGTGTGCAAGAAGGTGTACTTCGAGTGATGAAGATGATGATTCCTAAGTGAACTAGCTCTCGAGTCATCTGCAGCAAACATCTCACAAAACACCAAAAACTCGTGGAACGGGTTAGGATAAACAGTTAGTGGTTAGCCGTTCGTGGGTTGGTTGTTGTGAGAGGTTTCAAAGGTTGTTACAGTTCATTCAATGCAGCAAGATGCTCAATGACTATTTTTTATATATATATTTTTATCAAGCAGAACAAAATATGTATGCTAATTTTTATTTTATTTTTATGCCACCACAGTGAACACTCCTTTAGCTTGCAATTGTAGGCATGTCACATGGGGCTTTGAGGTTTTTCAAATGTTTTTGTAATTTTCTGCAAAGATGATAAAAACTAACTATGAATTAAAAGTGCAAGAAAGTAAATGGATAACTACCATTGTTATCTTATGGCAAGGTGAAAGGTCCTTGTTTGGTTTTGGTAATTGAGTGACAACTTAGGTGGACTAATTGTGCTTATGAGAGATTTGCAGAGATTTAGTCCACAGGTACATGTGTGTGAGCAACTATACCATGGAGGTGGTGTGATGTGTTGCAAGGCTCACACATATAAAGATGAAGAAGCTTAATGCATGATACATGACATGGAGTCATATGGCTAAGGGTGAAGATCGAGACAAGACTTGGCTTGATAGACCGGTCGTGCAAGGTGAAGGGCAAGTTGGAGGCTTTGAAGCCGTTGGTACCGAGTGTCAGGAGGCTTGAGCAAAGACTTGGCGCCGATGAACCAAGGCGATGGTGAAGAGCAAGTGAGGTCAAGATCGATGGACCAAAGGCCATGTGATGATATAGAGTGGATCATATCATTCATGTGGATGTTGGTGCATGTGTTGCATCGGCATTGGAGAAGATGGAGTGGAAAGCACAAGGCAAAGGTATAATCTTGGGCGTTTCCATTTCACCGGTCATAGGTGTGTAGAGAAGTTGATGACCGGGTTTAGGATAGATGGCCGTACTATCAAGAGGGGCAAACTTGTTTGCATATCGGTCATCTAGTGCCACTTGAGCGATCTAACTTTGCATTGTGTTGCTAGGATCGAGTGGCGTGGCAAGTTGAGTGCCTAACCCTTTGAAAATGTTTGTGAAAATGCTAACACACTTGCACATGGTGATGTACACTTGTTGGTGTTGGCACATTTGCAAAAGGGATGGTGTTTGCCGGGTTGAGAGGGGTTTGGGATCCTCTCTCCCTCCCACCGAGCTTGCGAGGCGGGATTCGGCGCTTTCGGGAAAGTGAAGTGCTCATTTTCCATTGCGCCGGAGGCCGGAAGTGGTGGCGAAGTCGGGGGAGTGCTTCTCGCTGAGAAACACTCGACCGGACGTTGGTCCAGGATGGACCGGACGTGTCCGGTCAAGTGTGCGCGTCCGAGGCAGTTTCGGGGGTGACCGGACGCTGCGCGACCGGACGCTCCGGTGCCGCGTCCGGTCGGCGTGTAGAGGCATAGCGCTGGCGAGCTGAGGTGGACCGGATGCTGGGGCATGTCCGGTTAAGACTGACCGGACGCGTCCGGTCGGGAAAACCGTTTTCGGAGCTCTCTGAGTTGTGACCGAACACTGGGCGTCGCGCGTCCGGTCGGTGGACAGGACGCATCCGGTCAGGTGGTGTGGCGCGCAAGTGAGTTAGCCGTTGCTTGGCGCCAACGGCTACTTTCAAAAGGCGAGGACACGTGGCGGTCTGGGAGTGATCGGACGCCGCGGCCGGACGCTGCCCGGGTCGTCACTTGTAAAAGCGCCCGGTCGCTGCCCGACCAGGTTTCATGGCAACGGTTCTTTTTAGCCCTTGGGGCTATAAGAGGTTGTCTTGGCCGGCTTGGGCTGGCTGCTGAGCACATTGGGGACTTTGTGTCCTTGCTTGGTGGTGCTTGAGAGCCCTCTAGTCCGCCATCTCGACCCTACACAAGGGTTCGAAGTTTAAAAGTCCTCTGGACAAGACTTCTCGTCTTCTTCATTCCTGGGGTGCTTCATCGGATCCCGAGGATGTGGGCCCTGATGTTGGACCTCCTGGTGACGATGACTCAGTTGAGGAGGTTACCTTTTCTTTCCATACTTTTGTAGGTTGTTGCTTTGGTCTTTGTAGGTTCTTCCTTGATTTCCTCCTCCTCAACATTGCTCTTTTGAGAGCGATTCCTCCGGCGCCGACGTCTCCTCTTGACTGGGTAAAACCGCTAATCCGGGAGAGTTATAATCTTTAAAATAACAGCGTACCTTTTCTCCTGGAAATTGGAAGTGGACTTGGCCTGATCCATTGTAGATGATCACGTTCGTGGTGCTGAGGAACGGCCTTTCAAGTATGATCGGCGTCTCGTCTTCTTCTCCCATGTCCAGTATCATGAAGTCGGTCGGGACGTAGTGGTCCTGGATCTTGACCATGATGTCTCTTGCTACTCCCTCCGGAAATCTTGTCGTATTGTCCGCCCACCGCAAATGCATATAGGTAGGGTACAGGGGGCGTATCGAATAATAAATCATATACCTTTTTAGACATTATGTTGACGGTGATCCCGGTATCGCAGAAGGCGTTGTAGAATGAGCACGCCCAATGGTGCAATCAATGGGTGGCGTGCATGGATCCTCTTTCTTGGTTAAGAATGGTGAAGCTAAGAGGTGGTCATGCTTGTACTCAACGACCTTGACTACTTGGACCCGCTTTCTCACTTGTCTTGTTTCTGTTCTTTCTCTTCCCACTTGAATTCCTCTTGGTTCCTTCGTTTGTTGGCTTGACGGGAAGTAAGCTCCTCTTGGATCTATAGGAGCTTCAAGGGTCTTATTCTTGAAACTGAACTTCTCTTTATTGCCCTTGATGGTGAAACAAATCTTGGCTTGTCCGTGTAGATGACAAAGCATTTGCGGTACTCGAGGAATGGTCGGCCAAGAATGATTGGACTCTTGGGGTCTCTGGCTGGTATCCAGGACTACAAAGTCTACAGGGACATATGATCTTCGATTCGTATGCACACGTCATCTAAGATTCCCTTGGGGTACTTGATCGCCCTGCAGTGCGCAAGCTGCAAACACATATCTGTGTACAACAAAGATGCCCATGGAAAGACTTGGTCGAAGATTACCTTAGGCATTATGTTGACACTAGCGCCTAGATCGCAGACAACTTTAGGGAAGTCATGCTGCCCAATAGAGATGGGGATCACAGGTCTCCCTAGATCTCCTCTCTTGGTTGGCATGGAGTCGTCCTTCCATCCTGATGATGCTTCAACGTAGTAACCTGCATACACATCAACAAGATTTGCGGTCTCGGGCTCTAGAGGTTGCCCTGGAATCTTACCTTCGTTGGTCGGCGGAACAGCGGCCGCCAGCTGAGCTAATTGTTGTTCTATCATTTTATTGAAGCTAAGCTGGTTCTTAACAGCAGAGGTAAAGCTATCCATTTTGATGTTTATGTTTTCTAGCATTTTATCATTGGATGCTACCTTCCTAGATAAAGTCTCCACAATTTTATTCTGGTTGGAGATCACTTCTCTCAAAGGCAATTGAGCATAGTTATTGTAATTATTGCCTTGAAAGTTACCTTGGTAGTTGGGCCTTTGCTGATTCCATCCTTGATTTTGAGGACAATAGTAGTTGTTGTTGTTGTTGATGAAGTTCACGTCCTCACGGGTCTCAGGACAGCTGTTGCCTGAGTGTCCCATATTGCCACACACTTCACAAGTCATGCATGCATCATTAATGCGCATGACATCTTGTCTCTGGCTCGTCTTGTCTTCCAGCTTCTTCATGAGCAGGTCTATCTTGGCAGACAGCATGTCTACCTCCTTGAGCTGGTGCATTCCTCCACTCCTCTTGCGGGTGGTCTGGCGCTCATCATTCCAATCTTGATTGGAGGCCATCTTCTCCATAAGAGCAGTAGCTTGTGGTATGGTCGGTGATATAAATGCACCTCCAAAGCCAGCAAAGCATCAACATTGTTACGGGTTTGTTGGTAAGCCCATGATAGAAAGTTTGCATCGGGGAGCCAATTCTCCATCCCATGATGAGGACATTCGATATGTAATCTTGGAAGCGTTCCCATGCCTCGGGGGACCGACTCATCATGTTGTTCTTTGGAAACTCGAGATTTTTTCCCTCTTAGGGCACTTGTCTTGCCCATAGGGAAGAATCTTGCTAGAAAAGTCTGTGGAGCACTTGTCCCAAGTTGTATGGTTATCTTTGTTGGCGTAGAACCATTGCTTTGCCTTTCCCAACAAGTGAGAATGGGAACAGATGCAGCAAAGACACGGTATCCTTTGGTACATCCTTTAGCTTGAAAGTGCTACAAATCTCCGGGAAGTGTTGGAGATGAGCACTTGCATCTTCATGTGCTTTCCCACGTAATAGGTTGGCTTGCACCATGGTGATGAGAGCGGCTTGAGCTCAAATCCATTCTCCCCAAACCGACATTAGGTCCAAAGGCGGATGTTGTTGGTGTCGGGAGCGGAGAACTCGCGCAGATGACTTATCAGCAATTTCTTTAAAGATTGGTGCTAAGTTGCCCTCTTGTTGCTCTTCTTCTTCTTCTATTGTAGGAGCTTGCTCCTCCAAAGAACGGACCTCAGCAGGGGGGTCCTTGATGGAGATTCAAAGATGTCCCTCACTTGTTGGAATTTCTTCCTTCGAAAGAGTTTCTCCGGATTTTCAACGTAGTTATCTGGCAGATCAAAACCACTCATTCATTACCCTGCATAAGATTTCACAAAGATAGAAAACACAAGGGTAAACCTGCATTGAGTAGGGGTCTATGGTTTCCTCTAACTCATTAGTTTGTTAGGTCTATCGCTATCCTTTTTGATTGCCAATTGCCTTCTCCGGCAACGGCGCCAAAAAATGCTTGTTGACACCTCTTAATGTTATCTCTAATAACGGCGCCAAGAATGCTAGAGTAGCGCACCGCCACTAGAATGCCAAGTTGTCATCCCCAGCATAACACCAAGAGGTGTGGTATTAAATCATACCACCATTTAGAATATAGAAATGTATCCACAAGCGCACAGATCAAATACCATTGTAGCATTTTACCCGGAGTATTACGGGTTGTCATTTATATTTTCCCAAAGGAAGGTCTATATGGCTTGTGTAAAGGTAGCGTGTTGACCTAGAGTGTAACGAATAGGCATAACCATATCATCGCTACTCAATGCAGGGGTAAGTCACAAGATAATTGATAAGATAAGTATATAATCATCAGCATAAACAGATAGAGACTCCTAACTATATCATTAGGGTTGCTAGTAGAACATCAAGAGATATTCCTGGGTTATTCCTAGCTACATGTCAATGAATATTATGGTTAGTGCAATACACCTAGTAGTCATGGCTAAGGTTAGCATTACATTTATTCATAGTGGACATACTAGGGAATTTTGAGAACATAGCACGCCCTTCCGACGTATACAAGCCCTACTGTGTCTATAAACGGGGTTCAGATTACATAGGACTCAACAGGAATGTCACACCCGCGATCTACCAAACCCAGCCTATAGGGTGCATTCGCAGATAAACAACGTATAAGCACCACGCTTACACAATATTTATCACTCACCCAACGATCAATTAGATGAGTGCTATACGAACCTATGGATAAACATAATGTTAATCTAGCTATACTAAGCATATAACCATAATAGACAAAGAACATAATAACTATGAATATAAGTAAATGAGAATTCATCAATTCAATTGTAGCAATCTTATAACTATACAATGAAAGAGAACAAAGGCGAGAGGAGGTAAGAACTATACCAAATCCAAGCTCTTGATGGCTCCAAAATCCAAGCCTGCGCTTGCCTCCCTCTAGTTCTAATCTAGCTATCTAGGCCCTAGCTAAGGAGCTCTGATTAGGGTTTCTGGCCGATGATCGGACTTCTGAATGAGAATGAATGAATGGGGGCTCTCTCCCAGGGGGGTGCCTCTCCTTTTATAGCCCTGGGCGATGATCATGAGCCATCGGATCAAACCGACATTGACGGGCGGCTAGGATCGATCCTCAAAGGCGGTGGAGTGAACCGGGTGAACCGGGGGCAGGGGCCGGGGCCCGTGCCGAACCGGCCGGCAGGGGTGGGACCGGTCGGTCCCACCTGGTGGCCCCCGGGCCCCGGCTCGGCGTGGTGCCTTCTCGTCTCTTCTAGAATCTTCTTGTGTAGTCGTGGTGTCCGTTTTTCGTTTCCTTGTTCCGATAAGCTTGTATGTTTGCGCCTTTTTGGTTTACGCCTGCATAAATAGTGAAACATCAAAACTCATGGAATTCGGTCAGTGTAAACCCTATGTCTACTTTGGTGATCATAATTGCATCTTTTTCATGGCTAGTTGACGGTTGAATTAATACAATAGTGGCCGTCAACAATGATCATGCCATCTCAAGATATAGCTAACAAAAAGGTTATTCCAAAGCATTTCTTATACAGGTGGGATTTGTGGTATTGGCTAGCATATATCCTTAGGTGGTTGAAAAGTGGAACAGTTCTCGAAGCAAAGTTATCTTCCCAAATTCTCATCTTAGCAACTTGGAGTTTTTAATGTTTTTACAAAGGAAAAGCATAGATCACTTATACTCCTCAAATGATACTCTCAGTCGCTCAATGGTGTATGATTCCTTACCAAGGCAAGAGTGTGAAATTGCCTTTCTTTCTCAACCTACTTCTAAGGCTTATGTGGAGCTTAGGTAGGGACAAACTTGATTACATACTTGTGTCGTATATATTGTAAAGTCAAAACCCGGATCCTAGGATCAAAATGTCATACTCTTAGATCAAGACATGCATGTGTGTGGATATATGATGGAAGTGGCAAAACCTAATTCTACTCTTCTCCTTGAAAACATATCTCTCTTTTGACACTTGGAAGCCTTGCTAGAGAACATGAGCTATCTTATTTATTTTTTTTCTTTTCTCTTTTTTTAAGGAGGTGAGCATCTAAGTACCCATTATTTTCAACTTCCTCTTTTTTTCTCTTCTCTTTTTTTTCAAAATACTTTTGCATAGCTCATGGCTCTCCTCTTGGCAACAAAACTTTTTGAGAGATAACAACAAGGACTAGAGCATTTGTTGGGTGGATGGAAAACCTATCAGGATGTTTTTGTTGTTCACTCCCAGTGTAGAAGAGAACATTTTTGGGTGGATCTAAATGGAATGGCATATTTTGCGCCTACTCCCAGTGTAGGAGTAGTGCATATTTGTGTGGCGTGCAAGTGAATCTTGATCTTGGAAGTATGATAAATCTCTCACAAGGATCACAAAGTTCAACCAAATTCAACACAACAACAAGCAGTGAATGTAGAAGGCTTCTATCCTATATATGGCTCTGGTAGGAATTTATCATCATTGAGGAGTATGTGGTACTATGGTTTTTATGATATTTATCAAAATAAAATCTCCAAGTACCTTGACTAGAACTGGTAAGACTTCTAAGCCAGAACTATATCACACTCCACAACAACTTAGTCAATATGATTGTCCTATCAAGATATCTTCCCACAAGCATAAGTGTATGTATATGGAACAATCTCTATCCAAGCCTCTATCTCGATAATGTTATCAATATGTCACTTTTCAAAATTCAAAGTGTGGTTTGGTTCTTTTTAATTCACAGGGTTAAGCAAGTGCATAACAAGTGTAAAACTCAGTAAGCATAAGAGTGAGTTAAGAAGGATCAAACCGAGTTTTAGTAGTTATATGCAGACTCCTTTCATGATGTGCTTCAACTCTTCTATTCATGATGGAGGTGTCACCTTCCCCCCCACTTCTTCGAGACTATACCTGGCTTTTACTCACAGACAAGAACAGGTGAAAACAACAGGGACTCTTCTGGTGTGGAACACCAGAGAGTCAAAACCTATTGAACTAAGGGATTGGCCTAACCTAGAAGGAAATAAGAGCAAGATTGATTTTTTAGATTGGATCATTAAATTGTAAAAATTCAATCAAGTCTATTTCTTCTAAGTTTTCAGTTTCAAAGAATACTTTCGAGCGTTGGCCATTCACCTTAAAGATGTTACCTGAGTCGTCTTGAATTGTGATGGCACCATGTGGTGAGGTTTCAATTACCTTGAATGGTCCTTCCCATTTGCTTCATAGTTTTCCATGATCAAAGAGCTTTACTCTAGAGTTGAACAGTAGGACCTTGTCCCCAGGCTTGAACTCCTTGTGCTTGATCCTCTTATCATGCCATCGTTTTGTTCTCTCTTTATAAATCTTGGAGTTGTGATATGCCTTCTCTCTCCATTCTTCAAGCTCAGATATTTGCATTTGACAATTCTTGCCAGCTAGATGGATATCCATGTTCCATTTCTTGATTGCCCAGTGAGCTCTGAATTCCAATTCAACCGGCAAATGACAAGTCATTCCATATACAAGTGGTGTCATGCCTATGGGTGTGCGGTTCGATATGCCCATAGTGCATCGGAAAGCTTGTATTTCCATTTCTTGCCCATCTCATCCATGGTCTTTTGCAGGATATTTTTGATTTGCTTATTTGAAGTTTCAGCTTGACCACTTGTTTGAGGATGGTATGGAGTTGCAATGTTGTGCCTGACTCCATTTTCTGCCAAGAACTGTCGGAATCTCTTGTCGATGAAATGTGGGCCTCCATCACTTATGACCAATCTAGGCATTCTAAATCGTGGAAATATCACTTCATTGAACATCTTCTTGGAGTGCTTAGAGTCAGCGGCTCGACATGGTAATGCTTCTATCCATTTGGACACATAGTCAACTGCCACCAAGATGTATTCAGCATCTCCTGACTTTAGAATTGTCCTATGAAGTCAATTCCCCAGACATCAAACAATTCCACTTGGAGGTTGTTCAAGAGTGGCATAGCATCACGAGTGTTGATGTTTCTATGCTTCTGGCATCTGACACATCTTTTGATGAACTCCTTTGTATCTTGATAAATCATTGGCCAGAAGAATCCACATTGCCAGATCTTCACATGTGTTCTAAACACTCCATAATGTCCTCCATAGGGTGATGAATGACATCTTTCAATGATTTTCATGCCTTCAATTGTCGGGACACACCTCCATAGCAATCCATCAGCACAGATCCTGTAAAGATATGGATCGTCCCACAAATGGGTACGACTCTCATACTAAAGCTTCCTCTTATCTCCTCCTGGTGGAACATAACCTGCAACCATATAGTTGACAATATTCACGTACCAAGGATCGTGATTCGTTACCGTAAGGAGCGTGTCGTCCCTTAGATAGTCATTAATAGGTAGCTCATGTGTGTCTTTGTGTTGAAGCCTGGACAAGTGGTCGGCTACCGAATTTTCTACTCCTTTCTTATCTCTTATTTCTATGTCAAATTCGTGGAGCAGAAGAATCCATCGGATTAACCGAGGCTTAGCATCTTTCTTAGTGAGGAGGTATTTTAGAGCAGCATGGTACGTGTAAATGATTACCTTCGCTCCCACTAAGTAAGATCTAAACTTGTCTATTGCAAAGACAACGCCAACAACTCTTTTTTAGTGGTAGCATAATTGAGTTGTGGCCTGCATGTGGTTTTGCTAGCATAGGATATAGCATAATGTTTCTTGTCTTTGGTTTGGCCTAACACAGCACCAACCGCAAAGTCGCTAGCATCGCACATGATCTCAAAGGGTAGACTCCAATCAGGTGGTTGGATTATTGGAGCTGAGATGAGTGCCCTCTTTAGAATTTCAAAAGCTTCAAGGCACTCACTATTGAAAATGAAAGGTGCGTCTTTGGCTAGAAGGCTAGTCAAGGGTCTAGCGATTTGAGAAAAGTCTTTGATGAAACGCCTATAGAACCCTGCATGGCCTAAAAAGTTGCGAATGCCCTTCACATTTGTGAGAGGTGGAAGTTGTTCAATCACTTCAATCTTTGTTTTATCCACTTCTATCCCACATTCGGATACCTTGTGTCCTAGCACTATTCCTTCCCGAACCATAAAATGGCATTTCTCCCAGTTCAGGACTAAGTGCTTTTCTTCACACCGTTGTAAGACCTTGTCTAAATTCTCTAGGCAATCATTGAAGGTTTTACTGTAGACGGTAAAGTCATCCATAAATACCTCCATGATTTTTTCGATCATGTCAGAGAAAATAGACATCATGCACCGTTGAAAGGAAGCTGGAGCGTTACACAATCCGAACGACATTCGCCGGTATGCGTAAGTTCCGTACGGGCATGTGAAAGCGGTCTTACTTTGGTCATCAGGGTGGATTGGGATTTGATGATACCCGGAATACCCATCAAGAAAACAAAAGAAAGAGTGATTTGCAAGCCGTTCCAACATTTCATCAATGAAGGGTAATGGGAAGTGATCTTTCTTTGTAGCCTTGTTAAGTTTCCGGTAGTCAATGCACATACGCCACCCGGTGACAGTGCGTTGAAGGATGAGTTCATTTTTCTCATTCCTTATGACCATTATTCCTCCTTTTTTTGGCACAACTTGGACAGGGCTAACCCACTCACTATGAGGTACGGGATAAATAATTCCAGCATGTAAGAGCTTAAGGACCTCTTTCTTAACAACTTCTCGCATTGCATTGTTAAGCCTCCGTTGTGGTTCCCTAGATGGTGAAGCATTAGGATCAATGGGAATACGGTGAGTGCAGAGGATGGGACTAATTCCCTTCAGGTCTTGGAGTGAGTAGCCTATAGCCGGTTTATGTCTTTCTAGAATAGCGACAAGTTGATGAGTTTCTTCTCCAGAAAGCTTGTCACTTATGATTACTGGTGTTTCTCGATTGTTGTTGAGGAAGACATATTTTAAGCCAGAAGAAAGTGGTTTCAGCTCAACTGAAGGTTGTGATGGCACCTCAGTTTCCTCTAACTCGACAGGCTCTGCCAACTCTTTCTCTTCTTGAATAAAGTGTTCATCATCGAGAGTTGGTTGGGCCATATCCTCTAAAGATGCCATCAAGACCTCCTCAACAGGGTCTTGCTCAGGTTTAAGTTCTACTATCGCATTATTTGAGCGTGCAAGCGAGATGGTGATAGAACTTCCTAACTTTAAATCTAGGAGACCCTGTTTTGGTCTTTCTTGGAAGAGTATCCCAAAAGGCACTCCAATTAAGATGGACGTATTTGAGATGTCAAAGATATGAAAATCTAAATGATACTCAGAACATCGTATTCTCAATGGAATGGACCTTATGACCCCATAACTTTTAAGAATAACTCCAGAAGGAATTCTTAGAAGCTTATGAGATGGGATCAAAAACTCGTTGGTGCATAGTTGTTCGGCCAAAGCCTTTGAAATGATATTCACCCCAACGGTAGGACTATAGTGAGCCTCTATGGTGTTTCCCTTAAGGATACAAGTGATAACATCTGAGGGGGCAATGATTCGGGCTACCTCAGTGGATAACTCTGTTTCTGCCAACCACTCACGACTCATGATGGCCGATAGTCCTTTAATGTGTTCTGTAAGGAAAGCATCATTAGTTGGACCATTGTCATCCATAGAGTGTACTAGAGGCTTCACTTGGACCGGTAAATTCGAGGCATTTCCAAAATCTTCAAAAAGACCATCCTCAATTTCAAAGGGAAGCATGGAAGGATGGGGTTCATCATCTTCCAGATTGTCTTGGGTTTCCTCAATGGAAGGTTCTTTAACAACCAAATTATTAGAAGGATTTGAAGTGATTTCAGATTTGGTTGTGTCTACCTCCTCTTGTTGGTCAGGGCTTGGCTTGACTTTTTCTTCAGGAAACTCATCAAAAATGACAGTGTAAGGGGTGTTTTCAAAGATTTTCTCAAGAATGGCTTTCCCCTCGCTTATGGTATTGTGCGAGAATGAACCTCCAGAAGACAAGTCAAGGTGTAGAGCGGCTTCCTTGCTAAGACCAAGATGGAAGTGGTAAAGAAGTATGTGGTCAGGCAAGTGAAGGGTTGGACCGGTATTAATAAGAGTTAAGAACCTAGCCCAAGCTGCTCCTAAGGTCTCCTTCTCTTTTTGTTGAAAGGTGAGAACTTCTATTCGAAGGGCGGCAATCCTAGGAAGAGGGAAGAAAGCAAGATAAAATTTGTCTCAAAGTTCATCCCAGTTTCCATTTACTCCTCCTACAGTATGAGCATACCACTGTTTCGCTCTTCCCAAAAGGGAGAACGGAAACAATTTCCATTTAATGGTCTCTTGTGTCATACCAGCAATAGTCAAGCAAGAACACAACTGCTCAAATTCTCTAAGGTGGGTGTAGGGATTTTCGTCTTCTAATCCAGAGAAGGGTTGCTCCTGAATCATGGCTATAAAAGCAGGGCGAATCATAGCCATCCGTAAGTATAGGATGTGACGATGGTGGAGGCTCTAGCAACTCGCCCTTTGGAGCCAAGAATTGAAAGATAGGCGTGGAATTCATGTGGTAGGGTAAAGGTGGTGATAAAAAGGAAAATAAAAGATACACGGATGAACTTGGTTCAATTCTAGAACAGCTACCGTTCCCCGGCAACGGCGCCAGAAAGCTTGTTGGTATATTTTAACGCAAACAGAAAAGATCCGCAAGCGTACGGATACCGCTGTAGCTTTCACCTAAGAGTATTTCAAGGTATCGATTTTTCCACGAGGAACGTGAAATGTGCTAGTATCAAATCAAGATCGTCCAAGGATAGAAAAGATAAATGTTTTGGTGGGTAGAGAGGGGTTGTCTAAGATCAACTAGATAACTAAGGATTAGGCTTACTATACTTGACTTACTTTGGAGCAACAGTACCTTTCCAACTCTCGAATAAGACTGGGAAGAAGGTAGTTGGGGAAGGCTGCCAAAAACTCTACGAAACACCAACTCCGACGTGGTGGAATACGAAGACCAATAGAGCTGTCACCTCTAAAAGTTACCACAACTAACCGTAAGAATTGGGCGCAAACTCAGGTAAACACTAGTCTAGACACCACGTCTACACTAACGATTACTACTCTAGTCATGTACGTTAACTAGAGCACTCAATACGAGCGGAGATCCCGTAAGCAAAGTAAAGTAAGAACTAAACTTAATTAAATAGAAGACTTAGGGTTACCGACAGCAGAACCTGAAGATGAATCGATGATGAATCGTCTCCGTAGAGGTATAAAGTTGAGGGGATCCGACAGGCCAGCTCCACCTTCTACTCTCTCCTCTCCTCTCTCCCTATTTTCTAATGACTCATGAGAGGTTCATCCATTCAAGGGACCCCTCTCAAATGAGCCTCCCTTAGAGAATATAAATTAGGGTTTCATGGGATGTCTCCCCCCTGGGGTCTGGGGCTCCTTTTATAGACCCGAGCGATTAATGTGAGCCCTTGGATCAAACCGACTTTGGCGGACGACTGAGATTGAAACCCTAAGGCGGTGGAGCACTGGGCCAAAGTTGGGCCCATTTGGTGGTCGAGCAGCCGGGCGGTGCTGGGGTGGGACCGCCGGTCCCACTCCGGCCTACGGGCGGTCGGTCGGTTCGTCGTGGTGTCTTTCGCGCCTTCCGGAGTCTTCTAGTGCAGCCCCCACGGTGGAATTGATATCTTTTTATCCGGAACTCCGAAAAAGGCAAATGATATGTCTGTTTCGATCATCTCGACGAGCTCTTCGCAATGGTGCATTTTAATCCATCATTTGAGATACTTTTATACTGTCATATTAGCTCTCTTTGATAACTCTTCTGGTATGTACCTGTAGAAACAGTGATTCACCAAAACTCGTGGAACTTGTTAGAATCAAACCCTACAACTATAGTTTATGATTTATTTTATGTTATTATATGCAATAGTTGATGGGTTATGATTGACAGTAAGGACCATCAACAACCTACATATGCACTACTCAACACTAGAGTAGGCGTAATAACATGTCATTCCATCAAGATCCAATCCAAAAATATTTTACTCCCACACTGGGAGTGAACACCAAAAATACTCCTAGGGGCACCACATTATTATAGAGTTGTAGAGTAAAAGCCCTAGTTTAGTTTTGACTAATTGATGAAACATAGGACTAACCCTATTCCTAAGTGTGTAGCATTAGGGAAAGGGGAGGTCCATGCCAAGTGGTAGAGTGAAGATCAAGGTGAAGGAAGTGACCACAAGTGATCAAGTGCCACCCTTAGTGATGAAGAAAGATGAGGAGCAAAATGGAAAGCTAGAGGCAAAGGTATATGCTAGGGCATTTCTATTTTGCTGGCTGTAGGCGAGTAGAGAAGTTAACGGCCGAGTTTAGAATTGATAACCATACTATTAAGAGGAGCGATGTCACGCAATATCAGTTATCTAAGTGCCAGTAGATGTTCTATTACTTTGCATGTGCATTAGAGACCTAGTGAGCTAACTATCTTGTGTAAAATTCATTTGAAAATCTAACACATGTACACGAGTGGAGACACTTTTATGTTGACACATGATAACAAGGGTTAATGGGGTTTGGGTGTAAACCCCTCCCGTCTCGCAAGCTCGGCGGGATTCGAATGTTTTCAGAAGAAAAGGGGTCATCTGGAAGTGATCGGACGCTGTCTCGGTAGGGACCGGACGCGTCCGGTCAGTGGCGGTGTCCGAGGCTTTTTCAGGTGTGACCGGACGCTTCGGTGCCGCGTCCGGTCGGGCGTGCTAGCGTGGCCGAGCAGAAGCTGAGGAGTGGCCGGACGCAGGGCGCGTCTGGTCAAGAGCAGGGGACGCGTCCGGTCACGTTTTGACCTCTCTGGAACCTTACTGGACTCCCACAGGACTCCACTGTGCTGGCGTCCGGTCGGTTGTCTGACAGCGTGCGAGCATGGCTAGTCGTTGGGCGCGAAAGGTGGATTTCAAATAGCTAGTACACGTGGCCCATAATGTTGGATCGGGCCATTTGGACGGACGCGTCGTCCGTCGATTATTATTCTGCCGCGTCCGGTCAATACGCAATGAGTTGTTCTTGTGTGTAACAGTTGAGTGTTTTTGTGGACGCCTATATAAGTGGATTGGCCAGCTCAAGAGAGGTTCTCTTGGCACTTTGACATACTTGACATCTCTTAGAGCTAAGAAAACCATCTCCCTCACTTTGCATGTCTCTTGATTGATCTAGAGAGTGACTGGGAGAGCTTCTAGTGCATTTGCCTTGTGATTGAGCATCTAGTGGCACTAGTGAGAGTTTTTGCTGTGATTGAGCTTATTACTCTTGGTGGTTGCCACCACCTAGACAGTTGGAGTAGTGAGCCATAGTTGAGCAAGCTTGAAGATTATTCTTGGCCACTCCGGAGGTGATTGTGAGGGGTTCTTGATGTTGTCCCCGTGAGAGATCACAAAAGGTACTCTAGTGGAATGCTAGTGACTTATGTTACCCTCATCTTGTGGTGATTCTTGCGATGCCCATTGGAGGCTTGGTGTGGTGCCAATTAACCGCCGAATCCCAAGTGAGTGTGCTGTCATAACGAGGACTAGCGTGTTGGCAAGCACGTGAATCTCGGTAAAAAATCTGGTGTTTATTTGGGATTGATCCATTGAGATCATATTTGAGTTTCATTTGATTGATTAGATCATCACCTTGGTTTCTCATTGTTGATCAAGAAGGTGATTGGCACGACATTCTGAAGGCACTGTTTGCTTCCCTCGGATCCTTCCTTGCGATTACATTTGTGCCTAATATCATATTAGGGTGTGTAGTGTAGTTTGATTATTAAAGACATCTTTCTTAGTGTGCCTAGTGTATTAGGATTGCTAAAATTAGATAGGTTGGCTTGTAACCCCCTCTAGGCTAGCGCAACACTTGCCTCACCGTTTTATTTACTAACCGGTTTGTTAAGTTTTGTAGAATTTTAATTAGGCTATTTCCATTTAGGACCTTTCATAGAGGCATCACTCGAAAGGATGTTCTCTCACCTCTAGAGAATTAGGGCTAGACTTTCCAATATAGTAGATTAGTTCTAGTTGAGAGTTAGGGGGAGCGGAGCTACGTTCCGGTTCTGGAGAAGTCTTCAGAGATTTGCTATATCTTTGTATTTATTCTTTGTAAGACTTATTCTTTAATATATTCTATCTCCTCTATTTATGTTTATGCATTACATTTGATTGGTTAGTATAGTTGTTATACTTTAGTATGGGATCTCCGTTTATATTAGGTGCTCTAGTTATTATATATGACTAGAGTAGTAATCAATAGTGTAGACATGGAATCTAGGCTATAGGTTATCTGAGATTGCACCTAGTCCAACATATAGTTGTGGTAGCCCCAAGTGGTGATAGCTCTAACGACCAACGTATTCCACCATGTTAGGGTTGATGTTTGTAGGACCGTAGTCGGAGCTTTCTAGTCCTTTCTTACCAATTTCCGTGACTAGCGTTCCGATATCCCAAAGTGTTATTGTGTGATTGCTTTATCTACCATGAATTAGTTATTATAGAACCCCAGTAATAGAGAAGTATTTAGGAACCTTGATCTCTCCGTTGTCCTCACACTTTAGCTAACTACTCTTTTTATCATAGAATTCTTACGTGTGTCTATGTCATTTACGCATAACTCCTATCGTTTATCATTTACCCCCTACTCTAGTTGGTGTATTAGTAGATACATGATGGTGAATATCTTTAACCATTGTTTTCCAGTGGTAAAATATAAATAACGATACCTAGAATACTCCCGGTAAAATGATACAATGGTATTCTGTACGCTTGCAGAATCTTTCATATTTTAATTGTGCATAAGAAATACCAATAGGCGGACGACCGGGATTCTTCCTTAAAGGCGGTGGAACCCGTGGGCCAAAACGAGGCCATTTTAGCTAAAATAGTGGACCAACCGATCCAAGGGTGGGACCGGCCGATCTCCCCCTTTGACATGTGGGCCCTACCTTCTGCGGGGTGGTTTCTGGTGTCTTCTAGATCCCTTCTTTTGCAGGTGCAATTTCAAGATGCGATATCTTTTCGTCTGGAACTTTAAATCTGGTAAATGATTGTCTGTTTTGATCGTCTCGACGAGCCCATCGCAATGGTGCATTCTAACCCATCATTTGAGATACTTTTATACTACCATATTGGTTCACTTTGTTAGTTTTTCTAGTATGTACCTATAGAAAGATAGATTCTTCAAAACTCACGGAAACTCGTTAGATCAAAACCCTATATCTATGCTTTGTGGTTCATTTCATGTCAAGTTATGTGATAATTAATAGTTTATAATTGATATAAATGACCGTCAACAATTAGTAATTAGGTACCTATTCTTGTAACCTTCTTATAACCTACTCCTCAAATACAACCTTGTAATCAAATTTATCATTGCCACAGGTGATGACGTGGTACCCGTTTGGTCTGCAAGTGTTTAATTCTTTTGTGCAAATTTTCTGTTTTGGCGATATGATGGCAAATAGAGCAGCTATATGGAAAGCCCCTTTTCTTACATTTCTACTTTCAACACTGCTAGGATTGATAAGTAACTAAAATGAACTTGATTTTGGCAGACACATTTAATTTACAAATTAAAGTTGGTGTTAAGTTCCGCATTTTCTTTTCTTAAGTTTGTCAAGCTCCTACCTGCATGTAATTAATTTAGACCCTGTTGGGGCTCATCATCCTGAGAACATAAAGGTTTATGAAGTAATACACAATTAATGTATATCAAAGAGGCATACAGAACACAAACTGATTTGTTGTTTTTTCACTTAACTGGCTGGTTTTGATATCTGCAAAATAATTTTCTCCTCTTTCGTGCAAAGGCATCTCAAAGAATATAATTCCTCGCTGAACTAAAGATTTCAACACGCGTCCATCACCCGAATCTGGTTGGTGATCTTAGAATTTTCAGAGATAAGGCATATTTGGAACTAATCTATCTCCGTGTCTTAATTGTTTACTATTGAGTGTGGATGCAACTTACATGTCTTGTAGACCTCAAAGTACCGTGGCATGATGGGGCAACTTTGTGGCAAGAAGTAAGCTGATAGTAAAAAAATTGACCTGCATACAACGTAGGCTGATAGGTGAGACCTTCCTTCTCATAGCTCTATGTACTTTCAGAATGCTACTTTTAGCTGTGAAGACAACAACATAGTGCTTGTATTAGCAAAACACTGAGGCTAATACACTGATCTTTCAGTGCTCAGATTAGTGCTATGAGAACAGCTTTGACAAGGCACAATTAATATGCTTGATAGAATTAACTTTGGACTTAATGTGACCATTGTGTTAGCACGGGCAATGTAGTTTGTTGCAATTTCTTTCCATATTGCAGTTTGATTTAATTAGAATTAAATCAAGCCTTACAGTTTGCAATGACATTTTTATTTTCTATTAATGCGGAGCTCACACCGGAGCAGAAGGCCGCCGTCGTGGTGTGCTTAAAGATATTTTGGCTTATATATATCTACCTCTTCTAGCTTCTCATTTGTTTTCTCGAGTGATGCCGATTTCACTGTAGGCTTTTGTATGATTCTACTCCATGTTTATGCAGAACATACTGGAGAGGTTGGTCACCCGTAGCAATCAGCTATGCTTGACAGCCTCCCTCTCAAGGTCAATAAATGTGTGCAGGTGCTCATAGATATTTAGGTAATTTAAAAGCTAATCTTGTAACTTGTCCCATGGCGAGGTGGTATTTGCACAATGGTCTTTTTCACTCTACTCTGTTTTGGACATTAGAGTTAGTAGCCACATCATATTAATCTGAATACTCTCCATTGCCATGTACACCATATGCTTTCTATCCTATTATTGGATCCAGAAAAGTCTAGATCTTTGTGAAAGAATCATTTGCTGCAGTATTGCCTAGCACATAGGAGAGGAAGAGCATGCTTAAGCTGACTGAAAGGATATAATGAGATTTTATGGTGGCGTCAAACACCCAATGACCCAAAGGTAGATTGGGGTTGGAATCGTGTTGTATCTTCTAGATTTGACATCTCATTCATTTTTTTAGTGTTAGTTTGCAAACTTCTAGGTTTGGTATATCTTTTGCATACTTTTATTATATCGATAAAATATTTTTGTAGGTCTTACAAGGACCTACCATACTAGATGCATGTAGTATTTTATTCGCTCTACAAATATGTGTGAGATCATAGATATCAAAATTGTATGCATTTTAGAAACAAAAATTCCAGTGTATATGCCTTCAAGTGATGTTGAGGGTTGTTGTTCAATGATACATATCATCTATCTGTTCTATTTTTAAAACTAGGTGACATAATCTCTAACCACTTTTTAATCCAATCAATAGTATTCTATTCTTTGGAACTTGTAGCCGTATCACGGAATCACTATATAGTAGAATTTATGAGCCTGCGATGCCACTCTTTGTGATTGTTAATTTTATAGATTTTACTAGATTTTACCTTTTAAATTAAATGTCACTTAAACTTTAGTATTTAATTTTACAGTATTATTATCTTATCATACGATATATATATTTTAAGAATTATATTGTCCTATAGCAACGTGTGGACACAAGAAAAAAAAATATTCCATGTCTTTGGTCATGGCACTCAACCAAACTGAACCAGCCCGCCGCATCCGCCTCTCACGCCTCCTCCACGTTCCCGCTAGAAGATGGAAGGGCGCGCGAAAGGGATTCGGGATTCCTACTTCCCGAGGCATCGTCCATAGGCCATGGCCGCCTAATACAACTGCAGTACTAAACACGATCCCAAATTCCTTCCCATACAAAGATTGTGAAACCTAGACGCCGCCGCCGCCGCCGCCGCCGCCCAGAGGACAACCTTCGCCTACCCACCGTGCCGCCACCAGATACCATCACAAGTCCTCCCGGTCAGCATCTCTCTCTCTCTCTCTCTCTCTCTCTCTCTGCGGCAGCAAGCGGCCAATTTCGATTCGTTGCCGATGTAGCTGCAGATTTTACGCATTTTTTATTTTTTAACCTAGCAAACTCTTTTTTTCCCAGCAAGATTAATTATGTACTAGTATATGATTTTTTTTTTGGCAAGCAAATGCATTTCTCCATGTATATAAGATGAATTTTTGTAGTGGATATTTAGCAATCGAGCCTTTTTGCCTCTGCGCAAGATTAGTGAGCACTACATCTGTATTCTGTACAATCATCATTCCCACAGGCCACAGGGGACAAAAGGGAGGACACCGGAAACGAAATACCTTCTTTTTTTTGGCACAGATTTTCTTTTTGGTCCAAATGGGGATTGAGTAATATTTTTATTACATCACCTGACTGGAATCTAATAATAGCAACATAAGAAGCTGACTCTACATTTTAGCTACTACTAAATTAGTGTATCGATTCATCCAATTTATGGATAGATGCTTTATTGCAAGTAAATTTATTTTCCTGTAACAAGATTTTTTTCCATCGATTACTGACCCAAAATTCATCTCTTGCAATAGAAGCTAAAGCGAAATATGTCGGACCAAGAACCACCAACCGAGGACTCGGTTCAGGCAAAATTTGTCAAGCTTATGGCCAAGTTCCTGCAAGAGAATGGTTTTCCTCCCAGCATCCTCAAGAGTAGAAGCTTTGAAGTTCTGATGGAGACTATTGCACAGTGTGGAGGAGACTGTGAATTGCCTAGCCAAGAGGAGTTGAGTGGGCCTCTCACTGAGGATGTGATGAACTGGGTGGCTGAACGGAGAAAGAAGCATGAAAGGGCCTGGGAGTGGCACGGATGCACGCTCATGGTGGATTCTTGGACCCATCCTGGGAGGCGCCTTCATTTGCTCACTTTCATGGTTGGTAGTGTGGAGGGGATTTTCTTCTTGGGCTCTGCCGATGCTTCATATGCAACAGATCATGCAGATTTATTGGCAGAATTGATAGAGGAAAGGATCGACGAAGTTGGCAGGGACAAAGTTGTTCAGGTTGTTACTGATAACAGCCATAACCTTCAAGCTGCATGCAATATTCTAATGGATAGGATTCCTACACTATTTTGGACCCCCTGTGCTTTCCAGTGCTTGGACCTTATGTTGAAGGACATTGGGAGGCTGCAAGAGTTCAAGAAGCATATTCAACAGGCCAAGTGTGTGACCACATTTATTTACAAGCATGGAAAACTTCTCAATGCATTGTGTAAGAAGATGGATGGGAAGGATCTAGTGGCACCTGCGACCACTCGACACTCCACGACATTCCTCACTTTGGAGAGGATGTACAAGCATAGAGAAGAAATGAAATGCCTATTCACTAATGAGAATTGGAGTATGTCCAAATTGTCAAGAACAGAAAAAGGAAAAGGTGTGCGTGAAATTGTGTTGAATACCACGTTTTGGAATGGAGTAGAAGATTGCATAAAAGCTTCAGAACCACTTCTTGTGCTGTTGAGGATGGTCTATGATGCTGAGAAGCCATCAATACTAGAGGTGTTTGCAGGTCTAGATCTTGCTAAGAGAAATATCAGAGATTCTTTTGCAAGCAATCAAGGAATACTGAAGAAACTGATGGACATTGTTGAGCAGCATTGGGCAGATCAAATGAAGCAAAAACTATATAGGGCTGCTTTGTTTCTGAATCCAAACAAATTTTTGACATCAAAGAAAAGGATCTTGCTTATGCTTCCAGTCTACGGGAAATGTTTAATGACGTGATTGAGAAAATGATTGTTGATGATGATGATTTGATCGCCAAGGTAAGGGACCAAGCTGATCAATACGAGAGGGCTGAAAATAGCTCTGAGAAGAAATTACTAACCCTGCAAGACAAGAAAAAGAGTCCAAGTAAGTAAACTTTTATCTATATTCAATTTAAAATTTCTTTTTAGTTTTTTGTGAACTTTCTGTCTTTATTCAATTATAAAGGTTTTGTTTCCTTGCAAGTTTTATGAAACTTTTGTTATGTCTTGCATTGTCTTATCTTTAGATGATTGGTGGAGTGACTATGGTGGGTCCGCTGGAGAGCTTCAAAAGCTTGCATGTCGTATTGTTAGTCTTTATTGTTCAGCATCTGGCTATGACCGCAATTGGACTATGTTTGACTGTGTAAGTGACTAAATGAGTAAATATCAGCAACAGCAGATTGGCATATGATTTCTTTGCCTTGTGGAAAATAGCTTAACTGACACCCTTTCTTTCTGTCTGTGCTTTTCAGATCTATACTATAACTATGAAACAGTCAGACCGCAAGAAATTGGAGAATAGGGCTTATGCTCGACATAACCTGATGATATCTGATAGATCTGAAAGGCAGCAGTTAGAAGGAAGCAACTTCGAACCTTTGATCCTTGAATGCTATGAGTTTGACCATGAATGGGTCGGCATGGAAACTGCACAACTCTATAGTAGGGATAATCTTGTATGGGAACTTGTTGAAGAAGTCACTGGTGGATCATACACCCTTGAGGACCGCGAGCTACGTAGGCCTTATCATGGGTATGGAAGTCTTGTGCCTAGTTTGACTGATAATGCGAGTTTAGACAGTGAAGAACATGAATCATTTGTGGCTGTTGAAGATGCTGAGGATGACTACGAACTACGACCCACAGAATGCACAACTTAAAAGGGTGTTGGACCAAGATCTTTCTGACCCCGATGATGATTTCTGAAGCTGATAGGCTCATGTAGTTTGGTATTCAACTACCTTTGAGAACTCTCGAGCCATGGTAGTAGTATGGTACTTTTGCTATGTATTAGCTTTAGCTGGCTATGTACTTGTGTTGCTATTGAGAGCCTTGGTTAATTTCTAGTATATTACTATGGTACTACTATGGTACACAGCACCTTGGTTAATTGCAAGACTATAATGGTAGCAGTACCATATGTTGTGTACTTTTATTCTACTGTGCGAAATGATAAGATTGATCTGCAGCCTAGGTGCTCGATTGATTTTCACGATATCTTTTGTTTATATATATGATGATGAAATGTCTAATCGGGTCATCCCTCTAAATTGTACAGCTACCATTAGCATTTCCTTGTTTCTGTTGTATGATGTATCCGTTTCTTAGCAGAGGAGTATACTGCCAGTCTATGTGAGTTACTATATACCTACAAACATCAACATCAACCTAGCATAGCTGCTATAGGCTGGATGACATCAACCTAGCATAGCTGCTATAGGCTGGATGGCTGATCCGTGAATGGTTCAAAAACCAAGTCCCGTTGAATGAATTCGAATTGTAGAGAATTCTTAGGCAATGTCTGCCATGCTTCAATGATGACATCTACACAATTAAAATGCAGGTAGCATCATAACAGCAGTTGCTGGGGCAATTGTCTCTCTGAAACCAAGACGCTGCTGCCTGGCCACTGTTGTGCATCTCAGATGTCCGGTGTCCTCGAAGCTGGCCATCGTCGTTGTAGCTCCATGCATCTACGATGGTGTCGCGGCAATGATAGTTCCTGTCTCAAGGCTATATCTTCTCCGCCTCCATCCCCACGTTCGCTCGTCGCCAAGCAGTCTTGGTCTTGGACCGTTTTACATCATGCCGTCATCGTCCTCATTCCAAAGCCATCTCCACCATGGGTTTTGAGTTCATTCTGAGCATGTCGTTCATATATAACCCCTGTTGACAGATTCAACTTTCATCCTCAGTTCAGTTCGCTCGATATGGTCTCCACCGTCGTCAGCCGCCTCAATGCCTCTAGCTAGATTGCTTTATTTGGGAGGTCATTTCGTTCTAGTTCCAAGCATCCGTGATGCTTCTGGAACCACCCTCTGGCTATTTTCTCGTTGGTGTTGCAGGTGTTACGTTGATCTAGTGAGGTTATCTGTTGTTCAGCTCTTTATCATGCATTCATCAGCGACATCGTGTTCATGACACGTGGGTGCGTGTGTCTAGAATAGTCCTTTGAGGACACTGATGTATTCCAATTCTCTTTTGAGGGTGTATTTTTTTTTAATATGTCTATCTCTATAATACTTTATCAACTCTAAATTATAAGATTCTTTGATTTTTCTAGTATTTGTTATGCCCTTATATACATCTAAATATAAAGTAAAAGCAATGTATCCAGAAAATTTTAAGGGGTTACTAGTTTTAGGAATTGTGACGCAAACACCAATGTAATCAGAACACAATGCTAACGGTAACAAAGTAACAAATCACTGACTTTGTTTAGTTTCTACATTTTAATGTAAATGGAAAGTCAGAAGCTGCCTGGCGGCAAGCTGTGCGGCCGGTGCCAGCTCCCAGCAGTCTAGCACTAAGCAAGAAGCACAGGCCCTCAGAACTATAAGAACGTGACTGGGGCTAGCTACCACCGTGCTCCTAGCCTTGGGTTGAGATGCACCTGCGCTCGTGCTACTGCCGCCCTAAGTTCGCTGCCACCACTGATCCGTCCTTGGAGATGAACAGGGCAGTAGAGTAGTGTAGCCACTGTTGTCTTTGTTGGGTCTACGCGCTTGCAGGTGGACATGGAGGCGGGGTGAGGGAGGGATATGATGGACTGTGGTGTTATGGACAATAGTCGCCATGAAACGCCTCGTCGAGCTGAGAAGGAATAAACAACAAGTCGAAGGCGATGGGTGCATGGTGTCGTGCTAGACTATCCGGGTCCCGTGCTGGTGAGAGCTCAAATTTATTTAAGTTTTTTAGTATCTTAACGACCTCAAATTAAATAACTCAAAACTAAACAGTTGTAGATCTCATCGAGAGCTATAATTTCTATATAAAAATCATTTTCATTCAAGATCTTATAAAAAAGATACAATTTTTATAATATTCTACGGATTGTAGCTAAATTAGATTTCCTTTTTTAAATTCTATACCGAATTAGCTACAGTATTTGAGACGGACCCAAAAAATCACATTTTCAAAGAACAGGGACCTAAACGGCACCTGGTGCCAAGTTGAATGACCGCTGGTGAATTTTGCTCAACATAAAAATACTACGGCTACCAGATATTGGACCGTGGATCTCTGGCCTCGGGCCTTGGAGCGTTGGCCAAGTGAGCTACGGCAGATTATTGTATAGGTAGCATTCTGAGCTATATTTAATAAAGACAAGACAGAAAAACTAGTCCCTAATTAATTACCCCTTAGTAATCGTGATCATGTCCTAAATGCATCTAATTACGATACGGAGGGAGTATGTGATACATCTTATATGGATCCTTTCATCAAACCAATATGGAATTCGCAGAAGTGTTTGGCAATGTGACCATTTGAGTAAATGAAACATGGGCCTCAGGTGGATTGGTCGTAGGTCCTAGTTGGTCGACCATGGGCCAGTCGCCCAAACCCTATCAAGACTATTTTTGCACATTTTTTTTGCATTCGCATAGTAATCAAAACTCAAGGAATTAGTTAGAATTAAATTAAATCTTGTGACTATTTTTATGGTTTGTCATTTGTTATTTTTATGCAAAAGTTGATGGTCTTATGTGAGAGTTTACAACCATCAACAAGGTGCCAAGTGCCTGAGTGGCCAAGTGACTAGGTGGTCGAATGGCAGCAGCTAAGTTGACCAAGTTTCATATGTTGTAACATCAGTCCATCAATAATGTTTAAGTTTAACATGCATGTTTTACAAATGATTTTTCAGCTACTACATTATATATCCATGGACCATGGCTGAGTGCTTGAATGATTGAGTGACCGAATGCATATCAATATAAACTCATATAAGTGTGCAATACAATCACATCTTAATTTATATACAATCAAAATATGTGAATATATCAATTAGGGGTCAATAGTGAGGCGCTTGTGGTCACTTCATCAATCTCAAGATTTACGCTCGTGTATATGAATGTGCGAGTCTATAACTTGGTCTTCAAAAAAAATATATGCTATACACAAATGTAAAAAGCGTAGTCATTGGTTTGGACCTCGTTGGCTCTCTTCCTACCAACGCAACAGCTTTCTAGATATCAAAGCATCGCCATTTTTACTGTTTTTTTTTACGCCCACAAAAACATAATGTTAAGCACGGTGTACGAGTTTGCATTGCACGTCTACATTCACGCGAAAATTGCAGACGTACGGTGCTTCGATCACGTACGCCTGTTCTGTGAACATTGCCCATTTTCTAATCAAAATGTGTGAGGCACATCTGGCACTGAGTTGTGATGTTGAATTGGATTTCCATGTGTTCAACGCTTTGCCAAAAATAGCAAATGACCCGCGTGCATAAATTGGAAGTTATTCCCTGCCCATTTGTACCCACCCCTGATACTCCTAGCTGGTCCACTTGTTGCACATCAATGGCATCCCCATTCTTTACGTACCTATTGCTGCCATTTCTCTTCTTCTCCACCATCCTCCGCTTTCCGGCGCCTGTGGTGTCCTACGTGAGCCCTGACGCGCGGCTCCGCCATGTACAAAACGAACCTTTTCTTCCAGATACCGAGTCCACATAGTGCTCGTCGAGCCGCCTCCCGAAACAGACACCCCACACCACCATCACTGGGAATCCTTCTTGCCGACCACCTTGATGGACTCCGGCGAGCAGCGCCTGGTGCACTCGTACACGGAGGTGTTCAGCGGCTTCGCGGCGAGGCTGACCGACTCCGAGCTGGACGCGGTGACCAAGAATTCGTGCGCGCGTTCCCGGACCGCACCCTGCGGCTGGCGACGACACACACGCCGGCGTTCCTGGGGCTGACGCGAGGCGCCGCTGGGTTCTGGAACAGCTCGGGGTACGGGAAGGGCGTCATCGTCGGGCTTCTCGACAGCGGCATCCACGCGGCGCACCCTTCCTTCGACGACCGCGGCGTCCCGCCGCCCCCGGCTCGGTGGAGGGGCGCGTGCGCGCCGGGCTCCGCGGCCCGGTGCAACAACAAGCTCATCGGCGCGAGGTCGTTCGTCGGCGGCGGAGGCGGAGGCGACGCCGACGTCAGAGACGGCATCGGCCACGGGACGCACACGTCGTCCATGGCGGCGGGGAACTTCGTCGACGGCGCGTCGCGGGACGGCCTCGCCGCCGGCACGGCGGCGGGGGATCGCCCCCGCCGCGCACGTCGCGATGTACAAGGTGTGCGTCCAGGAGAGGTGCGACAGCTCGGCCATACTCGCCGGACTGGACGCGGCGATCAAGGACGGGGTGGACGTCCTCTCCATCTCGCTCGGCGGCAGCGCGAGCTTCGGGTTCGACCAGGACCCCATCGCCGTCGGCGCGTTCAGCGCGGTGTCCAGGGGCATCGTCGTGGTGTGCGCCGCCGGCAACAGCGGGCCCCGTCAGCCTCGTCCGTCGTCAACGACGCGCCGTGGATCCTCACGGTCGCCGCCGGCTCGGTGGACCGGACCCTCGCGGCGGACGTGGACCTTGTCGACGGGCCCCACGTCGTTGGAGAGGCGCTGACTCAGGTGAACAGCTCAGGCCCCAGCAAGAAATATCCTCTCCTATTCTCCAAGGAGCAGCCCTACTGCGAGTACGGTGATGATCACAGCAGCATCGCCGGCAAGATCCTGGTTTGCGAGGTCTCCGAGTCGCCGGCAGAGAAGTCCAACATCCGTGAGCTAGTGAGAGCTGGAGCGGCCGGCGTGGTGCTGACTAATGCCAACACCAGTGGCTACACCGTAGTCCTCCAGGACTACGGCCCCGGCGTCGTGCAAGTGAGCACCGCCGGTGGAGCCAACATCACGGACAACGCGACGTCCACAAGAAGTTCCTCGGCCGCCGCCGCCGCCGCCGCCTTCACGTTCAAGAACACCCTCGTCGGTGACGGTGTCCGTCCGTCCCCAACCGTCGCGTCGTTCTCCGGCAGGGGTCCGAGCGCGGTCACCCCCGGCGTGCTCAAGCCGGACATCCTGGCTCCGGGACTCAACATCCTCGCAGCATGGCCACCACTAGGCGATACTAGCTCCAGCAGCTCCGGCTCCGGGACGCCGTCGTTCAACATCATATCCGGCACGTCGATGGCGACGCCGCACATCAGCGGCGTCGCGGCGCTCGTCAGGAGCGCCCACCCCGACTGGTCGCCGGCGGCCATCAAGTCGTCCATCCTCACCCGTCCGACGCGGTCGACACCAGCGGCGGGCCCATCTTGGACGAGCAGCACGAGAAGGCCGGCGCGCACGCGACGGGGCCGGACACGTGAACCCCGCGAGAGCCGCTGACCCCGGCCTCGTCTACGACCTCGGCGTGCCGGAGTACGCCGCCTACCTCTGCGCGCTGCTCGGCGACCGCTCCCAGGCAACCATCGTGCGGAACGCGAGCCTGAGCTGCGCCAAGCTGCCCAAGACACCCGAGGCGCAGCTGAACTACCCCACCATCACCGTGCCGCTGCACCCGACGCCGTTCACGGTGAACCGGACGGTGACCAACGTCGGGCCGCCGGAGTCCACGTACACGGCGAAGGTGGACGTGCCGGGGACACTCAGAATGGATGTCTCGCCGGCGACCTTGGTGTTCTCCAAGGCCGGAGAGAAGAAGACGTTCAGCGTGACGGTGAGCGGCCAGGCAACCGGGGGCCAGGAGGTTGTTGTGCAAGGGAGTCTGACCTGGGTGTCTGGGAAGCTTGCGGTGCGTAGCCCGGTCCTCGCCGTCAGCAGATCCTAGCTTTGCTTTACTCGTCAACCTGTTTGTGCCGACAACACTATGTATGTAAGAATAACTTACGTGTGCATGTCATGTGAAACGAAATGATATAAACGAAATGATATACGGTATTTTTTTAAAAGCATATACGACATTAAATTTCGTGTTTTTTAAGGCCAGTCTTGATGACTAGTTTTATAGTGTTGTTTTTAAAACAGTCATACCATATATAACAAAATTAAACTCGGATGACCCTCAATACAAAGTTTAATTATCTAATTTTATATGTATTTAATTTCATGACTCATAGAGAGTTGGTAGTCATGTTAAGAGAGTTTTATCCACATAATACTAATTTCTTTTCTCTCTTCTTAAATACACTGTCATATTGTCAAATATGCCTATATATCAACCTATTTAATGCAAATAAAACTCACATGAAACTTTTTCGCTGAGATTGACCTAATAAAGCTATAACACTCTTGAGTGAATCTCTTCTATCATATGATTTCTGGTTTGTTTGATTGACTTTTGGCTTTCCTCGGCATCGCACGCTACAACCCTGTAAGGTGTTAGACTTACCTAACCAAGCATGGTGTCCTCCTATCCTACTTCTTGGTACCATTCTGACTACCATGGGATTTTATTAGCCCAGATAAAAAACTCAGAATCCTAAAATCCCATCCAAATATATTAGGATTCTAGCAGATTAACATAGAAGTGGCTTCTCCAAAACAGCTCAATTTCTCTCTTTTCCATTGAATAAAGATCCGTCTTGTGAAATGTTTGGTAGCACTCTTCCAAAGGAGTCGGAGCCGGAGCCGGAGCCAGAAAGAAGCCCTACTAAATAGGCTCATATATGCATATATGCAGGTAATCAAACACATAAGATCTTTTTTCGTTAGAATTCTGAAAATCTATTGAGATCCAAACAGGATTGAAGACACAATAATTGCCATAATCGCGGTAAGAAAATTTACTATTACTAATTAGATAATTCAACAAAAACACCACTTTAATTCTCACAAATGAGCTAGGAAAAACAGATAATTCTAGAAATTTCTATAATAATAAGAAAGATCTAATCTTTAATTTGGTTGACTCTAATCATCCTCATTGATAATATGCATTAGAATCTATTGTAGTAATTTATAAAAAATATTTCCCACCAATGACATTACAATGAATAAATAAAGTAGTCCTCTAGTTTTACATCTAAATTATCTACCTCTGCTATTATAAAAGATAATTCAAAATAACACTTATACTGATGTGTAAATTATACTGACATATACTTGTCAAAAGAAATTATATTGACATATAAATTACTCACAGCTAGCATTATCGGAGATATAATTTGAAATAGGAAACATATTTAGTGCAAACCCACTTCCCATAAAAATCCGTGTAAACTACGGCAAAAAAAGTCGTCTAAATTCACAAAAAAAATCACACATTCAGATGTTATGATGATACACAACCTTGTAAAATATCTTGTCCAAACTCGATTTTGTTTGAGTCTTCAGATGATTTGTTAGAAATTTATTATTTTTATATCTCACAAACGATGTCGAGTTTAGACAATATATTTGATAAGGTTATGTATCATCGTATCATCAATATGTGTTTTTTTTATAAATTTAGACAACTTTTTTTTTTACCATTGTTTGTATGGATTTTTTTGAAAAATTGGTTTACACTGGATACTTCCTTTTTAAAGTAACCCTCTAATTTGTAGTACTAGTAGATATGCACGTGCGACACGCACACGTGTCTATTAAATAGTTTTTATAATAGAGCAATATATATGAAGCAAAAAAAATTACATCAAAGCTAGTATGTGCTCAAGATCCACTTAATTGCAACAATCATTACAAGGCTATAATTACTTCATATTTCACTTAGATCATTGCGATGTGTGACAAGATTTATATTTTATGAATAACAAAATTTGCACATCCTTCATTGCTAGTGTTTTGTCTTTCCAAGGTCTATTCTACTGTCACCACTCTAGCAGGCCAAACTGCACATCCTTTTATTGCTAGTGTTTTTTTTCTTTGCAAGGTCGATTCTTCTATCACCTCTCTAGGTGGGCAAATTTTGTGACCAAACATTTATCATTTATCATTCTTTGCAAGGTCGATTCTTCTATCACCTCTCTAGGTGTGCAAATTTATGAACAAACATTTATCATTAATCATTCTTTCTCAGGGCTTAGCTAAAGGCAATTTGTGAAAAGAAAACCTCCCGTGCCTTTTCATGTTACCTGCAAGAAAGATCATAATAATATCTTAGCAAACTTTTGCTAGAGCATGAAGAGAGGTTACAAATAAAATTATAGAGTTCAGGCGATATGGCAAGTCGATGGCTTGGATGCCTCTGCCTTCCTCTCCGACTCGGCCTCATCCTCAAGCTCCGGGATGCCCTCCATCCTCAGCTCGGCGTAGTTGGGGCTGTTGGTTGGCAGATTCCCGCGAGCGTAGTCTTCCATGAACTGGTCGTACTGTGTGAGCGGGTCGAAGAATTCCCATGGCGAGGCCTCCGCGGTCGGGCGGCGGCCCAGGCTGCCTCAGCGCCGCTTCCGGCGTCTCTGCGGCAAGGCCCGTACGGTACGCAGGCCCGTAGCTATAGCCGTAGCCGCCGCCGTTGGCGTATCCGTAGGTGCCCTCGGCTGTGGTTTACTGCGTCTGGGTATCGGGGTCCTCGTACACCACGGTGGGCGTGGACGATCTTCTCATCAAGTGGTGGTGGTGCCTCGTGGACATCGACGTCGACGCCTCCTCGCTCCAGCCACCGCCGCCTCCGTGTCTAGTGTCGTCAAGGCCATGGAGATGGACTGTAGGCCGATCAGAAGATCCTGCTTGTGTGATCTTGGTATAAACTATAAACAACTCATGCGTGTTTGTTAGGAAATCCAAGGTCCAGGTGCAACACATCATGACTCATATCAAGTGGTCGCCTGAGGGGGAAAGGAGATCAAGATACGTACAGCAAATACGACGATGATCAGATGGAAATTAAATAAGGTCAAGTCCGATTGATGAAAGAGAAGATAAGTACGCCCACCGAATATGGGAATAGTTTATCCTTGATTCCACTACTTGAATCTTGGTTTAAGAGGAGTCTTATCTAACATGTAAGATCTCGGACAATGGAAGGCTCACATGATACGGAGTCTAGATCTAACGGTTATTAATTAAGGAGAGTAAGATCTTAAACGACAGAGGGCTCATATAGCGCAACATCAAGATCGAACGGTTATTAATGAGGAAGAGCCCCCTCAAAAAACTCGCTCTTTTATAGTTTGATGATGATGATGAGATGAGATGATGATGATGATGATTGATGAATTGATGATGATGATCAAAATTTACTGCATTTGCCGTTATAAAACATAATGACAAAAGCTAAACGTTGCCCGTGTGATTTTGTCCTTTCCGTCACACGGATTTTGCGGCCGTTCGATTTTCATTTGACCGCTGGATCTGGGCGGTTTGTTTTGTTCCTCCGCTTGTAGCTGACATCTTGGGCCCAGCCGTCAGAATTTTTTGGGAAGCGCGCGTCTATATCCTTTTGAACTGTTCATTTCCTTTTCTCATTATCTTTTCGTCTCCCTGGCCTCACGGGCGGGCGCCGGTGGCGGAGATCGTCGCCTTCTGCTTCCCTTCGGCGATTTGTCATTGTTCGTGAGTTTTGCTGCCATTTCTCTTTGGTTTGTTGTGGATCTGGTCCTTCTCTTCCTGATTAAGCCATTTGTTGCTGTTTTCCCCTGTTACTTGAAGATTTCTGCGCTCGGAGCTCGACGTTGAGGCGATTTTGGTTCACGGGCGGGCGCCGGTGGTGGAGCTCGTCGCCTTCTGCTTCCCTTCGGCGATTCATCGTTGTTCGTGAGTTTTGCTCCCATTTCTCTTTGGTTTGTTGTGGATCTGGTCCTTCTCTTCCTGATTAAGCCATTTGTTGTTGTTTTCCCCTCATTTACTTGAAGATTTACGTGCTTTCGGAGCTCGGCGTTGAGGCGATTTTGGTTCGATTTCGACCGGAGGCGATTTGCTTGTCTTTGTTCGTCGTTGTAGGTGAGTTTTCTTCTAATTTCTGACATACTTTGTAGATCCACTTCATTTCTTCATGATTTCGTCTTTGCTTTGTCTAGTTGGATTGCTTGTTGTTGGATGAGTTGGTCGATGGTCATGGTTGTGGATTGCGACGCGTAGGAGCTCTCCTTTGTTGATTCGTCGTTTGCTGGTGAGTTTTTCCTGCCACTTTGCTTTAGATGTGTGTTTGTCTGGTAGCGTAGGTATAGGTCGAGTTGTAATCTGTTTTTGTGTAGTTGTTGATGTTGTATCTTCCTTGTTCTTTGCTAGTTAGGCTTAGATTTGTGTTGGTCGGATTAGTTAGGGTTAGGTCTAGTTGGATTGTGTATTTGTTTCATCGATGATGATTTGTCTTATTCTGTTGAAGTTTATTTCATCATTTTTGTATTTAGTTTTGTTCTTTTTGTTTTTTCAGGTTCAGGTTTACATCCAGGTGTTCATTTGTAGTTGTGAGTGGGAAGTTGAATTGCTTTTTTGGTGCTTGATTCATTCTCTTAGTCCAGGTATTTAGTTATTGGTTGATCTAATTGCTATGTTATTTGTTCCTATTATTGTATAGTGTGTATATACTTGGTTGCATTGCCCTGTCGGTTAAATGCATTGGGCTGTTAGTTAAATGCCTTGTTACTTGAGCTCTGTCATTGTATTGCCTTTGTTATTACGAATATATTGTGGTGCCTGTTCTATATTGTATAGTTCTATACATGCCATTGCTTTTAGTCATTGTATCTATACTTTAAATTTTCTTATTTAGATTTGATGCATTGTATCTATGTGTTACTGTTTATTAATTGTGTTTGTCAGTATAGATGCATTGTTTGGATTTCTTAATTTTATTTGGCATGAGCTTTACTTTTTGAAACAAAATTCTGTGCTTGTTGTGATTATGTACTTTTTCAGTTATATATTTAGTCATATTTGTTATGTGTTTACATTTGTTTTCCTCGGTTTAGGACATACGTGACTCATCTTTAGAATTGCTTCGACATATTATAAAGTTCTTGGCATCTTGTAACTGTACTTTAATCGATTACTTTTCTTTTCTATATTCATTTTTGGTTGGTTTCCATTTTTTTTGTTTCATTTTCAGTTTAGTTTTATAGCTCTTTGTTGTTATTTATTCTTTATCTTTTATAGTTTCTCCGGGTTTCCTAATTTTGTTTATATACATGTGATTGTTTTATTTGATCCATGTTATATCTATCTATCTATTGACTTTTTTAGATGGCTAGGAAAAGAAAGTATTCTTTCGATATTGGAAGTAGTGATGGGTCGATGCTTTTCTTGCCGATGAGATATTGTCGACAATTCTTCCGATGGTGATGATATTAATGAGCCAAGTTTTGAAGATCTTTCGGATTGTGATGTGAGTATAAAGTAGTACGCTAATTCATTGCTTTTTTTCATATTGGTAGTCATTTTTCTTTTTGTTCGGGTTTCTTTGTCGATGATGACGGTCTTTGAATGAAATTTTGTATAGCAAGTACATGAAACAAGTATGTGTTGCAATTTCCTTTTTATTTGTTGTTGGTTTTTGAAATTATATTATTTGTGTTGAAGCTTTTTTTAATTTTTCGGTGTGCTAGGGTGAAGTTGTTGAAGAAGCGACTTTTTGGTTTCTCTCGAGTCACAATGTTAGTTTTTCTTGTTCTTTTCAAATGTTTTTTTGGTTTTTAAATTTATGGATTTTAAATTTTCTAGGTCAAGAAGAAGAAGTGTGATGGTAGACCTAAAGTTGGCTTCTCTAGGTTTTTGTTTGACTTTTTTCGATTGTGATTAATTCTCTTTCAAGTCATCGTCAAGATGTTATCAGGAAGTTTGGTTTTGGATCTACGCTTACGTTTGATGATTCTTTGTGTCCCAAGAAATTTTGTTCATTGGGTTGCTCGCCTTGTGAACTGTAATTCGGAGATATAGTTGTTGGTGGCAAGGTCATCTCTCTTACAAAGGAAGCTGTTCATATGGTTCTTGACCTTCCTTTTGGTGGTTTGCCATTCCCCGATGATTATCTTTATTTGGCAAGTCTTCTTTGTTATCGATTTGGAAAGGATAGTGTGCCCCCAATCAGCTTCTTTGTTCGGTCTCTTGTTTCTAAGAATGATATGTCGGATGAAGACATGTTTGTTTGCTTCCTTATGGTAGCTTTGAGTACTTTTCTATGTCCCAATTCATCCGTTGTTCCAAGTCGGAAGTTCTTTGGTATTTTTGAAGATCTTGAAAAGATTCGCTCTTTTTGATTGGTGTGGTTTTATTCTGTCTTGGTTGCTTGAGTACATCAAGGTTTTTAATCAGTTGAAGACTTGTAAATCTACTCAACAAGCGACTCTTGGTGGATGTCTTTATTTTCTTGCTGTAAGTTATTATTTCCCTGCTTTCTAGTTTTTAAATTTTTTAAAAAAAACGTATTTATTATTTTTTTTAGGTTCTATATCTTGATCATGTTGACTTTGGTAATCATCAAGTCCCTTCAACTATTCCTCGTATATCTGTATGGAAGAAGGATATGATAAAACAGTTTGCTATTCTGGATACTAAAGAAGAAGGTTGTTTTGGTTACCATCCTATTATGGATTTTTCAAGAACCTCGCTATGCTAAGGTTTTTATCCATTGTCACTTTTTTAATTCAATTAGGTTATTTGTATGTTTGATCCTTATTTGTTTGTATTTTGTTTTTATTTTTCTTAGGATATGAGTCTGTTACCTCAAAGCCTTGACAATCTGTTGATCCTCTTTTCCTTTCAAAACTTAATTCATTTGCTCGTTGTAACCTCATTTGAATTGAAAGATGCTATTTGCAAAGCGATCGAGAAGCATTGTGTTGCTTGTGGGATTTCTATCAATTTTGATGTGAATTCCATTACTTCTTTATCGATGACATGAGATTGATGTTTATCAAGCTTTGGAAGCATGTCTATTCTGTTAGTGAGATGTCTCGGGTTTTAGTTCTGGAAGTTATCAAGCTTTTGTCGAGTTTGTTGAGAAAGATGAGGAGTTTGGCCAACCTGAAGCGTGATCCCATGCCTTTGTTGATATTGATAAAGGTGGGTAGTACTTTATTTCCATATTATTTAATTCCTATTTCTTTATGTTCAAATTTTTTCATAATGTCTTTTTTTTTTTTTTAAGAGCGTGCTTCTGTTTCTTCTGGCGGTATTGATTTAGGTTGGTAGTACAATCTTTGTATAATTTTTCCTTTTTATTGTTCAAACTTAGTTTTTTTTTTGTTTCTTGGTTTTTTTCAGCGCTTGTGATCACGATGTTCAGATGTTCATCCTTCTCAATATAAACTATATAAAGAAAATCATCCGATGTATGTTCCTATTTTTCATTTTCCTGTTTATTATTTGCTTAGTTTTTTTCAGCTTGTGTTCTTTTCTCTTAGTTTTTATTTTAAAATATATTTAATTTCATGCAGGTTAGTAATGGCTATGGTGGTGAAGGTCTGTTTTCAGTTTTGCACCCTTTTCTTCATGTGTTTATGTATATATATATATTCTGAATTCATGTTTTGGAATATATTTTTTAGGTTTTCATGATGTTGGTGGTAGCAATTCTAAAGTTCTTTCAAGTTCTCAGAATCCTCTTCTGATATTTCTAATTCAAACTCGAAGATCAAAAGTTGTCTCAAAAAATCTGTATCTATTAGTCATGATACTTCTCCGGTTGTTCAAGTTGTACCTATTGATCTTGATAAGGCTTATGTTCGATTCTATTTCTCCATCTCCTAAGCCTGGGTTTTCAAAGTTTTTTTCTCGGAAGGTTAGTTCAATTCTCTTTTATGCTATTCTTATTATTTTTTTTTTTTGAATGTTTGTTACCATTCTTTGTTGTTTTTAATTTGTATTTTTTGTTGTTTTTTTTACGTCATTTTTTTGAGTGGTGGTTCAAGGAAGAATCTGTGCTTCAGATTTTCCAGTGTAAGTATTCCTTTGTTTTTCTTTCATTTTTTCATTATGTATTTATTTTTTTTTTTTTGAGACTCCTTTGTATATGCAAACATTGGATTTCTACGCTTTATCTCCATCTCACGAAGTTGATCGCAGTAATAATGTTCGTAGCTCATCTGTTAATGTGGTTACTTCATCTAAATCTGCCCAGCCAGGTATTTGATTGTTTGTAAAATGTTATTTTTTGCATCTTTTCATTTGGTCTTTGTCAATTATTTATTCCATGTTATTTTTCAGACTTCTCCTGATGTTCAAGTTATATCTTCTAAAAGTTTTGGTGAGACTGTTGTTGACAAGTGCAAGAAGTTGAATGCTGTATACAATTCAAAGTTGAATTTGGTTGGCTCTAGTAGGCAAATTCCTGTTCAAGTTGCTGACGATCAGTCTTTGCCTAGTTATGCTCGTTTGACTCAATCTTATGTGAAGAAGTTTCAAGATGCATCATCGGTGGAAAGGTTCCTTTGCATGGTCCTAGGCGTTTCGTTAACCACGGTCCTTTATTCCTTGGTGATTTTGAAAGAGAAGTCCAAGAAATCAAAGTTTTATAATGTTTGCAAATCTGAATTTGATAACTACAAGATTCTGTGTAAATTGGCTTCTTCAGAGTTTCTGAAGTTAGTATTTCTTCTAAGTTCCTTTTTTTTTTTTGTTATTTTATCCTTTCGACTTGTTTTTTAACATGTTACTGGTGAGGATGCAGTTTCACTCTCCGGTGTTCGATTTGCACCTTTTGGTCTCTTGGAGAATCATTGAAGCCCGGTGGATTTGTCAACAGTTTTGTAGTATCTTGTTTCTGCTATAGTTTGTTTTGCAAACCTAATGGCCATCAGATTTGTCTAAAAGGCACTATTTCTTTTCAAATATTGGTGTAAGTTCTCTGTCTTTCTCTTTGTCTGTCTCTCTTTCTCTGTTTCTCTGTTTTTTTATTTATACTATATCCAATTTATGTGTTGTCCTTTACTTTTCGGGATAATTTGCTCATGGATTATGATCAAGGCGACAAAGCATTTGCTCAGCGTTCTTTTTCGCAGAGGCTGCTAAGGCTAGGCCTTTGGTTAAATCATCGATATGGTACTTACGGTTTCCTTTCTTCTTTATATATTTATTTTTTGTATTTTTTCATATTGTTCTCCTGACTTTTTTTTTCTTTCAAACTTTTCTTCCCTATCTTGCACAGATGCATTGGTTTGTGTTTGTAGTTGATATTAAGGATCGGCATTTTGTATTCCTTGATTCATACTACACTGAAAATTCTGAGTATCATCAAGATATCAAAGACAGGCTTGTATGTATTTCTCTTATCATATTTATTGTTATTGCTACTGTTTATTAGATTATTGTTTTGTTTAGATAATCTATTTTTTAGCATGGTTGTTACAAATTTCTTAGATTATTTTGTTCTGTTATTCTAGATAAGCTCTTTTACGTATTATTGGCGCCGTATCGTTCAATCTGAAATGGATTTCAATTTTTTTGGAGCTGCATATCCTAAAGTTCCTGAACAGCCTGAAGAGAATGCGTAAGTAGCTTTCTTTCTTTTGTTTCCTTCTGTTTTACTTTCGATCTTCGAATCATTTATGTCTTATTGCATGGTGTAAGTTGTTTGTTTCTGTATTGTAACCAATTTAATTTGATTATTTTATTTCTAATTTTTGATTGCGATTCTGATTACGTATATATGCTATGATGTTTCTTGAGCATTGGACTTCGCCAAGGGTTCTTTTAACAAATTTGTTCAAGCTTTGAAGATATTCAATCAATTAGAATTAAGATTGCTAATGATCTTTTCTTCCATTACAAGAATATTGGTATGAAGCGGCGCCTGTATGATTTCAATCCCAAGGTTTGTGATTTTTCTAAATGTATGTACCAAATTTCCTTATAGTATTATGTTTTTTTTGAATCTCTAATTTTATGCTTGCAGGATTAAAGTGCTTTCTTCTGCTGTGTGCAATATGGCTCAGGCTCATAGCAATATTTTTGATAATATGTCTTTTAGGCAGTTGCATCTGCCTTAGGAACTTTGGATACAATCTGCCTTAGGAACTCTGGTTACAATCTTAGTGTGATAAACATTCTTGCTACTTCTTACATGATAATATGTCGTTACAAATATAAATTGGTCATATTCTATGCCTCTTTTCTCCTTTGCTTATGCTTTCTTAGCTGCTGGCCTTCTGCCTTGTTCCTCATCTCCAATGTTCTTCTTTTGTTTCTTTTTGCTCTTGGCAGTAGTTCCTGAAATTCATTTTTTCTAGAAATTAGTATGGTTTTTTAAAAATATTTGTTTTCAAAATGTTTAAATTGTTAGGTTTTTCCAACTAACCTTTGTTTGGTGATCTCTTGTTCTTTTTCCCCTCTGTTCTAGCCATCTTCTCTCGATTTCTTCTACTATAGCTTTAAGTCTTTTTGGTTTTTCCTTGGCGCCCCTGGTGCTTTGTTCTCTCTGGTTCTTGTAGTTCTAGATTTTGTTCGCTATTTGTTCTCCTCCTTCATCTTCTTCTTGCTCTTCAAGCGTCTTTGCTGATTAGTTCCATTTCCTTATGAATCTGTCAAATTCCTCATCAAGGTAATTCATCATTTCTTCACTTTTTGATCCTTTAGATGTTAGCATTCTTTGCTTTCCTAGATAATATATTGAATCTGAGTAGCTCATTTGTTGCTTGTGCTTGTTCAGGTTGGTGCGTATTGAGCCTCCTCTCCTTTTTTCCTCCATCTATCCAAGAAGTATTTCTCGTGTATTTTATCTATCTCTTCTTCAACTATTACTTTCGGTATGTGAGAGCACAATATTCCATCCTTACTAAATTTTGCACATATACAACTGAACTCCTCTTTGCCTTTTGTAAGATCGAGTAAGCACCATATATCTTACGTTTATTTGCAGCTCATGTACCCTGTTTGTCTTGTGCCATATACCTCAAAACATTTTCCTTCATCTATTTCTTTATACTTGAGCCTTTCTGTCAATTTTAGGCGATCTTTGGAATTTGAGAAATATCTTTCTATTGTATAGTTCTACTCCTTGCAACTCTATCTTGTACCCGGTCGGTAGGTCTTTAGGCCTCTTTTGTTTGCTTTGGTTGTCTTCATTGTGCTCCATGATTCCTATTACGTCAACTATTCTTTGGTACTCTTGCATGAAACTCATTATCTTTGTATGTAGGTCCAACATTATCCTTGAATCTTGAATTGGTTTGTTCACTTCTTCCGATTGCTTTGGAGGAAAGGGTAGAAGTTGTTTTTGAAGTAAACTGGTATGAATCTCTTCCTATTTTCCCACATTTTGTTGAAATACTTATTCTATTCAAGCACTGTAATCTGCAATCATCTTACGCGCCACGGATGTTCAAATTCTTCTTCGTGATTGAGTTGTTGACTATGTCCTCAAATTTCTACGGTAAGCCTTTGTTTATCTGCAAAGCACCTGCCATTCTTGATGTAGCATTTTGATTTGATATGGAAAAAGCAATTTCTATGTATTGTTTATGGCATCACTTTCGGTATGGCTGCTCTCATGGCTTTATCTTGATCGTAATTATAGTTCTTGGATGTTTGCCTCCCATAGATTCGGGGAATGTTTCAAACGACCATACGAATGTGTGCGTAGTTTGATCGATATAAATGCACGACCAAATATCATTGTATGTCCATGTCACGATATGCCGACTATAGGAGCAAAAGGTAGGTTGTATCTGCATTCGTCATGTATGTTGTATCAAAGCTAATGCAATCTCCATATTCTGCATACCATTTTAGTGATATTCCTTCTCTCCAGTAGATATTCTTTACTCTTTTCTCTTCATCTATATGGAATTTGTAGAAGAATGTTACATCTTCTTCTGCTCTCTTCCTGAAGTACTGTAAAACTTTGTTCATGTCGTTTCGGTGACCTCTCTATTGATTCTTGTTCTTTCATTACGAACATCCTTAGCTTTATATGGAAGGGGCTGTCACACTTCCTCTCAAGTATGACAATATTGCAATCATCTGTCTTGTCGGTATGTTATTGCTATTGAGTGTCCTTATCATTGCTTTTTCCATCTACGTCATGTACTTTACGCCCTTTGAATAGCTGATTCTGTCTTGTGGGCTTAGCTCATGATTGTGATCTAGTTGTAGCCTTACTACCTTCCATATTTCATGTTCTAATTTGACTTCCATTACGACTTGGCGGTTGGTTCGACTTGTATATTTGTTCTCCTCTTTCCTCCTTTCTTCTTACCTTCATACGCAATTGTATCTTCTTGCTCCTCATGATCGTATTCTTCTTTGATACTTTTCCATATCGTGGCATCTCATTTCCTGCTTGTATATTTCATTGTTTCTTTTTTTTTTTTGCTTGTAGTTCTTGTTGTATAAGTTACAACAACTTCAAATCTGCTATGAAGCCATAGAATTTGAAGAAATGTTGCGCATCGTCTACGCTTTTGAATTCCATATCAATCTGAGGTGTGTACTTCTTGTCAATATACGCATTGTTTCCTTGAAGCGACTTCTTCTTGTTCTTTCCTTATGAATTCTTCAATTTTCTTTTACGTAAGCTCTTGGCTTCCATTAGCTGCATCATATTCGGTGCAATGATAATTGAATGCTCGGCCGAATTGTGTGTTGTATTGCGGGGATTGTGTCATCTCATTTTGGCACGATGATGTATTTGCATCGTGACATTGTGTCTTCTCGTTGATGTTGTATGAACCTCCTCTACTTGCATTGTGCCAAATATGGATGTTGTATTGAACTCTTCCTCCTCAAAGTATTGTGTTGTCCAGTAGCTATCTTCGTTTTCCTGTGACATAAAAATGTAGGTTATATATAATATTTCTTTTACATATACTTCATGATTTGGTTATATGCTGTATTTTTTTGTTGTCTTACATTATGATCCATAGGTCCACTTGCATTTTGAGTTGAAGTTCTTTGTCATTTGTTTCTGCAATCTGTTTCATTTGCACGCTAGATAATTTTTATTCAATATGGTCGAGTATGTTTCCTCTACTTTTCCTTAATTAATGAAATATTTACTCGTACTTTATGAATGAAATATTTATTTGTACTTACATGAATTGGTGATGTTGTTGCCATACTTGGATCATTCTGTGTGAAGTTATATATTTGTAGCCACTGCTCATCCCAGTTTTCCTGCAAGTTGAATAAGCATTTATTATTTCCAAAACTCATAAACAGTATATCTTTTTATTTTACTGATGAATTTGTTTATATTTTTACCTGACTTGTGATCCTGATCATCTGTTCTTCTTGAGAACAAGATAAAGTTTGCTGCATTAGTAATGATGTCATTGGTCCCTGCACATATACTGATGTCAGTGGTACCTGCACAAATAATATCTGTCAGTTGGTTCTTAATTTTTTTTTGTATTTCTTCCCTAACTTTATATACTTTTCTTAGTTCTTATGTTCTACCTGATATGTCATTAGGTCTGGATTGCCAATTCGAAATTCTTCATGGTTCACCTCGATTTGCTGTCCATTTGGAGGAGTTGGAGTTGGTGAAGAAATCATGCTTAATGGTGGCCCCTGTTTCAACCAGTTGATATATTTGAGTATGATCATGTATCAGGAAGTGAATTTCTCTTTTGATGTTCTACTGGTAGGTTTTCTTTAGTTACCTGTACTGGATCTTCTTTGCCTGGTTCTTCTTTGTCTGGTCCTCCTCCTGTCATCTTGCGTTGGCTTTACTCTAGATTCTTCTCCTTTTCCTTCCTTTACTCTGCAGTCGAGTTGATCCCTGTTTTCCCCATCTCCTGGTGCTCCCATTTGTTTGAGTTAGATCGAGATCTGATCTGATTGGCTGTGTAAAATATCTGGCTTTCCCTTTTTGTAGATACCCCCCTGCTTTATTTGCTTTTTAGTTCCTTTTTAGGTGCCCTTTAGTTGGGCTTTGCTTCTTTTCTGGCCCATTACTCTGTGGTCCTCTTAGAATTACCTTTTGACTTTATTTTTGTGTCCCTTTACTGTGTGCTTGATTTGGTCCTTCATTACTTGGTCTTTATTACATTGCACGTTTGGAATCCATTAACTTGGTCTTTTAGTTTCCTTCCTGTTTTTTTGTCATCACTTTGTGGTTATCAATTGCCTTCCTTTTGCAGATTGGTCAACTCTTCCTTCTTTCCTGGTTAGCCATTCTTTTTTTTGCATGTGGCATTGCTCTTTATAAAGCCTTCGTCTATCTGTTTCTTCTCTTGTGCTACTCCTATTTTTACTGTTTTGAGACTAGTTTTCTATCCTGCATGTAAGTATTACATTGTTTGTTTTCAATTATTAGTCATTTTGTTTATCAGTATTGCATAGTTTATTTGGTAGTCTTGATGTATGATATCTTTTTTTTTTATTAATTTATTTGTAGTTATAGTTTAGTTTGTTCTTACTTATAGTTTTTCTGTTTTGGTATAAGTCATATATGTTGTATGTGTAATTTATAATTTCTTTTTTTTTTATATATCTGACCTAATTTTACTTATATATTGTTCTGTGTATTATATCTGACCTAAAACTTTACTTCAAGGTACTAATTTTGACTTATCTAATTGCTATGTGACCTGTTCCTAGCAGATAAGGACTCCTTTGGCCCAATGTTGATTTGATTACTTCAAGGTACTAATTTGACTCCTACATTTTTGTTTGCTTTATTTTCCTTTTACTTCTCCTAAGTTGATAAGATTCTTGGTCTAATTGATATTTCGGACCTTGCATTTTACTTACAGTAGATATTATTATTATTTCTGATTACTCAGTTTTGTGTAATTGCTATGTATTTTTGGTGTAATTGATAGGTTTGTCAGCCGGACTTGTGTAGTCACTGAAATATTTTGCTACTTTGCGATTTGTAGAAATTTTTGCTAAATTTGTTATGTGTGTTTGGACTGTATAATCACTGAATTATTTTTGTAATTTGGCATGTATAGATTATTTTGATAATTTGGTATGTTTGTTTGTATTGTCTAATCACTGCATTTTTTTTGTAATTTGGCATGTATAGAAAATTTCTGCTAATTTGGTTTGTTTGTTTGGATAGTCTAATCACTGAATTATTTTTGTAATTTGGCATGTATAGAAAATTTTGCTAATTTGCTTTTTTTGTTTGGATAGTCTAATCACTGAATTATTTTTGTAATTTGGCTTGTATAGAAAATTTTGCTAATTTGCTTTGTTTGTTTGGATAGTGTAATCACTGAATTATTTTTGTAATTTGGCATGTATACAAAATTTTGCTTTGTAATTTTTATAGTTTTGTCTATGTTTTTTCGGATATTTTGTAATTGGCTTGTAAAATTCTCTTGTAATTCTTGTTTAATTTTCTTGGACTTATAGTTGTTGATCAATTGTAATTCATAGTTATTATCCATGTAATTACTATTTTTTGTCAGTATTTGTGTTTACTGTCTTCTATGCATGCTCCTAGTTACTCTGGTTTTTAAATTTTGTGTGATTTGACCTTTAGTTTCACCCGAATTTTGGTAGTTTTGATTTTTGGGTGATTTGTCCTTTTCTGTTACTCGTGTGAGCATATGCTTTAAATTACTCAGATTTCAGTTTGTTATAAATTTGTGTGATTTTTCATATTAGATTGCTTGGGTGATTGCAAGGGGTCAAATCACCCAAGTTACATATAGACACGCTCAATCAATTTTGGCCTGCAAAATCGCTAGCCCAGATCATGGTTCAACACCTCTCATGCTGAGTTTGACTCGGGGAAGCCTACAACCAAATAAAATAGAGTAATCTACTTCGCTCTCGCCTGAGTTCAATCTCCAAAACTGCCAAGAGAGAGAAAATAGTACTGCACTAAAGAATATTTTAATCCCTCAAGCCACCAAGTTTGGAGGTTGATTTCTGCTTCTGACAGCGAGCGTTCGAGCACTCTAGTGTTGAAAGTTCAGTTTCCTTCTGCATGGTTCGATTTCTACCCAACACAGGAGCTGCTCTTACTGGTTTCAGACTCCAGACATCTTCTCTTTAACAATGCTACCTTGATGCTTGTGATCCCAATAGAATGTAGAGGAGAGCCAACGCATATTACCTCTACAGCAATAAAAAGATATCTAAGTACAACCAGAACTTAGAACAACACTGAGTTAATGCAATTCACTTGTAGCATACCAGCTTACAAAGATTGGACCATAAGATAGAATATAGGCTTGTAGCTTACCATTGCAAGGTTGCAGCTAACTTGTTCGAATTTCCCTTGTTTTATGAATCCATTTAGTTACTGGAGTAGTTGTTCTGCTTTCTATTTCTATATGACAATTAGATATATTTCCTTGGAAATGGCATCAATTCAATTTTGTTTACCAATTAATGAAGGCTAGCACCCCGACCTAAACCAGGAAGCTACGATATAAAACAAAAAAAAATATATGATCGAAAACTCTGAATTCATAATATGTTAGTTACTTGCAAAAGAAAAGCTCACAGGTCAAATTGCTTACCTTGATAAAAATAGGTAACTCTGCTTTGAACCTATCTTCATTGCCGCCAGGCTCTTGGGTCTTGACCAGCAAATTGATTACATGGTAATGCAAGTATCTCATGTAAGAGTGAAAGGAAAATGAGATACATTCATTTTGATAAACATGTATTTTTATATTATTTCAGATATGATTCTGAATGAGAATTGTCAAAGAACAAACCTTTCCCTCCGTACTTCTCATACAAGACATTTAGCTCTTTGTAATTGGAACTGGTTAGTCCACTACAAAATGAGTAAAACCAATGAACCACAAGTTGCACATGCTTCGACTGTGAAATAAAATAAAACATACCTGTAGCATATATTTTATGAGGCATCTTCAGTCTTACAAGTTACAACTATGACTTGAACAAGGGAAAAGATGTACAACATCAGTAGTCTGCAGTATAGTAACGTGTGTATAGGTATAGCCAGCAACAAAGAAAAACATGCATCCGTGATCCGTCTAACAGAATATAAAATGCCAGGTTCACCTTCCTGAAAGGCCCACACAGAAGCCATAGGTTATCATTTATTGCTGAATCTATATATTATCAGTCATTGCTGAATCTATCTATACTGTACAGCAACTCAGATCCATTCTAAATACATGCTTGAAAATCTTTTAGTAACTGTCCATTCTAGATGACAATTGGATATATTTACATGGAAATGGCATCAATCCAATTTATTTACCAATTAATGAAGACTGTGACCCTCCAATTTTTGGCATAATTTATCGTCGACACGGTTTCCTGGTTTAGAAAAAGAGTTGATGCGAGAAAAGGTTTGGTGGAAGTGGAGGGGCTCAAGTGAAAGGAAAGATCATGCTGAGGAAAAAAGGTAAGGATGACTTGCTAGGGTGTGTGACACCTCTCCCTTCAGGTTTAAGAAGAGGAAGGAGGAGGAGGAAGAAAAGGATAAATCACTTGTCAACTATGGATAGCTAGGGATGTTGCCATTTGGTCGATCCAAAACATAGAATTATATAGAATGACATGCTACCTAATTAATTAGGGAAAATGAACTAATCAATGCTGAAAACATTGTTATCTACCATCTTACACGCCTACTTGTATGTCAACATCGTAAAAGACCACGACGATAGTACATGTTGGAGCGCTAGGTCGCAGATTATTTTAACAATTACACATTCGTCTAACAAGGAGGTGCGTGCGGCGACAACAATGAAGAGGCATACTACGTTATTAACGTGCTGGCGTTTATTGTTTACTACTAGTACTAGCTGCTTGGGGTGTTCAATCAAAGCTAGTGCAGGCATCTCTATCTCTGAATTAATCAATGAGGTTAGATTAATTTAAAATTTTAAAGCCATTGTATCTCTATCTCCGGTGGCCTGGTGGGCTGGTCCTGAGGCATTACTGCGATCGCGACCCACATAAGCCCAGGTTGGGTCTAGCAGGCCACAAGCTATTCTTTTGTCTCGGCCCAACAACGAGCGGCGGCACGGCAGGGCCGAGGCTTCTTCTCGTTTTGAGACGAGCACAAGCCCAAGCCTCCTTTCTAGTCGCTGTATACATGGAGCCCAACAAGCATGAACCCGAGCTGTCAGCCCAGGTACGGAGATGTGGTAGCCGGCCGATGGGCTCTGGCTGGTCCCCCCCGCCTTGTTGCCGTGGTTTTCTTTATTTTTTTCGCTGCCGCTAATTATTGAAGGCACGGGGGGTCAGGTCAAGCCCGCCGCCAGGCAGGTGTTAACTGGACAGGAAAGGGAACCAAATTTATATAATAATAACCTAATCAGCGCCTGTATTATATACTCCCCCTGCTCTTGAAAGCTTTAATTTCTAGTAAGTTAAATTTTTTTAAAATTTAATAAAAAATCTAAAAAATCATTAATGCTTATAGTATCAAATTAGTACCATTAGATTTATAAGATAAGATAATATATTTCATAAGACACTCATTTATATCATAGATATTGATACTCTTTTCTATAGAATTGGCTAAATTTAAAAAAATTTGACTAACATAGATTCTAGGAGTTGAAGCTTTCAGGGACAGAGAAAGTATATAATATAATATAATAAATAAATCAAATGTACTACATCCGCGTATGACTTCCCACCTGCTTAGTACTCTCTGCTTCCTCTGTCTCAGAATTATTGTCGCTTTGAATATGCGTGCCATAAATTTAACTTGATTTATAGTAAAATACGTGTAATATGTTTTCAAATAAATTTATTAAAAAAAACTAGATTCAAAGATCTTTCTACCGATGCTAATTGATCATACTTGTTATTTGTTAAAAATAGTGGTAGTCATTTCTCGAAAAACTAAAAAGTATAGGACGGATGGAGTAGTCCCTCCGTTTCCTTGCAGGGTCGGTGAAGCGACCGCAGATGACGACGGGCGAGCTGGTCTGTGGTCCGCCGAATCAACGAGATTCTTTCTGAGGCTGATGATGATGCGCACATATGCCCGATCTGCGCAGATCAGGCAGGACCAACCAGAAATAGCTAAGGTCGCTACTCTATTTGGAAGGTGCAACTTGCAAGGCCGGCCGGCCGGCCGCACCCTGGGGCTGGGTCACTGCCTCACTGGGTGGGAGGCCGGACGAGGAGCTCATGATGGATAGGGACACCACACCATGGGCCGCAGGGATCCTATGCACGTGGGCGGCAGCGTTTTTGACAAGCCAGCTGTCGGTTGAAAGAAACATTTCACTTTTGACAATTCTTTATACTTTGCCAATAAAAAAGGAGGATACTTACCGTTTTTGTCACCCTCTCCCATTCACAAGATAATATAGTAGTATTTTTGTTTCGACGCTACAAGTATAGTTTTACCGGAACAAGACGTCATAGATTAAATAAAGAAACAAGAAATTGAAAAAGGCTACTTTAATTTTTCAAATATGAAAGACTGGGGTCATCTATCACGGTGGATCAAAGCCACCAAAATTACTACACATAATCTATTAAGTCTTGCCCATGAATTAATTTATGCGTCCACTTGTGCAAACATATCGGCATAGGTATGATGCACACACATTGTGTGGACCATGCACGTTCTGTGACGAAGAGGAGGATAGAAAAGACAGCTGGGTTGATCATGAGGCTATCCGCACTCTTCATCCTCTATATTCATCCTTTAAACGGAATATTCCGTCCTGGTCACCAAGATTCTTTCCTCCATACCATATTCTTCCGCACCCATTACTACTCTATATCATCCTCTATCATTTGTGGGTCCCGCTTTTGTCGATTATTTTAATAATAAAACCTCCTCCCTCCAGGACTCCCTTCCCCTCTCTCTCTCACATGCTCGGCCGGGCGCCGCCACGTTTGGCACCAGCGCATTTGGCCAAGGCCGCTGATTGATTTAGGCACATCCGGGCGGAGCTTCGCGGCCGGGCTTCCCTCCCCGCGCCTCCACCGGCGCCTCCTCCTTTGCCGAGCTCAACAAGCTGGCGGGGCGCTTTGGCCGACGCAGCGGGCGGGCAAGCCACGCGGCGCGCCGCGCCGACGCGAAGCGAAGCTCAAGCGGCGGAGCTGGGAGGCCTCGCAGGCCGGGGAGCTCGAGCGGCGCTTTCCAGCTCTTCTCCCCGGCGGCGAGGGCGGGCGCTGGGCGGCCGCGAAGCCTGCAGGCTGAAGCCGGGCGGAGGTCCGCAGCGCGTGCGCTTCCCGGCGGCGGAGGTTCGCGCTGGCGGCGGAGGTCCGCAGCGCCGCGCGCTCTCGCGGCGGGAGGTCTCGCGCGATCAAGCGGCTCGGGCGCGCGGCAGCTGGCGGCCGCGAAGCTCCAGCGCTGAAGCCGGGCGGAGGTCTCAGCGCCCAGCGCTCTCGCGGCGTGGAGGTCCGCGCTGCGGGCGTCGGAGGTCTCGCGCGCCCAGCGCTTCCCGGCGGGCGGGAGGTCCGCGCGACTCAGGCGGCTGGCGCGGCGGCGGGCGCCGCGAGCTCAAGCGCTGAAGCCGGGCGGAGGTCGCGCGCTTCGCGCCTCCGGCGGTGAAGTCAGCGCTTCCTTCGCCGGCGCGGTCGGCGCGCCCTGGGCGGTTCGGCGTCGGAGGTCCCGCGCGCCCGCGCGCTCCAGCGGAGGAGTGTCGCGTGACTGCCGGCTTCGCGGCGGTGGAGGATTCTCCGGTGTTCGTCGTCGCCAGGGGCGGCCTCCTCCGCGCCCGTGAGCTCCTCCGACCTTCCCCTCCCTCTCCTCTGCCGCGTGCTGCTGCAGGTGGTCGTCGGCGACGGACGCTCTCTCTCTCCTCCCACACGCCGCGGGGGAACGGCGCTGCGCCACGCAGGCGTTCGGGCTAAACAGCTATCACGCCCGAGGTTTGGCGGCCGGGCGAGGAGATTCCGGACGCCACGTCTATTTCCCGGACTCCGCTGCGGCTACTTCCATCCGCCAACGCCCTACCGGATGGGTTTCCAGGACTTCAGTGCAGATAGCTTTGAGTTGAGTGTGTCGACACACAGTTAAGAAATTGACTATTGACTGATGTGTGAAAACACCAATATAGAAGTCAAGAACAAGTGATAATTCACTATTGACCACAGTGTGAAAGCACCAAGGTACTCCAATATAGAGTATAAGTTAAGAATAGGTGGTCTGTGCCTTGATCAGGGCCAGAATCGACCTAAGGAATACTCATCAACCGACAGAGTGTGAGTCCCCCAAGTGTGCAGCAACACTTTGTAAGAAGAGGTCCTCCCTGTTAGATTAATTGGGCCTGGTCCATCTATAGTCTAGCAATTAATCAAAGAAATTCCAATGGCCCATATTTAAAAGCGGGATTAATACCACATAAAAACCAGACAAGGAAGGTGCTCAACTTAAATAGGAAGATAGTTTGTGCTCATATAAACAAGTTAACGAGGAGAGTTAGGGGGCCACACACGCTATGCCATGCCAACACCCACGCTCGGACATGATGTGTGTTAGGACACCTTTTGCAGCTCAAGGAAACGGTTGGAAAGGGCACAAGAGATAAACATGTGGTTCCAAAGGGGGCAAATGAGTAAAAGCATGGAGCATGTCACTTTAGCAGGTCAGGCATGACTTTCCTTTCTATCCCTGCTAGATCCTATCCAAGTCCATATCCCCAGTCCAGAGAGCTATCACTATACCAGGCCAGGCATGATTTTACCTTTCTATCCCTCCTAGAATCTGTCTAGGTTCATCCCCCACTCCAGAGGCTTCTTCGAGGGTGTGCCTCCTCCTTCCTAGAGAAGTCTTCTTCCACACTCTCTCCATTGTGTTCTTGTTCGTGTGCTGCTCTCTTTGATCTTTGGTTTGAGTCCGTTGTGCGAACGAGGGGCTTGAGCGAGCAAGCCTCCAAACTTTGTCTGCATGTGTACCTACACAGGTAGGCAGACAATCAGGTTTTTTGGGCGCATCAACACAAATGTTCTTCTCTGCGCTCCTAGATTTTATAAATCCAGCGGTAGCAATACTAGCTCATTATTACTATCAGTTGGCATTAAAAACCAACGTTGATAGTATTTTTTTATCAAATTTTAACACTAGCCGGCAGTGATAAGGACAAGGACCTAAAATTTTATTCCAATCTAGTTAAGTTCGATTTTTAGGGTCCATGCTTCATAAGATTCTCTCCCCCCCCCCACCCCAGCCTCGGTCCGATCCATTCTCCCATGCCACCCCATCTCCTTTTCCCCCAGCTTGACCCAAGACCTCCCTCTCTCGGGGCTTGTGTATGAATCCCGAGCAAATATCTAGGGTGACCTCCTCCTCCTGCAGAAATGAAGGTCAACATTGTATCTAAGATTGGAGGGAGTATATTTGTTATTATACGATGACGATTGATTGAGTTGGTGGTTAATCACTAAACTCAACGTGGCACATCGGTCTTGGCTGAGATGTGGTAATGGAGCATTACGAGGGCAAAAGTACAATATAGTTAAGGGGAGCAAACAAATGCACCCCCTAAAAACAAAAAAAAACAACGAATTTAACTACATTTTATTAGGGAGCTGGAATTTAACTAAATTCCATCGTATATGCACCTCTTTATTATATAATGGAACTGCTTTCATTTTTGTAGCTGAAGTATAAAATATGATCGTTTTGCAACAGACAACAGTTCCTAGCTATAGGCATCACATGCGCTTGATTATATATATGGCTTAATTAGCAGGAAATTAAAATACTAGTTAGGAGAAACTCCCATTCCAAAAAAAAAAAAATTATAGTCTATAGTCTATATATGGCCGGCCTAGTGCTACAGGAGTTCTCTGTCCTTTTTCCATTTATTTCTAGATTGAATGATCATAAATAAAAGAGATATCACACGCATCATCACATACACAGATACAATGAACATTTTAGTAGTTTTACAACATTATCCTCTGATGAACGCCTTCGCAGAAGATTAATGAACAATTCGAGTGGCATGCAGTTCCGTATTAGGCATCGTTTGATTCTCCCAAGAAATCATATGTCCTGCATCCATTATTATTAGAAATGCTTGTGTAATTTATATAGCCAATTCTCACTCGCAACATTCCTGCTAAACCAGCCCGAACCTAACAGGCCCTTCAAAGGCACCGCGTGATCGGCAATCTCGTAGTATATGCGCATCAGTAGCACATGTGCTCAAGTAGTGTAGAGAACTTGAAAGAGGAAACTCCTCCATTCGGTAGTACTCCTATTGCATTGGGTGGAGTAAATCTCGAGAATCTTGCCCTTTTCGTATTGCTGGTGATTGACACTTGTGATGAGTAGTGCCATTAGATTATGGGGAAAAAATTGGATCGAAGTCCTGCTGGTCGTTTATTTTTAAGAGGTTCTGAGTCATATCCTCCTCTGCTCATTGGTTACGGACATCGTCATATGCTACCTCACATGGGCTACAACCAGTTACCAAGAACTTTGTTTTGCTCAAGTTCCCATACATGGTATGCGCAAAAGGCATGAACAGAGTACTCCGTACTATATCATTACGTACCAGCTGGGCCTGGGGGAAAGGTGCCTTGCAGATGCAGCTCTCGTGATTCTGTTCAAGATCCTCTATATCTAGTAGAGTATGGATGCAGCGTGCGGTGTAACGCTGGTCAGCCACCACAAGATTTTTTTCTTTAAAAAAAAACTATACACGTGTCTCATGGACTCCATTCTCTTTTGAGAATAGTTGTTCTGAAGACCATACCTATGAATGATATGCGAGTATGACACACAAAATGCTACTTCCCGGTAACTACAAGCTAAAGACTAAATTGTAGAACACTGGGTTATTTCTCGAATACAATGATAAACTTCTGGTCCAACGGTCCCATGCATCCTTTTCTAAATCGTTTTCATTTAGAGTTGAGGTTGACCCAAATCAATCCCATTATATTCTCCTAGTCTTCATCAGGTTGATGCTGCAACCTGTGTAACCAAATTTTCAAAAACTCGACCTTGTTATTATCGGCCAGTGAAATTTACTTTAACAATGGCCTGATAAGCAATTTTTATGCTGGGGAATAAAGAAGATAATAACATCTATGTATAGTTTGAGGTGATTACAAACATAACATACACTATATGCTAGGTTAGCTATAATCGGAAAGTTATATAACATGGTCTAATAAATGATAAAATTAAACACCTACAATCGCATTCACTATTTTGTATGTGAAGACATTATCACATTCTAGAACTTGGCAGGTACTCTTAGTGGTGGAGAGGCTAAGCAGAGATCTAGCTGGAGGGGGAACGAAGAATAAAAACTCTGCTCGCCAAAGAAACTTTGTATTTGAGAGGAGGGGTGATACTTTTGGCTACAACCTCCCCCCCTGCTTGCTCCTCTATTATATCAAAGCAAATTAATTAGAACTATTTTTTTTCACAAAATGACCCACCCCTTTGGAAAAGATTTCAATATTCTCTAAAATATTCATGAAATATTTTAGGTATATCCACCCAATATAATGATGTTTGTTGTTATCGATGTACTAGTCATGTGTTGTACTCGTATCACCACCCACACTATTGGGTGGCTAACTTCTAATTTCTATATGACTTTCTTGAAGTGTGATAGAAGAGGTGTCATTATTAGTGAACAAATGGGCTATTCAAACCTCCAATGGTCTTAGTCGGCTTTATGAGATTTACCATATTTTATGTAATGATTCATTACAGTATTTGAATATATAATAAAAGCATGGTCTGCTGATGCATGCATATAGTCATGGTGGCTATTAGTTTCCAAAGAGACTATGTCAATTTGTTCAAAGTATGTTTGGCTAATGGTCTAAACTTAATGTTCGTGGGCAAATATAAGGAATAAGGTCTTAAGAGACGCAACAAAATAACAGTGATCCATATTCAAACCATAGACAGAATGATTGATTTTAGACAGCCCAAACGTCATTAGCTTGTTTTCACTAGTATATAATATACTTATTATCAGGTAGAAACTCAATTGTGCCTCTATATATGACTCTGGTATTGTTTTCCCATTGAATTTTGAAACTCCAACTATGAGATCTTAGATCTTATTGTAATCTACAATCAATGCAAATTCCAAAAAATTGAAGTCCTAACATTTTTTAAAAAAGATGAGAGGAAGCATGTGTGCGTTCTGTAGAACCTCAGCTGGTAGCTGTTGGCAATTTTTCCGACAAAACACACCTTTTCTCTTGGCATACCAATCATCATCAGGTATTTGGATTCTTGAACATAAAACCTTGTTAACTACTCTGCTTGTGAAAAAGATGTAATTTTTGTTTTTTGATTTAGGAGTCAATCAATTTTAAGTTCAACTAATTAAGCACTAGTTTGGTTAGGAGAACCATTTCAGTTTCTCATGTGAATAGGAAAGAATAGGCTCCAAAACGTTGTTCCCCACAGATGATTTGAATTGGAATGATTTAATATTTATACGTATACACGTGAAATTGCTAGAGCGTGTGGTTTCTCACCAATTCTCCGATCACTTCCTAGTTCTGTTTAATATTCTTTTAGTTAATTATTTTCTAATGAAACAATTCAGTTAAGTTATTCTTTGTCCACAAAAAATTCAGAATTACTGTGAAGCATATTTTTCTATTTCTATGATTTTTAAAACCTGAATCCAGTCTACTTGCCATATGGTTTCATAAAATGATTTTGATTCTTCATCCAAAACGTTACTTAAATATGAATAAAAAATGTTTCTGTGGGACTCTGGATCCTACCAATGCAAATGCACACTAATATATAATGGGATACTGAACAAATATCATTAGATTAATTATAAAATTTATTTCTATAGTATATTTGTTTGGACTTATTAATGCTATGATATTTTTTATAAACTTAGTTAATTTAAAAAATTAGATCCAATTTAAACTTAGAACTTCAACTTTTTTTTTTTTTGGAAAGTGCTTTTACAAAGATGGCGTACTTACGTGATCTGCCTGTTTGCATTGCATGCATTGAGGAAAAGCCTGGACGATACTATTTTCCATTGGTAAGGACTAGGCAGGACGTGCGGCGCAGGTGCAGTCGCAGTACAGTATGGCCGTCACATCACTCGATCCTTGATCCCATTGGTCGATGTACGGACCGTCCTCGGCTTGTGTGAGCTTTCGGTTTCTTCGAGTTATTCTGTTCACCGTCCCAAAAGGAGAGATCAGGTGTGTTTGATCTGGCGGATCTATATCTTTTATACTATATATACAAAGCTAATCTCCACTATAAATTTTATCTTAATATATAAGTGAAATTTACTAATTTAGTTTTAACTAATTGATAAAACCTAGGACTAACCCTATTTTCTAAATGCGTAGCATTAGAGAGAGGGTTGTCTGACACAAGGTGGAGAAGAAGATCAAGATGATGGAGGTGGTGGGACGCACCACAAGTGATCAAATGCTCCACATCTCGGTGAAAGGAGAAGAAAAGCTGGATAGAACGCTAAAGGCAAAGGTATAAATTAGGGTTTTCTATTTCGCCGGCTGTAGGTGAGTAGAGAAGTTGACAGCCGGGTTTAGGATCGATAACCGCACTATGAAGAGGGGTGATCCCACGCAAAAACGGTTGTCTAAGTGCCACTAGGTGAATTGTCACATGCCTATGCATTAGAAACTAGTGTGCTAACTCAAAACCTTGCTAAATTTGTTTGAAAATACTAACACACGTGCACAAGTGGAGAGACACTTTGATGTTGGTGCATGAGAGCAAGGGTTGATGGGGTTTGGGTGAAAATCCCTCCTGCCAAGCTTGCGAGGCAGGACTCAGCAATTTCTGGAAGTGAAAAGGGTCACTCAGAGGTGATCGGACGCGTCCGATCAATGGTGTCGTCCGAAGCTTTATCTGGAGTGATTGGACGCTGGCTGACCGGACTGTCCGGTGCTGCGTCCGGTCATGACAGGTGGCACGGCTGTGAGAGTCTATGTGAGGAGCGGACGCTGGGCGCGTCCAGTCAGGATTTCGCCCTTTTGGACCTCTCTGGTCATCATCCTTGGACATCCCAACACCAGGCAAATGCACTAGAATCACCCACAATCTCACTTAGTATCACACAATACGTAAGAGATGAGAGAAAGGTTGTTGACTTAGCTTAAAAGGATGTCAAGATGTTCAAAGTGCCAAGAGAGCTCCCCTAGAGCCGGCCATCAAGCTTAAATATGCGCCCAACAAAACACCTAGCCGTTGCTCAAAAAACTCAGCAGACTATGCAACGACTGGACACGACTGTCGGCTTGACCGGACACGTCCAGTGCATGTGATGCTGCCATGTGTCCAGATGATTCAACGCCGACCACACAATCTCAACGGCTAGCTCAGTTTTGGGGGGACTACTTGCCACCTGTATATATTGATAGGCTTGAAGCCTGAATCAACTAGATTGTTTTACAAAGATAGCCAAAGGAAATTTACAGAAACATTGGAAGACTACATCTCAGATTCTATTAAGACTTCTAATAGGATACACCAAGAATCAGAAATCTCCTTTTGTTTCCTTGCCATCCTCTTGCTCGCCAAATTAAGTCTCGCTTATAAAGCACACAGGATTAGAACCTGATGAAGGGTATTGCTCTCCCCACTGAAGATTACAGCATTCCTCCTTTTCCACAGATGCCAACAGCAGAGCGAGCATGCTATATTGTTTCTGTGGAACTTGTTGAATCTTCTGCAGTCTGGATGCTCCATCAATCAATGGAAGACCCACTTTGCTCCAGAAGGCAACCGCAAATGGGCGCCTTTGAATTTAACTACTACATATGAAACTGCACAAAAGTCAGGCTTTGAGAATTATCTTGGTTTTGAAAGATTAACTGGTTAGTAGGATACACATATATTGGGATGTGGTCAAAGATAATATAACAAGTCATCTTGGGCTACATATGTATATTATTTGTTTCTGTAGGCGCTGGCCATATACTCCCTTCATCGATCCCAAATATACGTAAGTTCATTAGGACATTGATACATTGTACAATAATATGGTACTTTAGTTTGACTACCTATATGAAAACATATCACTTCAAATAGATGGAGTTGCAAATTAACTATAATAAAATGGTAGGAGATTCTCCTAGTGTTTTTAAATAGCAATAAAACACTACCATTAGTCATAGCATCAATAAAACACTACCATTAGTCATAGCATATACGAATCCTCGCTAGAAGTTATTTGGTAGGAAAAGTTTACAGTAATTTTTGTATGCTAAAACACTAGGGGAAGTACAATTCTGGTTGTTGTTTCATGTAAATCTAGAAACATCAACTTACGTAGTCACTTTATATGATATTTTTATAGATGTGGATGATAATAAGATTAAAAATATCTAACCAACAACAATCTAATAAATAAATTTATATTTCAGACCAGATGTGTGTGCGTATATGTGACTTATTTGGTTCGCGTGCGCCACGCTATGCGGCACATGATCTGTCTGGCAACTTTGGGCAGCAAGACGGCGTAAAATTTAAGCAATGATGTCGCGAGAGTTGTGTCATGGCTTGAAAACCTACAATAAGGAACCAAACGTGTCCTTAGTTTTGCGCACCAAAAGAATTAGTTGGAGTAAAAGATTGATCAATATCACTTAGTAGTATTAAAAATACGTGAGCGCATCAAGATAATTAAAGTTAAGCGCCAGGAGCCCAGGACATCAATAATTTTCTCAACTGCTAATCTTTTTTTGCTTTGAATGGCTGACCTGGTTAGCCGTAGGCTAGTTTTGAATTCAGAAAAAGCTGATATATATATATATATATATATATATATATATATATATATATATATATATATATATATATATATATATATATATATATATTCTCTGTTAGCCTACACACTACACAAGTACAAAGTCGGTCATCCTTCATTTAGCGAATAGTCGGATTATACGTCTGATTAAACGAGCCAAAAAACAGATTACACGGGATTAAACGGATTAAACGGCCTGCACGGCCAACACGGTTGACTACTGAGTAGCATTTAAACGCCGTGTAAACGGCCTACACGGCTGAGTAGATGAACAGGGTATATATATTATGTGTGTGTGTGTGTGTGTGTGTGAGCACAGTCTGTATATATACATTCTTTTGATATACAATCTATATAAACATAATATGTTGTTTAGGAACCAGTATATACAAAATGGACATGTGTGTGTTACTATGATGCACTGATCTGTTTAAACTTTAAACCTAAAACTGCGTACATGCATGCATACATGACCTCTCTGCGTACATGCATGCATGAAAAACCGGCCAGGCATAGGTTTCTTGCGAGTTGTGAGCGATATTATTGCGAGTCTTCACCGGCAGCTCCACGCGTCGGCTAACCGTCTGGCAGGCGGCGGGAACACCACGAGCACCTCACCCATCTCTAGGGCACAACAACAATATTATCTTCGCCATCGGCCGCAATTGTTAATAGAACTCTGCTAACCACGCTAAAACCAAACTAATCGTTTGAGATCTTCTGTGCGCAGCATAGCATGTGGCACCGTTTGTCTCTTGTGTGTTCTTATTAGTACATATATAGATAGTACATATAATATGTATAGCTTGGCACACATAACCTTCTGGGTTTTCTAGTTGCACCGAACCAAAAATTTGTAGCTAGATCGTTGCATTTGGCTGTTGAAATTACAAGTGCAAAACTAAAGCAACTGCTCCTTATAGTAGCTAGTGAGTATACGGAGAGAATTAATCACAGTAGTGAAAAAAATATACTACCTCCAAACTATATGTCATTCTAACTTTATTAAAGTCAGAGCATCTTAAGTTCACCAAATTTATAAAATAAAATAATAATATTTATAACACCAAATAAATATTGTTAGATTATTCATTACTTAATTTTTCTAGTATACCTATTTGATGTCATGGATTTTTGTGATTCTCTCTATAATTTTCATCAAACTTGAGATATTTTGACTTTAAAAAAAAAAAAAAATTAGAATGACTTATAATTTAGAATAGAAGAAGTATTAGATAGTCTTCTAACCTCAGAGGAACAATATATTAGATATAGTTATTTACTACCACCTTTTGACTCAAATTAAAAGTCACTTTGGTTTTTCTTAGATACACAACTTTTTTGTTATACACCTAGATATACGATATGTCGTGTAGATACATAATAAAATTTGTTTATATAAAAATGCCAAAACAACCTATCAAAACGGAGTGAGTACTTTTTAATCAATTTCTGAGGACTTTGCTTATAGTCGATGGAACTATCTAGGCCCTAGCTGACCGAGACATCCACACACAATAGAAAAGGGCAACCTCGTGTTCAGAATGGTCACCTTTCGTGATTGCGACGATTTTCTCGGCTATCATTAGCACAGGCATTTAGAGGGTAATTAGGCACCACCAGCCAATAAAGAAAGCCCTGAGATGAGGTAGGGTAGCCAATTGGGTGTCGTGCGCGTCTGGCCTCCTCTTCCCTTTCCTTGCTAAATAAAGCAATAGCAGATAGGGGAAAGTCTGCTCGCAAGTTGCATCCACCCTGCGCCAAGAAAAGCCATCCCTCTTCCCACAAACGCACACAAACAAGAGAAGCATCATTCATTTCCCCTCTCCTCCCTTGGGAAACCTGCTGCTTTTTTGAGCTTTCTTCTTCGAGAGCTCCCACCTGCCCACCAGATCTCCTCCTCGTTATTACCTTCTTTGGAGCGGAGATAGATCCTGCCGTCCTCCTCCTCGTCGTCGTCGTCCTTATTAGCTTTTGCTCCTGGAGAGGGCCACAATCATATCTCCATAGATTTCGCTCGTTCCAGCGAGCGTGCGAGAGCAGCAGCAGGTCAGCAGAGCGAGGGACGGAGATGGGGAGGGGAAAGATTGTGATCCGCAGGATCGACAACTCGACGAGCCGGCAGGTGACCTTCTCCAAGCGCCGGAACGGGATCTTCAAGAAGGCCAAGGAGCTCGCCATCCTCTGCGATGCAGAGGTCGGCCTCATGATCTTCTCCAGCACCGGCCGCCTCTATGAATACTCTAGCACCAGGTCTCTCTTCGATTCATCCGCGCTTTAGTACTTTGTTAATGTCAATTATTTCCTTGTTCCTTGAAGCAATATAATATTGTTGGTTGGTCTTGCTTTATTTTGGTTCTCGATTGCATTTTATGATTTGGAACTAGCACCTTCCTTGCTGTCTAAATAACATCATACATGCATGGACTACTGATGATGGACATATACACCATGTGTACAAAAATCCTAAGGTAGACAAAAGATTACTTTTCGAATATTGACTACACAGCACACATAAGCTTTTTCTTTGACGGGGCAAGCAAAGGTCTGTGTGAAGTCCGACAATAAATCTTTGGTACGGTTTAGTATATGTGTTTTCCCCCCTCGCTGCTTCTTTTTCCTTTGTTTGGTCTATTTGAACTATTTCTCTCCGTGCTTTGTGCAAAACTAAATTTAATTATTTTGTCGTAATGTTTCATGTGATCAACACAACACATGTCATTGCAGTAGGAAACACATAGGCTTTGGTGATATAATATAGTATGTGTACATATGTGTGGGGGATCTAACTCCTGTCACTAAGAATTTAGCTTTTATATAGCTAAACTTAACTATTTTACACTGAATCACATAGTAATAGTTTTTCAGGATAAACTGACATTTGTGCTATGTGCAGTATGAAATCAGTTATAGATCGGTACAGCAAGGCCAAGGAAGAGCAGCAAGTCGTCGCAAATCCCAACTCAGAGCTTAAGGTTTGCTCTAGATAAATCCCTTCTGTATATTCTGAAGTGTTTGCTTGTCTAACTAAAACATTATTGCTATATGTTTGCTTTCATCTTGATATATACTCTTTAATTTTATGGTTTTAAGGATGGGAAGAAATTACACAGCTAATTAGCGGATTTAGCTTGCTAGATCGAAGAAAAATCGAAGTTCGTAGATTTGGATTGTTGGTTCTATAAGTACAGATGAATGCTTAGGTTGTATTATTCACTATCACCACCGTAAGCTAGAAAAGTAGTTAACTACTGTGGGTAAAGTTATGTCTTGGACTCTTGGTCACATCAGCAAGCATTCTAATTAACAAAAAATAATTTCAGTACTTGAGAGGATATCATCAGTTTAAAATGGTTTGATCAATCATGCTTTCATATTATATGCGTGGATATATATATAATCCCTAAACAGCACTAGTATATAAAGATTGGAATGTCAATTCAGACCAATCCCATCACACTTGGTTAGGGTATCACATTTTTTATTGGTTGGTTTTGGATTATATATTTAACAATGGAATTTTAAGGAATCAAGCAACTGACTATAAATTATTACAAAGTACAAACTAATGAAATAAAGATTAATCAACCATGCATCCTCATCGATCTAAGTTACCTCACTTCTTACTACAACTCTTTATTGGTGTTATCTTATGCTTTCAAAATTGGCACCTATAGATGCAATTTAGTATTTCATTTCTACTTTTACAACAACACCACCTTTTAGTCACAAGCAAGTTTGGGTAGATAGGTTAGATAGGTTAGAGTCCAAACTAAACATGAGCCACCTTAAAGTATATATATAAGGCATTATAATAGCCATATTATATTATTATTAGGGATCTAAAGCTTGTTCGTACTGGCTTCTCGCAAGTATACCGGTTAGAGCAATGTGCTCGGATCAGGGGCCTCCCCTTGCCGGTCCGCATTCAAATCATTATACAGATTGGACCCTATGGTGGAGTTTTTTTTTAAAGCCTACTCATGGTTCAAATCCATGAATATCTACCTTCTATGGACTCCTATCCAAGGACAATCCGTACTCTCTCCCTTCTCATTGCCACCACCCATGTCAAGTTTGATCGACCTTGTCCATCCCTACGTTGTTGTTGCTCTTTACAATTCTCTAGTGCCGATCTCCATTGAACATGTCTAAATAATGTGCTACCCCTATCCTATCAGTTGTATCGTCATTTAGGACTCAATGTTGTATGATTTTAAATCAAATGCACCATATGCATTCATGCATGTGACATTTAAAAGTTGAACATATGCCATATTAGTATGCCAACATTATTCTACACAATACAATATCACAAGTTTGATTACCATTCTATTGGCACCTTCTTGTCATGAAGAATGCCATATACTCGGTGCCATTTCATCCACTCCAGCTTAACTATAATGCTAAGATAACATCATCGATAACCCCATCTCTTTGTAACACTGATCCTAGATATTAAAAAGTGTTCTTTTTGGGCACTAGCTAACCTTCCAAAGTAACATCTTTCCTCATGTATATAGTAGCGTCCAAGTCACACCTCATGTGCTCGATTTTAGTTTCACTAAATCTAGAATCTTTCAACTATAGGTTTTGTAACCACAAATCTATTTTCCTATTTACTCCCAACCATTTTTAATCAATGGTTAGCACTACATCCATAATCAAAAAGAATATACCAAGGGATATCTCCTTGTACATCATGTGACCCCATCCATCACCAAGTCAAGTAGACAGGTTTTTTCAAAGATGGTTTGTGATGTAATCATATTTTTATTGAGAACTGAACTATGTCATCAATTGTTCAAATACTAATCATAACATTATTGTACATGTCCTTGATGAGGGAAACCTAATTTGCTTAGAATTTATGTTTGTATAAAACCCATGGCATTGCTTAGTGTTTTTTCATAGGCCTTCTCTAAGTCAATTAAAAAACAATGCTCCATAGCTCTATCTCATAGCTTCAAAGTATGTTTCATCACTTAATTCCCTGATAATTAGCACAACTTTGACTGTGAATCTAGCTAAACATCATCGGTGTCAATTTCACTACATGACATAGATTTTCTTAAGTTCCAATAATATTTTAATAAAGGATTACAAAAGTTGTTAGGGTCGACAAACCCTGACAACCACCCCTAAATTTACCCCGGACCTTTAGGCATCTTCGTACCTCAATTAGGATACCATTAGGGCTTGTCACCTTGTCTGATTTGCCTATCGGACCTCAGATTCTTGAATCTTATGCACCAAGAACCTATAGTGTCATTGTAATTCTCAAAAAAAAAAAGAACCTATAGTGTCATCAAAGGAGCCATCCAATTAATTGAATAGTTATGTTATCATTCCACTGAGTAATTTGTCTAAAACACTATTGCCATTTATGTTTGATCTCATCCTCTTTCACTAGTAATCAATCCATCATCATTAATGCATTTAACTTGATTGAGGTTTCTCATCTTCATCTCATCAACCATGCCATCATATATGTCCTTCTCTTCTTTGTTTGTAGTTAGGTGTTGGTAATATCCTCATAGGCACGACCCTCTCACTCACAACATGTTTTGCAGTCTTCTTTGCTACCTTAAACTTCTCTAAATTGTCCACACCCTTATGATGGTACAAGCACCTATAAAATTCTTTCTTCTTCTTAATAGCCTTCTAGACGTCCTTGTTCACGTACCAAGTATCTTTAGGTTTCCATCCTCTTGTTTTAGTCACTCCAAACACCTTTGAAGCTACCTTTCAAATATATGTTGCCATCTTCACCCACATGTTGTTTGCATCTTCTCCATCATTCCAAAATCTAGCCTTCTTTGATAACATTTTTTCTAAAAGCAGAAGTCATTCATGGCCAAGAAACAATATACTCTCTAGGTAACACAAGCATGCTCGTGTGCCATCTTTTTTGGAAGGAGGAAATCAATCCAATAATAGTGTTTGCCACCAGTAGAGGTCATCACATGGGGCATCTATTTTTTTTAAAGAAAGTGTTAGTTATGATCACATCATAAACAATAGCAAAGTTCAAGACTCTTCTTCCCTCCTAATTCTACCATCATACCCAAATGCCCTATGTGCCACCTCACACCATGCATTTGTAGTATCACATGACCAAAAAGATCTCATATGAAATGCTTCTTACTGATAGGCACACCACTAGTCATACCATCGTCTAATTTTTCATAGAACGGCCTCTTTGCACACTCATGTGTCCTATTTAAGGGGCATATGCCTTAACTGCGCTCAAGACTAAATCACCAACACAGAAGGATTACTTATGCATTAACAAGTACTTATGCATTAACAACATTTCACATCATACTTTTGGCCTATGAACGCAAATGTAGGATAGTGGATCTATTCCTAATAAGACGTAATGCTTATAGCTAAGGGCGTCCCCAACAACCGTCGACTTCGCTAGCTAACTCAGACTCCCATCCGACGTGTCTATGAGAGAGAACCGGAAACCATCCTCGCTAGCAACTTCCTCGTCGCTCAGCTCGCTCAGAAAACGAGGTGCAGCCGGGCATGCACACCAGGCAGATGAGAATCTTGCGTCTAGCGGCCAGAGTTAAATATAATTAAAAATCACATGTAGGACCCACATCTCTTCAAATCGCTAGATGCCGGTAATTGTTGTTGGGGACGCCCTAATATATGGGGATTTTGTCTCATACCTTAATGTTTAGGGTTAGACGGCTACAAGTAGCTTTGTAAAACATATACTTTTTCATATACTTGAAATGTCGTTCATCATGGCTATAGTTGTAAACTTGTAATACATATTCTCCCTTCATATGTAGTCCTTTTTTTTGTTTCAAATTGTCCTTTTTGCACATGTAAATTTCACTAAGGTCCAAGCAATTAGTATATTTCATCATACTTGCATCTAGATATTATTTATGGAAGCTTAAAAGGCGATCTGTGGAAATCCTGATCATTGTCCGTGATATTAAGATATCAAGAGGTCTTAGAAAAAGGAAAGAAAGAAAGACAAGTAAATGAAAAGTAGTCAAATAGAGCTGGACTCTGCTGACAAGATGTGAAAATCTAAGATGGGCTGTTGTCAAATTTCCACTATCCAATCTGTCAAAGAAATCTGGGCTGTATTCCTTGGACCGATATTACTAGTGGACATACCTTGGGCCGATATTACTAGTGGACGATTTCCAACTCTGCTGTCACATTTAGGCATGGTTTCAATATTATCGATGGGTTGATACGAATCTAACTATATCAAATAAGGCCTTATTATTAGGAAAAAATATATACATTTAGCTCAGGGCATTTACACGCCTTATTACGAAAAAAAATATATACGGCTTAGGGCATTTACACTTGCGAAGTTGCTTGACTGCCAAGACACTTTAGTAGCACCAGGAACAGTCATCTCTCTGCCCTACAAATCTTTATAATAATATGCTGCTTTATATGAAGTTCATACCTGTCTCCGACCAAGATACTAATCTTTACAATCCTTGTTGTAAAAAAAAAAAAAAAATACAATCCCATTCTGTAATGTTTTCAAGTTAGCTAAGTCAGCTTCAAAATCTTGCTGATTCGGATCTTACACAATCTGTTCTCAATGGTCTTAAATGTTTTACAAATATTTTACAAATAATCGTTAATAACGATTACTAATGTTTTGCAAATAATCGTTAATAACAAAACATCAATGCATTCTTATTTACACCAGTTAGCCTTTTCACAGAAGTTAATTAGGAGACCCAACAGAGAACAGTGTGTCGTACGAACTTGAATTCTACTACTGAATGTTAATTGGAACTCATCTTGCATCACGAAAAGTAGATGTCAGCAGATGCCTTATCCAGTAATGTTATTTAAATTGGAATTCTCTCTTTGCCACTTCAGTTGTGTCACATCACACTGGAATGTCGAAATAGTAGTGCTGTTGCAGAACATCCCATGAACTCCGAAGTACCATGCCAAAGGCTGGATAGTTTACACCCCAGAAACTGCCCTCAAATATTCCTTCTAGTCTTCAACGACCTCGCAAAACAAAGAACGTAGAGAGAAATTGTGCACGCCAACCCAGCCTGCTAACTTGTTCTCTGAAATGCACATAACAGTGTAATTAAGTTGGAATAGTGTGCAAGCTCTACGAACATCAAAGCTTGCCGTGGAATAGATACTGAGCACTCTGAACATGTAACGGCAGAAGAACCAGCACTGACTGAAAGGCAATCAGCACCCTTCAAATCATAAAATCAGGAGATTATTTACTGATGCTGACATGTTCTTATAAGAGTTTCCACTCACCTTGGCATGACTTCATGGAGTCTGCTTGCAACATCTTAGCACAACAGTACCCGCGGCAATACCTTAACAAACTGCTTGTTGATCCAAAAGTAAGCAAAGTGACACTAAAATAGTCTCCACATTGCAAAATAGGACAAGCTGGATTGCAGTTCCTAGTTCTAGTAACATTGTTCCCTCTTAATTTTTTTTTTCACCACGGGCGAACCAAATTCAATTACTCATGAGCAACAAAATTACAGAAGCCCTCATAGATTGTTGTCCTTTCATAGTTCCATACCAAATTATAAGACGTTTTGGCTTTTTTAGACAGATTTGGCAATGCACTTAGATATAAACTATGTCTAGATACAGAGTAAAATCAATGTGTTTACAAAACCCAAAACATCTTATAATTTGGAATCGAGTACCTAAGAGCTACTGTGTGTATTATATTGCAAGATTCCAATTAATCGCCTGCAACACATATCAGTTAAAATATGCCAATGTGTTCACTGATAACATAACCTGTGCTTTTCTTCGTAGTTTTGGCAAAGGGAGGCAGCAAGCTTGAGACAACAACTGCACAACTTGCAAGAAAATTATCGGTATGGTTCGAAAACCTGCAAAATTTTCAAGCAATTTATTCATTATTATCCTGACTACTCAGAGACAGAAGCACAACGCACAAGCATGCAACATCCAAATGCAGCTACAACTATTGCACATTCATAGACAACAAAAACAATTAGCAAGAGCCAAATTATCATGTGAAAGGCTACACATTAGGCATCAAAATACTTCATCCGAGATAAGATGAGCACGTGGAAATTATTCTACGGCCAACAATAAAACCAAAACAGGGCTACAGCTAAACTACTTCCCCTGCTTCAAGGTGCATTAGGATTCGAATGTCTAGAATTGTACTTTGACCATGAATTTCTCTTACAATAAATCAAACCCAGAAAAATCAATACTGTTTTAAAAGCTTTGTGCGATATGATATTGATATAATTTTCATACACTAAGCTTGCATATAATTTGATTAACTGTTAGTCAAATTTTGTAAAACGACCTTTTCACAAAAGAAACAGAGGGTACTTCAAAACATATTCTGATGACATATTCTGATGATGCTCCAAATATTTATATAGAAAACACAAACGTCAAGCCACATATATTGGCAATTGGCAAACATCATGGCTAGACAGTGTGTGTATAATTGTATAAAACGCAACATTAATTGGTACTGCATATTAACTGGTTACAGGCAGTTGATGGGAGAGGATCTTTCTGGGCTGAATGTTAAAGAACTGCAGTCCCTAGAGAATCAGTTGGAAACAAGCCTGCGTGGTGTCCGCGCAAAGAAGGTCTGATTCTTAATCAAATTTCTATAAGCAATTGTTTAGCAAATTACTAAAGATCATTACTACTGTTGATGCTCTTAACAGGACCATCTCTTAATAGATGAGATTCACGAATTGAATCGAAAGGTCTGCAGTATGATGAATTTAGTCCTATGTTAAGTCTTTTATTTGATTTAGTAACATTGACTAAGCACTCTGTTGGTTGCAGGCAAGTTTATTTCACCAAGAAAACACAGACTTGTACAATAAGATCAACCTGGTTCGCCAAGAAAATGCTGAGTTACATAAAAAGGTAGCTGATGAATTGAACAAAAAGATCACTAACTGCCTAAGCACACACATATGACATGATATTAATTGTTCCAGCTCTATGAGACTGAAGGACCAAGTGGAGTTAATCAGGAGTCACCGACTCCATTCAACTTTGCAGTAGTAGAAACCAGAGATGTTCCTGTGCAACTTGGACTCAGCACACTGCCACAACAGAATAACACCGAGCCATCGACTGCTCCTAAGCTAGGGTATAACATTTATTCTTCTATATATAGTTCAATTGGTTAACTAGTGCTGACTACAGTGCTATAATGAGTTGCTAAACACATGCAGATTGCAATTAAGTCCATGAAGAAGAGTAAAAATGCAGTCTTATGATGCTGAAGGAAACTATTTATTGTAAAGAGATGATACTCAGAGCAAGACATATTTGTGGCAGGGAGATTGAGATATGAACTTGTAAATGTAATGCAAATAATTTCCAAACTGGAATTGGGCCGTGGAATTCAGAGGATGATTGCTTTCTAGTTGCATTTGATGTTTGATGAGACTTTTCTCATATTGAAATTTTAAAATTTTAAAAAGGTGCAAATGTTGCTACTACACTTGCGAGGCTTGTATAAATATCTATTCACGTGTAGACAGACAGTCATGTGGAACATCTTCTTGTGTTCCTAAAACGAAATGGTTCGCTGGGGGGACAATGATGCTATCTAGGAGAACCAGAGTCTAGTCTCCACTCAACTGAGTTTTATATTCGCTCAAGTGTTATCAAGGTTTTTAATAGGATACGGATATAATATGAGAATGCAGTTAGAGGTATTGGTCATTTGTTGGGCCATATGAAAAAGCCAAAACAGAGCCTGATTCGGTAGGATAATAATAAACACTCATGTAAAATACTGTCAAGCCTGTGCTTTTGAAGTACTGAGCAGGTTTACTCAAATCAGGACTAAAGGAAGCTACCGCCTAAGGGATGGGCGTCATTCCACAGGCTGAGTATTTGTTGTCAAATCCTATCTTCCATGCTCGGACAGTAGTCGGACAAAACATATTGAGATAGGCTGTATGGGCTGTCTATACGTGGGGCAGGTCTGGCTCTAGTTGCCTGAGGCAGGCCAATTACTGGTATAATCTGTCACCAGGTGGTTTATCCGGGATGTTTTCTTATTTTCATCGTCCTGCTTCTGTTACTTTAGTGGATTGTTCCGTTGGTTAATGGAAATGTGTAACTCCGGGTTGAAAAAAAAAATGCAGTTAGGTGGTACATAAGCTTTCTATCAGGAGATTATTGATTCACAAGAGTGATAAATCAGCATAAAGCCATGGTACATGATGATGGAACATGATTCGTATTTTAACAAGCCCATTATCACAAGGTACAAGTCCATCATGTTCTAAGTGGCACTGGTGTTGCTAGGGATGAGAACATGAACCAATATACTAGGAAGGATGAAAACAGAAGCCCATGTCTAAGTGGCACAGGTGTTGCTTGTTATATATGATTCAAATATTAAAGAAGTTATAAACTACCCTGTTTGAAGTTCCAAGTCTCCAAAACCTTGGCAGGCAACAAAATGTGGGTCATATATATATATATCCTCTATTGAAAGAATTTAAAGTGTGACTGAGCGTTCAAGGCCAAAGAATACTGGAACCAAGCGCCTAAGACTCAATGCCCCTAGAACCTATTTTGGGGCAAGATGGCCCATCCAATGAAACCAAGCACAGCTAAGGCTCCACGCCCCCTAAACTAATATCTGCTATGGGCCTGGACCTGGATTGAAGGTTCATCTATCGACCAAAGTGAACAGTATGGTCAAGGTATGCTATGGGCCTGGACCTGGATTGAAGGTTCATCTATGGACCAAAGTGACCAGTATGGTGTATGGTCAAGGTTGTTGGTACCATGTCCTACCATCCTACCCTGCTTGAATGATAGTATTGGACTGTGGATTGTTTTTGGGTAGGATAGACATGGGATCAAGATACGGATCATAGAATCCTTAAAATCATAACATAAATGTGACATCATGCAACTCTGCTAAAGCAGCAGCTCGTGGACCTCCAGGCACTGTCCGAGCAAGCCACCTTAGTCACCCTGCATGCCCAACTCGCCACAGCCGCTAGGCCAGTTCATGGTCCGGGTTGAGCGGGTTTTGAACCCAAGCCATGCCTGTGTAAACTGGTTTGGGTTGGGTATGGTCTGCACCCAGGCAGACCAGTTTTGGAGTTTCCTGGGTTGGGGTTTAGACAGTTCAGCGTTGAAAAGGAAGGGAGGTCACCGTCCCACCACACAGCAACAGCGTGGCCGACCATGGCTATGTTCCGAGCGCCTCAGTCATAGAGACATCAGGTGCCTGCGAGGAGGGCACTGATAGGTGTGTGCCCATCCACAGCTCGCCGCAGAACCGGCTCCTGTCATTCGCTTTGGCAGTGAGGGCGCTCGTCAAAGGAGTCAAAGGACCACAGGGGGAAGGGTTCTGGGAGCAACACAGGCATCAGCAGGGCAGGATCATTAGTGTCATCGGGGACGAGAAGCAGGGGCGGAGACAAGGGGGGCGGTGAGGGGCCAGGCCCCCTTAATGGTCCACAGGATTCACTAATAAGACCTGTTAATCACCTTGATTACCTTAGCTAAACAGGCCCTTTAAAAATGTGGAAGAGAAACGAAGTGTCACCTTTAGCTTTAATCATAGGTGAATACGAATCGACTACTGCTCCTCCGCATCTCGGTGTCTCCGTCAGAGTCCTGCTGCCCACTCGTCTCCTGTCTCTGCGACTCCTCTGCCTCTCCTCCGGCTCTCTGTCAGATGCCCATGCAGAAGGCCGGCCGTGCCTCTACGGCATTCCACTCCATGACATGGCAGTATAGCACGGTAGCAAAGCTGAGAGCCCTGAGCAGTGAACAGGAACAGCCGCTTCAAAGCAGCAGCTGGCCCTGCAACTCTGAATTCTCTGTTCTCAAAGGTACTGCAACTGTCACATTAGTACCCTACGATACTTGTAATTAGTTTATTTATTTATGTATTTATTTATTATTTTTCTTTATTCACAGATCGATAGTGAATTGGTGATGTACTGATGTTATTTTTTAATTTATACGAATAATCTTATTTTCAATTCTTATCTTCAATTTGGACATTTAGCATTTGCTCAAGATGAAGAGATTAAGAATGAGATAGTTTTTAAGCCGAGATCAAGCCTTAGCAATATATGTGCATATATTTTAATTATATTTGTTACTAGGCGTATGCTATTTTATTTTACCTTGTATATGGTAAATCTATATGGTAATACATATGCATATATTTTAGTTGCATATATCTTTGCATCAATTTTGCTTTATCGTCCCATAAATTTTATCGACTTCGGGCGCCTTGTCAAGCCCTCCCCCGGTCTGGATCCTGGCTCCACCCGACGACGAGGAGGCTCAGGCCCATCCTGTCGACACCATCGCGGCGCTCCAAGCCCAACCACTCCAACGCGGGTGCGGGGGCAGCGGAGGTCATGGAGGACACCATTGCCATGCCCATCCTCACCCAACTCGCTTTTCCATGCCCATCCTCACCCAGCTCGCAAACAAGGCCACCATCTCTTTCTTGCTTTCTCTTGCCTTCGCCTCCTATTCTTGTTTGATTTGATTTGCTCTCTTGCTTCTCTTTCCTCTGCCTCCCAACCTGCAATGCCTTCCCCAACGTTTGATGAACTCGATTCATGCCCTTTGATGGCTTGAAACTCGATTCAGGCTACAACAAACTCCATTCGTACGATGGTGATTGGATTCACGTGGTGGCATGCTTGATTGGGACAGGACAAAATCGATCTGACGGGAAACAAAAAAAAACTCAATGCTTGCAGTGGCGGGCCGGCCTAATTCAAGCAGAAGAGCTTGATTTGGTGTTGAAGGACTCGAATTGGGCAGCGGCATGCTCAGTTCAGTAATCTACAAGCTTGGTATGAGCGCATACATTAAGGTCGCTAGCCTCGGAAGTGAAGCACGGAGTAGTGCTGTTCAAGGGGACGGGTTTGTCTAGTTTTTTGGGTTCAATCCGTGATCCCGTCATTTTGTGTATGAGTTTCCTTGGTTAGGAGCGAAGCCAACCCAACCCACTTAAGTCTCCACCACTACAGTTTCAATAGGGTTGGTTCCAGTCCCGGTATGGTTTGTGGTTTTGTCAAACCAATGAACAGGTCTAGCAGCCGCAACACAAGCATCAATCAAGCAGCTAGCCCCTGATGGCTATGCCGGCCCAACGACCGGCCCAACGACAGACGGTGGAGAAGAACTCTTCTCAGCCCTCCCTAGCAGCTCAGCCTGGTTGTGCTCCCCAATGCATGTGACAGCAAGCACTCGGCAGCTGCCACCTGCAGCCACTACACATTTTTATGCCCGCTGACAATGATGAGACAAGGAATGGATAAGAACTATGTGAGGCTAGATATGTTTAGCAAACACCATAGTTCCAAGAAAAAATCACAATAATGAATTAAAAGAAATTTTGCCATTCTTTTCTGATACTTAATGTGAGTAATTACGAAATAATTACTTACAATTTTCTTGCAAGTTATGCAGTTGCTGCCTCTAGCTTGTCACTGCCCCTTGCATCAATCTGACATAAAAACAAAATGCTGAGCTCAAAGCACCAGTTTGAAACCAGATCGGAAGTTATTTGCTGCGGCTAAATAAACAGCACCATAAAAGAACAAAATTAACACATGATTCCATAGCATATAATGCTGGTCATTGGATGTCACCAACATACATACTAATAGAAAATTAACCGCTCACCACCTAAACATCTCTACATGCCGCAAGTAAAACAGAAAGATAGATGTTTGTTTTCATTCACGTTATTGTGCCTCACATAAATGTACAGTGTAATGTTTCCAACTGAACTAAGAGATCCCTACAAACAAAACCACAAACACCCGTCTCCTGGCATTCTCTACTCCTGATAAATATCTCTTGATCTAACAGATGTCACAGGCAACCAGAAAATAAAAAGGGAGATTCGATAGCATTCAAGAAAACACTGATTCCAACAATTTGCTAGGATTTCAATGACACAAACCACCTGAATTCTTACAACTGTCCAAAGCTTCTCCCACAAAATTCCACATGAAACTATTAACTCAGCTCGCATGAATTAGAAGGTCAACACATCTGACAAAATCAAGGCTACCCTTCCCTATAATTTCTGTTTTCCTGTTCCAAATTCAAGGGATTTTCAAGGTATGACCCATGTATTCCCATGGATTCTAATTCCATTTGGCATGTTTCTTCATTCACAGGCAGAATTATCAGGATATGTGAGCTCTGGTATTTTCAGTTCCAAATTCAAGTAAAAATAACTAGAATTCATTTGCAGCACTCCAACTTCATAAATTCCCATCTAGCTAGCTGGTATATTCAGTAGCATTCATTCTGCAAGCCTTCAGATCACTCCCCAACTGTGTGTTTAATGTTGGTCCAATTTTTTTCTGGGGACTACTTGTAAGTCTTTAAAAATATAAGAAGAAAACAGCATGGAGTGGAATTCAATCCCTCGACCTTCTAGGCACCAATTATGTGGTCTAATTTTGCTCCGATTTTTTATATTGGACCCACTTTCAGATCTAAAAAAGAGAGGGGGGGGTTGTTGTTGGCGGCGGAGCATGGAGATTCAATCTCCCGAACTTCTAATTTATGCCCATAGATGGTTTCGTTTCTACCACGCTAGACTAATTAGGTTAGTTTTATGACTGCAAAATTATATTTAACCACTCAAAATTTAATTAATTTTTTTTTTTCTCACAACTAGTATTGCAAGTGACACCGAATCAAACAGTTAATTTGGGAAAGGCCACAGCAGCAATAACCCATGAAAAAAGATAATCCTAAAGGTGGATGTGCAATGAAATAGTGCTATCTTAGAACTGCCACAGGCTTATCGATCAAAAGGGTGACTTTATAGACAACTGTTAGATATATGGCAAATTGAAACCAACATGTGAAACATACAGTAACACAGTGCGAGCAGAGAAATAGAAAACTATCCTCTTGTTGTTATCACTATTAAATTCAATGATATTCTGATAGAATATGACATCATTACATTGATTCTTTTAGATACATAAAGGGTGTTCTACTGTGCAACAAGTTTCAAAATGATCATATCAGTCAAAACCACCATATAAACTATCTAGAAACACATATGGCAGCATGGCATCAGGAAAAATGGAAAACAATTCCATGTGCACCCTCAAACTTATGAGGTATTTGATTTTCAACTTTGAACTATGAAACCGGGTGAAAATACCCTCCAACAGTCAAAACTGTACACATTTGGTCAAGGTGGTTTTCTATTTTCTAATAATAATGAAAATCTGTTTTGGTCTCTAAAACTCATAATTAATTTATTTTAAATCATAAAGATATGAAGCTAAATCTAGTTTTCTTCTGAAAATGTCGTCTATCTGTTGGTGATATATTTAGAGTTATTTGGATCTTACTTGAAACTACTGAGTGCAACTACGAGCAATAAAGCTATAGAAACAGAAATAAACCTATTCTAAATTCTAAATACCTATATACTTACTTCAAATAAATACCTATATATGGATTATAAACAAGTAAATAAACCAATTGGTACTAGTTTCATGTTTTTCGGATTTGAAACAAATCATTTATGAATTGTTAGACAGTACATCAGATTTTCATTATTTTTAAAAATACAAAACCACCTTTAAAAACCAGCACAAGGACCAGATTCTTCCTGTTTTGATAACTGAAGTGTTTGTTGCCCGGTTTCATGGTTTAAGGTTGAAAAATCAGACCTATGCAAGTTTTGATGGTGAAAAATGGACTTTACCCTTAATATTATGTTTATCATTCAAATCAAATGTGTCATGTTTTGAGAAGAAAACGTCAGTGATTTAACATGCCTGCCCCCTCCTCTTCCCTCTCTCTCCAAGGCTCCAAGACACGTATTCGTATACATTTGGAACATAAAAGAAGTGCTTGACCCATGCACCATATAGCACACGTTTTTCCCCCTTTCAAAGTTACATGCTGGATCTCTGATGCCATGGCACTATAAAGAATCAAATTCTCATGTGCCCAAATTAATGATATGTGCTCAGATTAATGATTCTATAATTATGAAAAAATATTCAAATATATGAAATGTACTAGCGGTTATTCTTCATATTAATCCTACATAAATAGTCACCCAAAAAAATGTGTGTTCTACATCAGGTTGGCTTTCTTACCTATTGTAGTATATAATACACATAGTCATCAAGTACAGTTAATTCTATAACAAATCCTATGAGAAGAACGGTTGGCTGAAACATCAATATACCCTCGTCTTTGTTATTACAAAGAGCAATGAAGGTGTACCCAGCAAGCATAATATAGCTGGACCCAAAAATGTGCATCACGAATACATACAATATCATACAATACACAATATATTTGCTTCTAAATTCAGTGGAGGTTTCAATTTAAGGAAAGGGTCGCCTGCCCCCTGCAAACACTACAAGGAATACCTCATACACGGTGGCCAGTACTGACAATATAAACTTTCCGGCAATTTGACACATAAGAATAATATAGTGCTAAGCGGCAGCGTGTGACATATGCCCTAAAAGAGGGTTTGCATCAATCAACGAAAAAAAAAATATAGGAGAACATTTCTAGACCCACCACATGTATATTAGTCATCTATCTAAAAGGCCAAAAAACCTTGGTTTCCCGCACGACCCCAAATCGTTAAAGCACAAATCATAAATCTGGTGCTATGAAACTGAAATCTATCAACAAGGCAATGCAAGTGATAACCGCAGCAAGTATACCCCACCAACCGAAGAAAATAACTCGCGGGAAGGGAAGGAGGGTAAGATGAGAGAGAGCGCTCACCTGAGTCGACGACGGCGCGCCGCTGCCGATGAATTGTGATGATGAGGGAGCCGGGGCTAGATACAAAAGGGAAATGCAAGGAGAAGCTAGTGCCGAGCTGGGATGCGGATGAGCTAGAGAAGTTGAGGCAGGTTGCGGCGATTAGCGGGGATCGCGGCGGATCTGGCTGGATAGACGCCGCGGCGCGCGCGGCGGTGGGCCGCCGGGCGAGCGGGAGCTTGGACGCTTGGCAGGAGGAGGCAGAAGCCATGCGAGGCCAACGCAATCAACAGGTGGCCGTCGAAGCCAAGGAAAGGCAACGAACGGGACACACGTCGCCCGCGGGGGGCTCACCAGGGCGGAGGGAGGAGCGGAGGGAGCGAAATCTGAGCTGGATTCCAAAAATCTCCCGGCTCGAGGTGCCGCTGGTTTGGTTTGGTGCGCCCTGGAGGAGGCTGCCGGGCCGTTCCTTATGTAGGGGCTGCAGGGAGGCGGCGTCGGCGTGGGGAGCCAAAATATCTAGGGCTTTCCGGGACTAAAGAACGCGGCGGAGGAGTGTTCCAGCTTGAGCCACGTCGCCCCCCCGGCCCCCACACCCGACAGCCGGGCCGTTGCGCAGCAGCAGCAGCACGCATCCGATCCGATCCGATCCGCCCCCGGCCGGCCGGCTTTGGGACCTGCCTGCCCGCCGCCGCACCCGCTCGCCGTCGTGGCGCACACGGGATGCCGACTTGCCGAGGCCGGATTTTTAGGGGGGGTGTTTGGATTCCCCGGCAAATTTTTTGTCCCGCCCCATCGAATCTACCACACATATATGAGTAATAAATGTAGCAAAAAAAAATAATTAATTACACGTATCATTGCGATAACTTTGCGAGACGAATCTTTTTAAACCTAATTAGTCCATGATTTGATAATGTGGTGCTACAGTAAACATTCGCTAATGACGGATTAATTATACTTAAAAAATTTGTCTCATCGTTTTCTCGAAGAATTCTGTAATTTGTTTTTTTATTAGTATTTGAAATCCCCTTCCGACATCCCTCCGACATTCTGATGTGACACAGGCAAAACTTTTTCCACACCATCCAAACACGCCCTAAATTCCCCGGAGCTCCTGTGCGCCTCTCTCTGCGTGCGTGGTGTTTCCCGGTCCGGCCTACGCGGGCCGACCTGGAAGCCGCCGCCGAACAGAAAGGCGATGAGTCGGCAGGCAGGCATGGGGAGGACGAAAACGAGGCCGCGTGCGCTGGAACCCGTCGGATTGAGGACGGATCTCCCGAGGCGCCGACACGTGTCCATCGCGGCAACGGGTTGACGGGTCATAGTGGGCAGGCCCGTGCGGTCCGCGTTGGGCTTCCAGTTGCAGTAATCAAATTGCACCGGTACGGCGAGTAGGCCATCTCCTCTTTCTTCTCGATGGCCACAGCTGACTGGAGAGCTTACAAAGCATATTTGCTCCTACTTCGAGATAAAGACATTCACAACGATTTCACTTCCTGCTTTCGAAAAAACACAACGATTTCACTGCTAATGAAGCACGTGTACTCCTGTCTCCAGTTGTGCTTTCTTGGTGAAGCGCGTGTACTACTGTCCACAGTTGTGCTTTCTTCGTAAAGCACGTGTATTACTGTCTACATTGTGCTTTCTTGAAGCAATGGCTCGGCCACGACGGCACTTCTTAGACGATCGAAATACATCTGGCATCTTGTGTTATCAACGAGAGAATCAGACCACTCCACTTATTACATGAATGTTTAATAATCACAAAATATTTCATTCGGAACAGATGGTTGCCTAAAACAGATCCTTGCACATCCTATCAACAACAAAAGATTGTTTTGAAGCACCCCCTTGTTTGCCTAAAACCATATATAGATTCTTCTACATCCTATCAACAACAAAAAGATTGTTTTGAAGCACCCCCTTGTATGCCTAAAACCATATATAGATTCTTCTGACATTCTAGAGCAGTTTGTTTCCAGATGTGAGATTGCCCTAGTATTTATACTCTCTATCCTAATCATAAATCAAATTTCTCTAATTTTGACTGAATCTGTTGAAAATAGGTCAAAGTCTACAACATTAAATAGTTTCATTAAATTTTTATAACGCCATGGTATATATGCATTTAAACTTGTATACTCGCTCCATATAGGATTTAAAAGTCGTTTTGGACAGTGAAATGGTCTTCAAAGTATATAATTTGGACTTCATATTTTTGTAAAAATACACATGACAAAGTGATATAATTATACTTTTAAAAAAGTATTTTTTAAGATAAATTTATTCATATAGTTTTTATATTTCCAAACTCAACAACTTAAAAGTTATTCATGATTTATATTCCTAATGTTTGACTCAAATATGGTCCAAAACAACTTTCTTCTTCAACATAAAAATAGTTTCATTAAATTTTTATAACGTCATGGTGTATGCATTTAGACTAAAAATTACTCAAATTAGAACAAAACTAAATGTCCTTTAATTTAAAACGGAGAGTAACAATTTTCCAATTTTGATCCATCATCACCGAAAAAAAAAAAAAAAAAACAAATGTGGCCTCCATAGCAAAGGAAGACATGGACCAAGGAATACCAATTACTTGGGCAAGTCCACTCTATGTCTTTTAGCTCTGATTCACATTTTTTAGTTAAACAAGTGTATTTTCATAAACTCTGCTCCGTTAAAAAAAATTGAGTTAAGAGAGTATTTAAAAGGATACTCTAACCTACTCGACGATGGAGTTAGACCCTTAATTATATTGGGTGGAGAAGGCGAGAATGAGAGTTATTCTCCAAGTGAAAGATGTTTTAGTTGTGCTACTGTCACGTCGATAGGTGCTACCTTTTCTCAAAATAAAAAATACGCATTGTTTCTGAACATATTATCATATTATTCATGAAGAAAATCGTAATCCAATCGATGTTGATGCGAGATTAAAAAAAGTAGCTAGTATGTTTTCTTCCTAATCAAACTAAATTTGATTCAAAGTCTCTAGTGTTTTCTCTTTTTGTGAATAGAAGTCTCTAATGTTTGTGCTACGCCATCTTCCTCTAAACAGAATTTGAGACTAGTAAATAAACATCCCCATTGGTGAATTGGAGTGCTTCATTGAAAGCATCACTAGGGATCAAAACTTCTTTTTCTACTACCTCCATTTCAAATTATTTTTTTTCTAAATTTTCTAGATACATAGCTTTAGTACATACATGGATATAATTTATATTTAGAAGCATAAGAATAGTAAAATAGCTTACGATTTAAAATAAAGGAAGTACTATTTTGTAGCAAGAGCTTAGAACACTATTTGCACTATACCACAACACCAAAATTAGTGATAGACGATCTGACACTAAAAGCGGATATAGAAATAAACGATCTGTTGCTAAAAAGTTATAGCAATAGACTTGTGCAGCCGGTGAAAGTCCTGCCGCTAAAAATCTTTAGCGTCAGACAGTACTTTTAGCGACAGATCATCTGCTACCCTAAATATTTACAGCGACAGACAATCCGTTGGTACTCTTTAGCGGCAGACAATCCATTGGTACTCTTTAGCGGTAGACCATGTGATGGTACATATATTTTTAGCGACTGATGGTCCAACGAGATAGTTTTAAACATTTAAAAAATAAAAATTCATAAATCAACAATATGCCACACAAAGCTTCAAAGTTCATTCATCAGATACACAACTATAGGATTCAATTTCAATAAACACACATACATCATCTCACAAATTTGACCAAAAGTTTACAGGACCTCACATAAATAAGTTCATAATCTCTTCTATACGATGAAAGGAAGGGGGTGGGCGCGTGGGTGCGGATAGGATTTCTCGAACTTATACGATGAAAATTGCATTCACGTCCGTTGGATCAAGATGGATGGATGAGATCGTCTACAGCCTTAAATGGGCCAGCGAATTTGAGAATGGGGCCAAATTTTATGTTGTATCACCTCAGTAGCATTGAACCTTTACTTATATTCAATAAAAGAACAAAAGTGGTATATCCTTATCTAATGATATTTGGCTATATAAATATTATTTCTGTAGACCTAAAAATTTAGAATATACTTTGTTATTGTTTCGTAATTTTGTTATTATTTGTGCAGGCATATAAATAATTTAGTGGGTGTTTGGATGGGCAGGGCAAAAGATTTGCCATGTCCTATCGAATCTTTGGATACATTGCAGATATTTTATGAGATCAACTTTTTAAGCCTAATTAGTCCATAATTTAATAATGTAGTGCTATAGTAAACATGTGGTAATGACAGATTAATTATGATTAAAATATTTGTCTCGTTGTATACTGATGAGTTCTATAATTTGTTATTTTATTAGCATCTAAATACCCATTCCGACATCCCATAAAATACCTGATATGAGATATGTAAAACTTTTTTGCTCTTTGTGTCTAAACACCCATTTACAATATAATAGATTGTTTAGCTCTTTACTATTTGTCATTAGGGGCTTAAGCATCCTACCCTCGTTATGAAGAGAAATGCTGATTTTCTCCTTATTTTTAAACTTTGTGAAATTTACCTCTATATTTAAACTGTAGAATGAGTTTACCCCCATTCCGTAAAGTCCCTTTAACGGTGTTAACTTTTACATGAGAAGACAAATTTATTCATATAATTTTACATCGTTAGAAACCAGGGGTAAATAGACGCTCAATTCAAAATAGTGAGGGCAAAATCACAACACTCTAAAGTAAGGGTAGAAACATCAAATTTCCTTTGTTATTATTATTTTTTGTTTTTGACTTGTTAAGGTAATTTTTTTGGATAGCAAATAATTTTAAATGAAAAGGTTATAAAAAATGAAAGTGTATAACTCATCAAAATCTACCATATTTGCTTTCTTCATTTCTCCAACCGAGTTTATTTGAACAATTTAAAATATAAATTTCACAGATGCGTGGCAGGCGCAGGAGCTTTAGGGTGGAGCGGACAGGATTTGGGAAGGAGGGTGAATCTAGAGCACTGGGACTTGATAGATCGAGCACGACGAGAGAGGAAGAACCAGCGGTGGTGCAACTCTGGATTTAAAAATTAGGAGATTGTTCAGGGTTTTCGGGCTAAATTTTGCGTGTTACCTCAATGTAAGCTGGGTACGTGAGATGCGTGGGGCCACTTCTTTTAGCGACAGACAGTTTGATGGTGTACTTGTTTTTAGCGACAGACAATTCAATGTTAAATGTCTATGTATATAGCGACAGACAATGAATCGCTAAATGAGGAATTAGCGACAGATAGTCTGTGAGTAATCTTTAGCGATAGATCATCCCTTTGGAAAAAAAAAATATTTTTAGCGTCGGATGTCGATGGTGATGTGGTGTTGTGGTATAATGTTGCTATCTAAATTATTTATTAAATTTTAGTTTGAAAAGGAAAACAAGCTCAATTTTTATATTAATTTAAGTTATTTAAGTTATAATAATAATTTTCAATTTTAAATTAAAAAAGACAAGCTCAGTTGCATTTCATCACAGCTGGTTGCAGGCTTGCAGCCCTTGTTTAATCAGCTACACAGTAACGTTTATCTAACAGATAGACTGTACTGTCCGAGCAGTGTGGTACTTTTTTTTGAGCCCTCTCATCTGCAGGTACAATTTGTAGTATCCGCTCATGTACAACTCACACTAACTCTACACACGCACACCACACTCACGCTACGCGTACATAAGTAAACCTACAACTACACTCAAACTACTAGATCGCGTCCTTTGCGAGATCACCAGATCCATCATGGATCTATAGACGACGAGCGCATCACATTTCCTTTATGGTTCCACGTGTAAGAAGCACCTCATATTTATTTGGGAGCAAGTCCCGATGAAGAAAACGCAGTCGATCCCAGGGATAGAACCTGCGCTGGTCCGCTTGCCACTGCAAAGACAGACCACACCACACGAGCTAGCGCTCGGCCTCAAGCAGTGTTGTACTAGTATCGCTAGTGCCTGTGGCTGAGTGATACCGTGTCACCAGCTTTTTTTTAGAGGACCGTGTCACCAGCTTGCCGCATGGGCTCGCGCAGGAACCTTTTCGCATTATTTGGGCTGCTTCCGGGGGGTTGCTCACTTGCTGTCACGTCGGCCTAGGAACCGAGTCCCTTCCCTTTTCCTTGCAGGTTTTGCAGCTCATCCGGGTCCACAAGCTCCATCTGGAAAGGGAGATCAAAAGAGAATACAGACAATTACAAAAATAGGAAGACCACAATTGTCGTTTTGGTCCCAAACGCCATGGACCAGAGCGCTCCGCCCGCCCACCGCCGCACCTTGACTATCATGTTTTTAACAACACATAGAAAAAACAGCAACAAGCAATGGGGATTAGAAAAAAAAAATCAAGCAAGCAAATAAAATATAAAATGTAATATCATAAAAATATTTTCCTGCTCTACATAGTTGCCTTAGTATGGCATTTCTACATTTTTTTTGAGCTGGCATTTCTACATTTCGTCGAACGATTGTGCTACAAATACCTTGCATCATGTGCTCATTTCCTTGCTCTTGCCTATTGCGGTACAGGTCGTTATGTCAGAACCTATCACTGGCTGGTGGTGGGAGTTGAGCGGCCGAAACGCCAAAGCGACGACGAGATGATCGAGCCTACAAGATAGCATGGCGGTGATCGGCCGGCGAGCCTGGCAGACACGCCGATATTATTGGCAACGCCCCGTGACGGGCGAAGGGCGCACCGCGTCCAACATCTTCGACGAGCGAAGTCGACTTGTGCCAGTCCTGGACGACTTCGGCCTCTCCTGGTATCGTTTTTCCTTATCAAACTAAATTTGTTCCAACTTTGACCTCTGAGCTGAATCTGAGACTGGAAAAAAGATAAAAGAAACAAAAGGGAAACAAGCTCAGAGTCGCGCCTTTCATCCGGGGTAATTAGGACTTGGTACCGGACCCACCAGTACGGCTGTTTTTCATCATAGCCTGATGCAATTCCTTGTTCGAGGGGCCACACGGTAAGGTTTATATGCTCAGATAGACCATGCTGCCCTAGCGGTGTGGTACTAGTGCCAGTGGTACTGTGTTGTCACCAGCTTAGCCGCATGGGCTCGCGCAGGAACATCTGTTGTGGAGCGGTTTATGGGCCATGGTGGGCCAAAAATTGAAGCAACAAGTCCACAAAAGTATCAGTTCAAGCGTTTTCGCTATAGAGTGTTTTCTTTATCAAAATATAAACTGATTGCTATGAAATTTCTGTGTTCCAGCTCTAGTTTTAGCGTTGTTGCTAGAGGTGCAGGCAACTCTGAGGTGAAAGCAGCTTTGCATCAGCTCCTTGAAAATTGCAGATTATGCCTACCTAAATTACAGCAAACTGAAACTGCAATTTTTATATAAAATATGTGCAATAGTTGTCGCCAGAGAAGAAACTAAATTTCAGACGCTTTCTTTTTTTTTTTTTAGAAACTCAGACCAGATACCGGTAGTTACATACATGGGCGTGCAGTGATAGCACAACTAGGGATGTAGAGCAGCGCGGACCGATCGATACAGAGTTTGGTTTCCGCAGCACGTCGAGGCTGGCTGCGTGCGACCTGCGAGCGGCAGCAGCATGCATCATTCAGCGTGTCATCCCGGGGTGCATCTGCGGCGGCATGGTGGCGGTGCGGCCCTGCCTCTCCATGTTGGCGTGCCACCCCATGTTCATGTCGAAGCCTCGCTTCTTGAGCTCCCGGTACTCCTGGCAGAGCGCGCAGCACTCGCAGCAGCAGTGGACGCAGCAGTCGGCGCAGGGGCTCTCCTGGAGGCCGTACTGGGCGCGCATCTTGGCGCGGTAGAAGCAGGAGTAGACGCACTGGCAGCCGGTGAGCAGCATGATGAGCGTGTACAGCGCGCCGCTGGTGCCGCACGACGTGGACCCCCGGTCGATGATCTCCGCGATCTGCCCGAACGTGATGCACGGGCACAGGCACGTCACGCAGCCTGCATATCGATCCATCCATCGTCAGTCAGTCAGTTTCCGATCGATGGATTCCAATTCCAATTAATCGCAGCAAGGAGAAGAGGCACTCACAGTTGCTGCAGTCGTCGAAGCAGTCGCAGAGCCCGGTGGACCAGGCGGCGACGGGCGCCGCCTGCGCCTGCACCGCGAACGCCGCGGTCGCGCCGCCCGCCTGGTAGTAGCCGCCCCCGCCGGCGCCGCTGATGGGGATGCCCGTGGCCAGCGGCTGGGCGCCCTCGTCTGCCTTCGGGTACATGATGGTGACCGGAGTGGAGGCGCGCCGCACGTACTATCTGCCGACGACGAGGCCGCGGAAACGAAACCAGAGGACGGCCGGGGGCGGATGAGCGTTGTTGGGTTGGACTTTGCCTTGTGCTTGCGCGCGTCCGGCCGGTCTGCCATGTCCGGCCGCAGCGCGTATATTTATCTCGGCCGGGGGGCGATCGTAACTGCAGTGTGCGGTGTGCATTGTGCGCTGTGCTGTGCCCAACGGGTGCCGTGCCGATGCCGAACAAATGGGTCCTCGCGTCGCTTCCCGGGCAGCGGGCGCGGCCGCGCGTCGCCCTCGCGAGTTCTCGGCAAGTGCCCGGGTGACCGGGAGGACGACGACACGTTCGTCGGAACGTGGGGTTTCGGACGAACGAGTCAACGTCAGGATGCGGACGTGATGGCACCCCCGGGCCGGCCGGCGCATGCAATGCAAGTGGGTCAAGTACAAGTCGTCGCATTTACACGGAAAAATTGTACAAGTCGTCGCCGGCCGCCGGGTACGACGCGGCAAACAAATTAAACCTGATTAGGCAGCGCTCCACACCTCCTCGGCTCCTCCTCCACAAAGCCGCGACTCGCGAGGCTCGCTCATGTGGCCTGCCGCCCCGCCATGGAATGATCACCATCACCTTGTGTTGCTGCCGTGGTTTCAACGTCAAGCCAAGCGTGCCTGATCTGGAGAAGGCCCAAGTCTAGCCTGGATATCGTCGTTCCATAGCGTAACATGCATGCGTCCGTGGAAATGGAAAGATGAATTTTCCCTGCCCACATCAACGGCCGTACCAAAGAAAAAATTATTTTATTGTGCGCGAGTAGAAAAGGCATGGCGGCTTCGCTTTTCCCCCAAAGACTTGACAGGTCCACCACGGACCATGGTCTGCCTCGGCTACTTTGGCTATCTCTCGGCTGTGTTCGGCTGGTCTGTCTCGGCTACTTCGGCTATCTCTCGGCTGCTCCGGCTGGTCGCTTCGGCTGCTGCTGGCTGCTGCTCTCTCTCTCTGCTGGGCACTGTGCAAACAGCCAGCCTTCACCAACCACTATCGAAGTATGAATATACTCACGCTTACTCAAATTTGATGGCATGGCTTTCCTTTCCATTTGAGAAGACATGTTGTCTATTCCCCCATCAATGAGAATATAAGACATGAAACTGCTACCACTTCTCTCTTCTTTCCTGACATATCTGCAAACATTTAGAATTTTGAACCCGCTGAAATCCAGCTTTTTTACCCCAGATTGTTAAATTCGAGTGAACTTACACAATTTGGGGTGGGTCCAGACAGCAACTTAGAATTGTCCGTTCCAAATTTCAAACCGGTAACTCTAACCTTAAGTAAACGTAAGCAAACGTGATAAATCAGTCAGACCACCTAGTATATAAGCATTAATAACCAACACTGTTCTGTACAACCAGCCAATTAGCAACCACGATGCTGTTCCTCTCCATAGTTTATCATAAACTACAACAGAAAGACAAAAACCTATCACATTGCCGCAGTAACCCGCACAAATGTTGGAACCGCACCCACTCTGCATCACAAATCTCGAAATGGATTTAACAGTATCTACCTTACCACAAAAGCCTACACAAAGAAAAAATGATGGCGCCATACCAAGAAAGCATGAGCATTGAACACATTACGGCTTCATTGGGATTTGAAAACATTTTGTTCTTGATGAAGGCGTCCAAGATTGCTGGGGCACTTCAGTTCTCAAAATGTCAATAGCTTGAAATATCTTCCTTGATCTATATATTTCAATGGCAGGGAGATCCAAATCTTCGATCTGGAAATGCCTGCCTATGTATCAATGGATTTACAGTAATAAGCAATATCTGGCATGCAATTCATTCAAATACTGGAGGAATGTGGCAAATGATCAAGCCGCCCATTCAGTATTTGACGGGCTCGTGCACGCCGGTACTGCAGTCGCTGGTGTAGTGCTTCTGAAATTTGTTCAAAAAATTCAGGATCCCATCTCTGAATCAAAAGGGGATCCTCAGCATAGCATATGTATATTGATGTAACGGCACTTTCCACAACCACAACAGTTAGTCCAACCTGCAAAATTGACCAAATGTCAATCTTGACAGGACTAGCAGAGATTGTACTGTATGAAGAAAACTTGGATATGGTTTTCCTTAGTTACTACAGTCATGCAAATTCATATAGAATCATAGAGATATTGGCACTTACCAGTATCATACCCATGAGCATGGAGGTTGAACCAACCATAACAGCTTTATCACTTTGTTTGAAATATGTCCAAACGCCCATGCAGGTTCCAGTAATTAATCCACCTAAAATGGTGCTCATCAGAAGGATAGCACCAGAACAGTCATAAGCAACAAGTGATTCAATGCCTGTGGATTGAAACAGCTCCCAAGCATCCCTAGCTGAGCGATTGAAACTCTGTCCATTAACTGCTATCTGAAAACGAAAAACTATTTTTAAGGCATTGATTGGATAGCATGATATCAGTAGTCAATATTCCACAGCATGAAATAGAGATGAACTGTTACAATAATAATTTCTCACATTTCAATAAAAGCAGTGTTTTGGGTCACACATCACATGCATGTGTAAAAATATCCAGGCAAGCCAATGTAATTTGATTGACAGAAACTAAACCTTATAGCTTAAAACAATAAGAAAATACTGTCAGTATGGAGAAACAAATGATAAACAGAAAACTAAACCTTATAGCTTAAAACAATAAGAAAATACTGTCAGTATGGAGAAACAAATGATAAACAGAAAACAGCTGGAACGTGTAGACTTTAAACATAGGCATGGTATACATCTTGAAAACTACTGAAGAGATAAACATCACTCACCTGTACATATGCATATTTGTTGAAGAAGCGAACAAAGCGTCTCCACAATATGAAACAAAAAATCAATACAACATAGCAAACACTCATTGCTGCCAATTTTAGAACGAATTCCACGAATCTACAAGGGGTGAGGTAAAAAGACAAAAACAATGAGAACTATATATAAAAAGGAAGCTACTAAATGACAGAGTAATAAAAGAGGGGGTAAGATGCAAACCTCCCATCGTAAAGTCCTAATAGCAGCGGTAAAAAGTGATCCATAGCAAATGCTTCCAAATGAAGTTGTCACAGCATACTGAAGAGATTTTAGAAGAGGCTTTGGAGGTATTGTTGCAGCAGCTGGACCACCATGAATGAGAACGAGGAAAACCATCCCTGAGACAATGACATGGACTGTATTGCTAAGGACAGCTCCAGTCCAAAATAAACTGACTGAAAAAAAATCTGCAATACAGGAGATATTATTAAAAAACATCTGAGCAATAAAGGCACTAAATATTTTTTTATAGAAGTATGGTAAAAACTTGCCAGCTCACCAAAAGAAGCCACCATTGCCCACCATTTGGTATGCCAAAGGCAACAATACCAGAAATTCCAAAGGACCATAATGCCATCCAACAAAGCATGACTAGCACGAATGCATAAGCAATTCGCATCACATCAGGAAGTTCCCGTACCATTCTTACTGCCTTCTGCAGTACTAGCATTGTGAAGGGAAACCTAACGAAAAGAAACACAGTAACTTCCATGCAAAACAAAGAAGTGTGTAATGCTGAAACAGAGGTATTGGCCATGTAGGTACAAAGGTATTGTTTCTATGTGATTTAGCATGCAATTTGAGTTCTAAAATTTCCAGAATAAACAGCCTGAAGCTCCACATATTATGAATCAAAAAGAGTTGCAATTATTGGATTATTGCAGTGTGCCATTGGACACAACATTCAGCAAAATATAGAGGCCAGACAAGTGTGGCTAACAACCAAGATAAACGGAGTAAACACTGGTCCAAGATATACATACACAGTTTGTCATGAGTCACGGAAGAGAACATTTATTGACACACATGGTGGGTGGGACTTTCCAGCCATGGTCCTCAACAACCAGGAGCTGTGGAATGGTTCAGGCTCGTTGGTGAAACAGAAAGATGGACAAAAATTCTTGACCCTTTCTTGGCTCCAAAGCAAATATAGATGGACATAACAAACACAGCCAAGGTGACAAAGAAATGATTGAAGATAGCAATTGAGACAAAATGAAGGAGAATAGGCTTGGTTAGATGGAGCGCTCCTAAGAGCTATTTACACTGCTGCATCTGCAACTGACTCAGTCATGGGTCGCGCACATGTGCCCGGTTGGAGTTTTGTTGATAGACCTGCCATCCTGGGTTCGACTCCCCGTGGGAGCAATTTCAGGCTAGGGTTAAAAATTTCCTCATATGTCCCACGCCAAAGCATAGGTCTAAGGTCTGGCCCTAGTTGTTCTCACATGGGCCATGGTACTGCTATTTATGGGTGGGAGCAGGAGTTTTCTTGACCTGCATGAGGTCTTCTTGGCAAAACGCATGGGGCTCTCTTACCCCCGCAGGCTGAGTTTTTTGTGATATAGACCTACTACCATGCATACATAGTTTAATTGGAAATCTAGCAGTGAATTATTCATTTTTAAAAAAAAAATCAGGGCAAAAGGTTTCAAGACTAGATATTATGGCTGTCCCAGTCCCACCATTTTATATAACAGTTTTTGCAAAAGCAGTCTACTAGACAACACAAGGAGCATGCCCCTACTGATTTACATATATTACTGATATGTCACATGATCAGACTGCTTATGACACTAACAGTGATTACTGGCTGAGTGGCGACACAGATAGAAGCTACCAGTTGTCCAGTTTTACAACATTGTTTGTCAAATTCTACCAGTTAGTAGATGTGTAGCACTAACTGTTCAGTATTCTGCCATTAAAATGCATCTGATAGTGCACCGTGAACAAAAGTAATCTAAATCAGAATACAAAGAACATAACAAATTTTAGCTTAACGTGCACTTATCAGTTCCCACTCCCAAGTCCCAACCTTCAAATGGCTGGTTGATTGATATCAACGATGTGATCTTATAATATGTAAAATGGCACAAGTCTATGCTAACATATGTGAACCTTCGCACCATACAAATTAAGCAGTCATATATCAATCAAGGAAGCAAAGAAGACTGGAGTTATGGCACACGAGTGCATCCATGCAGCTATGCAGCATGTGCAGACAACTGTCGGGAAGGAGCCTCGACAGAGACATGAATCAACCACCTAGCAGGATCTTCATGCAGTTATAGGTGACATTGTGCAGATTTGCAGTCAACAGTGTAAGGAATTGCGAAGGGATATTGTTCAAATTTGCAGAAATTCGCTCGCCTACTCGGTGTCGGCATCAGACCCACCACATTCACTAGAATCCAATCAAGTTCGTCTGAAATAAGATGGAATCGGCAATTTTACAGACAAAATTCAGAACATACTGTTGGGGTGAGCTGTACCTATCGAGCACAGACATGACGTAGAGGAAGTGCAGGCCGGCGCCGACGGCCAGGGCGACGCCCCAGAAGAAGTGCTTCCCCCAGAAGCAGAGGACGCTGACGACGGCGAGGTACGCCGTGAGGCAGTGCACGGCGGTGCGCATGACGACCTTGCCGCCGTCCTTCCTCCAGGCCGCCGCCGCCAGCCACGCCCACGCGAGCGCGGCCCCGACGGCGCCCGCGGCGCCATAGTACTTCCAGTACGTCTCGGTGAGCTCGGACGGCGGCACGGAGGGGTCCTCGGAGCGGTAGACGGAGGGCGGCGGCGGCGCGGGCGCGGGGTCCGGCGAGCCGGCGGCGGGCGTGGTGCCCCAGGGCTCCGCCGTGAGGTTGGCGTAGCGGCCGATGTTGAAGCGGTCGGCCTGGCGGAAGCGGTTGAGGCCGAAGAGCGCGAGCGCGGCGCCGAAGACGAGCAGGTGGAGGAGGAAGACCACCAGCCAGAACACGTCGCGGCACTGCCGCCTGGGCCACGCCGCGGGACCCGCCGCCGCCGCCGCCGCCGCCGGCGGGGACGGCCCCGCTAACGCGGCGGGGCTAGGGTTCCCGCCCCATCGCAGGAGGAGGAGGTGGTGGAAGAGGACATGGCTGGCGGCGGCGGCGACCGGCGGCGATTGGGGAGGGATCGGCCGTTATGAGGAATGGGGATTGGCGAGGACAGTTAGCGGCGCGGAGAGTAGTGGTAACTGGCTAACTGCTCGGCGCTGGTGGTGGTGGTGGTGGTGGTGGTGGGACTAGGGGAGTAACCGTTTCGGTCATCGGGGAGAGGAGACGATGACCTGCGCGAGCGAGCGAGCGAACTGCCCGGTGACTGATGGCGACGTCGCGCGGAATTCCGGGGGGCGAGGGGAAGCCGGAAGCGGACGCGGCTCGGCAAGTCCGTCCGCGAGCGAGAGGTTGCTGTGACTGTTGGTGTGGGGGTTTGTTTGGACTTTTGGAGGGAGGCGGCTGGCGACGCGACGAATGGGAAGCCAGGCCTCGGGGTTTTCGTGCTCTGGGGCGGAGCGCGACCGGCGTCCGGGTCCGGGGTCCGGCTGGGGTTTCCACGAGGCGGATGCGGGGGCTTTGGACGCATTGGATGGGACGAAAATTCCGACGCTGCTGCGGCTGCCTCGGCGTCGGCGTCGGCGATTTGCTGCGCTGGATCCAGCGTCGTTCCACTTCCAACGGCAGCGGCAACGGCAACGCAATTGTTTCCGGAGTTGAAATGATGATGGGCGTTTCCTGTCGGTTCACCTGCACTGCACGCTGTGCTAAACGGCTGTAGTACACGAGAGGTCCGTGTGACACTGGTTCTTGCGCTCCAGCTTCGTGACATCTCCTTTCATCCACCTTCGATCAACGCCCACGTTTCCGCACATCCTCAAAAATATAACTCCATTCTAAAATTTTATAGAGAGTCAAACTATTATAAATTTGATCAAACTTATATAAAAAATTATAATATTTAATGAAATTAAATGGGTATATTATGAAAATCTAATGATATTAATTTGGTATTATAAATATTATTATTCTCTTATATAAATCTGGCTAAATTTGAGATTTTTTTGTCTCCCCGAGATTTGTAGAATGACATAAATTTGAAATGAAGGGAGTATAATGGTAGTGTGTATTCAAGATAGTTGAGTGTGTGGAATGGAACTAATAAAAGTCGTCTTCCTCGTTGAAATTAAATGACAATGTCTCAAGTTGAAATGTTGAACAGGAGCCGAGGAATGTTTTAGGCTAAGGTTTGTTTACCCTACTTTCCTTTTAGTAAATTAAGCTAAACTCAATTAAAAGTTTCATTGGAACTGACATACCGTGTGTAATGCAATTGTTTGTATTTTTCTAAATTATTTTAGAATTTAATGTTGTCTTTCGGTGGTATACCATAGATAATAAAGTATGTATGATGACTTTGTTAACCTTGATATCTGCAAGTTCAATCTTTCAAAAGTGCTTACGGTAGTCTCTCTGGTGCAAGATTTTCTCCTCGATGTCTTGATAAAAAAATAAATTGACTACTCATTCATCTTCTTTTCTCAAATATCCAGATCCTTTGTGAAATAACCACACGGACACACCGTGTGGTCCTAGACAAAGCTTGGTGCGGTTGGGGGTGCTAGGAAAGGCTAACTGATGAGCGCGTCGATGTTGCCCACCTGAAGGTCGGACACTAAGGGCTTTACCGCAGAGAGCTTGGCAATGCCGTAGGCGGTGGGGGAGGTCGGGTCACCCAAAACGGAGAGCTTGGACACGGAAGAGGATGCCACAATAGCTGCGACCGATGTTTACGAGGACTAGGTGTGGCGTGGAGACCTACAATAAGTGGAGACTAGAGGGAGGTAGGCCTTGAATGGCCAAGCAGTTATGCATGGAGAGGTAGGCGTCATGACAGCACTAGTGTAGGCAGCACGTCGAGGCCCAAAACGGAAGCGGTTCATATAGAACTGGATGGTTCACCGATTTCTAAAAAACGGTCGGTTTTACTAGTTTTACCAGTTCAATTGCATACATGGCCTTTTAAGTGAACCAGACCGTTATAGTCTTTGGTTTGGTATTTTTAGGCCCAAATAACAATGGTTTTCACGGGAGGCGATTGAGTGAGTTGAAGAATTTTGTGAAACGCACTACATTTGGCTTATTGCATTGGGCTCAGCCACCACACCACACAATCGAGAGATGTGAAAACAAAACAGGTCTATGCGTGTTTTGGACCGCTTGTAAGAAAATTGATTGTGACTTAATCAGAATTGTCTAATAATATGTGATACAAAAAATCTAAGATGTAACGTTTGGCAGTTCTGATTGGGGTAAAATCTAGATTGGCATCCGTTTCTCCATCTTCGGGCGCGAGGGTTTGGTAGTGTCGGTGTTTCGTGAAAACACCAACTAGTAAATTTATAGATACGGCGTTTATGACGGATGGTTCGCTAAGTGGACACGGGGGAGTATACTTGGTTCGGGCGAGAGGCCCTACGCCCGATTCGAAGGGATTGTGTTACTTAGCGGCGGTTCGTAGTAGGAGTTACAACCGGTTCGAGAGGGAGGGGCTCCCAAGTCTCGATTGAGCGTGGTGCCAATATCGTGGCGTGTGTCGTGGTGGTGTGTGCGATGGGTTTCGATAATCTTGTGATCTCTTGTGTCGTGTGTTGTTGTTGTTTTGAAGGGTGGCTTGCCCTCCCTTTTATAGATGAAGGGAGGGTCAGGCCTTGCATGTTCTCTGCAGGAGAGGAGTGGGCGTGTCGTGTAAAAAAGAAAGAAAAAGGATGATAGTGGAGTGGCTCATCTGCCTTCCTGGGGTCCGGGCGTCCTTCTTCCTTGCATCGCACGTGTTGATCAGGAACGGTCGCCGGTGTGGTCGCGTCGCCGGGGTGTTTGCCCATGTCTCCACAGTGGGCGGAGAGGTTGAACAATTGATTGGAGCGCTTATTGTATTGTCCCGGAGTTAATGACGTTGTACGGCACGGAGTGGGTCGTGACGGATGGGTTATCCGGACTGTCAATCAACAGGCGATTAGGCGCCGAGCCACGCCCGCATACAGTTAACAAAGTGCGGTCAAAAGAGTCGGGCCACGCCCTGCTCGGCTAACAATGCCGTTGGTGTTTGCGTCCATGCCCTGTCTCGACACACACAAGGCGGTCAAGATGCTCCTCGCCCATGCCCTGCACGGGGCGCAGACGGAGAAGGCACGGTTTGACCGGTCGTGCTGGCAGAGAGGTCGTAGCTCACGCGTGGAGCGCAAGCCTCGGTTGCTTCTTCACGAAGATGCTCACGAAGGGTCGTGGCGAGCCGCGGCCTCGGGTCACGGCCCCAGGAGTCCTTTGGTCCGCTAGGGGTCGTATGCAGCCGCTGGGCCCTGGGGGTCGTGGCCTCGCTCCAGGACTGCACGGCGTAATTCGCCCACGGGCCTTTGCTGTGGCTCTCTATTGGGCAAATGGATGTCGGCCTAAGAGGCCCGACGCCGTTAGACCGGGCGTGGGCTCATAATAACTACTTATTTAATCTGTTTAGCCAGGGGCCCAACAGGCCGGTTGTTTGGCCCCCGACAGTAGCCGAGTCCTTGCAGGTGTGGGTCCACGCTGCGGGGACTTGTCATCGAGGGTTCGTTGCTTCTCCGGTGGGTACGCGCGGCTAACCCACCGGGTAACCGAGTCTCTGGGGACGTGGGCCCGTCCGCAGAGACTGAAACGTTTCTTCGGGGGTAGGAGGCGTCGGTTTGAGGGGCAAGACGGGTCGGGACAGTTCGCCCCCGGCAATAATGGCGCCTCCGGACCGCTCGGGTAACCGATGGGACGCGTCAGGTCTGCAGGGCACCCTCTAACCCCTGTTCGCTCGAGGGGTCGGGACGGATCGAATGCGCTCAGCGCCATCCTCCTGGTAGCTAGTCCATCTAGTTCATAAATCCGATCGCATGGATCCGAGGGCTCGTTACCTTCCCTTCATGGGTAAACCATGGATTTTGGTGCTGCCAAGAATTTGGACACAATTTTTGGGACTGCCTTTGTCGCGCACCCTGTAAGATGGTAGGTGCAGATCCTCATCTCAGTCGCCGAGGCCCGTAGAGACCTTGCTTCAGGCTCCTGCAGAAAAAAACATAGGATGCGGTTCTCCCCCCAAAGGGGTAGACGAGTTAGTCGATGTTCAGGACGTCGTGCCAAGAACTTGTAATGGAACAAGTTATTTCATTTTGAAAGCGTTGAATAAGATTCGGTTCTTCAACTTTTTAGTTGTGTAAAATGTCTTCTGCGTTCCGTCCCTTCACAGTCGTCAAGTTTCAGAAATTCAAGACGCGGGCGTAGGCTTTGGCTAGGCTAGTGAGCAAACCTCGGCCCGCCGGGGCATAGGCGCCTGCAGTCCGACTAACTTAACTCAAAAGCGCTTTGCGCGGCTCTCATATCCGGATCTCATCGCGAGAGGGGGTCAGAATACATAATGTTTTTACTTTTATCGAAAAAGTAGTTGCACTTCGACCCTCTTGTGCTATTAAGACCTAAAAGCTCGAGGCAAGGGCGTAGGCTCTGATTAGGCTAGCGGCGATGCCATAGCCGCCGGGGGTAGGCGTCGCAGATCGACTAGCTTCGCCTGCAGATCTCCCTTAATCTTTACTTCAAGATCTTATCGAAAAGGGGGCTGAACTGCAATCTATTTCTAAAAGGATGTACTCCTATTGAAATAGAAAGGGCGCAAGTACATTCTATTTCAGAAACACGATTCGTTTTTGCAAAGGTACGTACAACTTGGAAGAACTAAGGGTAGAAGCGACTTAGCTTTTCAATGTTCCAAGCGTTGGTGTGTTGTCGTCGGGGTCATCGCTATCGAGGAGGTGGTCGCAGGTACTGGGAAAGTGGCGTAGAGCCCCCGGGTCGTCGAGCCCAGAGATGTCGGCACGGCCCCAACCATCGGCGTGTTTGCCGGAGCTGGCGGTGGAGGCCATCTCGGTGACCACGAGGACTTCGCCGATGGCCTCGGTGTCAACGGCGGGGGAAGGAGAAGTAGTCCACCCGGCGTTGAGGAAGTCCGGACTCCTAGATCGAAAGTGGGTGCCCGGAGGGAGTTGTAGGTTGGCGGAGTTGGCCATCCGGAGCTTGGGTTTGGAGACGAAACGCACAAGGCCCCCTACTTGGCGCGCCAACTGTCGGTGTTTCGTGAAAGCACTAACTAGTAAATTTATAGATGCGCGTTTATGTCCGGATAGTTCGCTAAGTGGATGCGGGGGAGTATACTGGTTCGGGCGAGAGGCCCCACGTCCAGTTCGAAGGGATTGTGTTACTTAGCGGTGGTTTGTAGTAGGGGTTACAACCGGTTCGAGAGAGGGAGGGGCTCCCAAGTCTCTGATTGAGCATGGTGCCAATATCGTGGTGTGTGCGATGGGTTTCGGTAATCTTGTGATCTCTTGTGTCGTGTGTCATTGTTTTGAAGGGTGACTTGCCCTCCCTTTTATAGATGAAGGGAGGGTCAGGCCTTACACATTCTCTGCAGGAGAGGAGTGGGCGTGCCGTGTAGAAAAAGAAAGAAAAAGGACGATGGTGGAGTGGCTCGTCTGCTTTCCTGGGGTCGGGGCGTCCTTCTTCCTTGCGTCGTACGTGTTGATCAGGAACGGTCGCTTGTGTGGTCGCGTCGCTGGAGTGTTTGCCCATGTCTCCACAGTGGGCGGAGAGGTTGAACAGTTGATTGGAGCGCTTATTATATTGTACCGGAGTTAATGACGTTGTACGGCACGGGAGTGGGTCGTGACGGATGGGTTATCCGGATTGTCAATCAACAGGCGATTAGACGCCGAGCCACGCCCCTACTTCGTTAACAGTGCGGTCAAAAGAGTCGGGCCACGCCCCCCGGGCTACTTGATGCCGGCGGCGTTTGCGTCCATGCCTGTCTCGACACACACACAAAGGCGGTCAAGATGCTCCTCGCCCATGCCCTGCACGGGGTGCAGACGGAAAAGGTGCGGTTTGACCGGTCGTGCTGGCAGAGAGGTCGTAGCTTACGCGTGGAGCGCAAGCCTCGGTTGCTTCTTCGCGAAGATGCTCGCGGAGGGTCGTGCGAGCCACGGCCTCCCGGGTCACGGCCCTAGGAGTCCTTTGGTCCGGGAGGGTCGTCGAGCTTGGACCCCACAGGGATCATGGCCTCGCTCGGGGACCGTGCGGCGCAATTCGCCCACGGGCCTTTGCCGTGGCTCTCTATTGGGCCGTCGGGATGAGGCCCAAGAGGCCCGGCCTTCGTTAGACCGAGGCGTGGGCTCATAATAACGGCTTACTTAATTACATTAGGCGGGGCCCAACAAGCGGTTGTTTGGCCCCGACGGCTAGCTAGTTATGCGTTTGCGAAAGACGAGAGAAGAGAAGAAGAAGGCTTGGGCCTTCCACATCTTGGATGAGAGTGCATGAGGATGGGATTCTTGCCAAGGCCTCAAAACTAGTTCCCAAAAGGCATCGCCATGTCTACCACGATCCGCGACGACGCGGCCGATCTTGTGCATGCGCTCTGTGACCTCACACACGCAAGCGAGTGACATGGAGCCATGTGGCCCTAGCGGTCTAGACGGGCGACTGGCCAGGAGAGGCGGTGTATGCTATGGATGCAAGAGGGAGGGGCAATGAGTAGAAAAACTTTGCGTCAAAAAGATGAGTAAAAAATGCTTGCGGTGAACAAAACACGCGTGGGAGACTGTAGTACCAAGAATGCATGATGCAATGCAGACTTCTGATTGTTATGACCTCTTGATTTTCAAACAATCTAAGGTCGTGTTCGATATAGCTCTTTTTGGGTTTCGTCTTCTCTAAAGAGGCTCTATCAAACAGTATGGTAGAAAGAGTTATTTGGAGCCATTTTTAGTAAAAAAAAGAGGCCAAAAGTCTTTTTAACTGAAAGTGCTTCGGTTTCTTGGAAGAAGGCTTCCCAAGCACAAATTAAAAACAAATTAAGTGTGTTTGGGTGAATAATTTTCACCTTGAATCTGATTATAAGTGGTCTCGAACATGCCTGTAAGTCTAAGGATTATGAAAATTAATGACATTATGCTACTCTCTCCGTCCCAAAATATATGTCGTTTTCACTTTCCAAGAAACATTTGTCGGCAATTTTTATAAATAATAAGGGCCTGATTGGTTGATATCCAAAATTTGCCATACCAAGAATTTGGTAAGCCAAATCTTAGGTAAAAAAGTTGCCAAAGATTTGACAAGTCAAATGTGAGTAGTTGGCAAATTTTGGTAGCCAACCAATCACTAGCCAAAATTATGGCTTGCCAAATCTTTTGGCGTGGTAAATTTTAGCAACCAACCAATCGGGACCTAAATTTCATCGATTAATATCATATTTTGACCGGGCTGGAAAAATCCCGGCCTATTTTTTTTTGCATTTTCAATTAAATGAAAGAATAAGAACTATACAGAAGAAGCAAATTTAAAAAAGGCAAACAGAAAAGGAAGGTGGAGGACCAGCCTAAAAAAAGAAAAACAAAGCTATGCAAAGAAGTTTCTAGTTGATGCAAACTAGACGTAGTTCATCTTTGAAGTTTCTTCTCCAAAGGTTGATGTCAACTCTGCCATTATCAAAGATAACCGAGTTTCTAGTTGTCCAAATGATCCAATAGGCAGTGATAAAGATTTCTCTGAAAGTCTTGTTGTCAAAGGATGTTCTTGCATCAATGATCATGTCCAGAGGTGGGAGATTCTAGTTCCAATGTATATTTACAGTGTTCTAGCAGCTTTGACTGAATGGACATGAGAAAAATAAGTGGAGGCTGGTTCCCTCTTCACCTGTATTGCAAAGAACACTGTAATCATCGAGCACCTTATTTTTTCTTTTTATAATTGAAAAAATTTTGAATCTAGTTTTTTTTAAAAAAATATTTAGAGATAAAAATATTACACATATTTTTTTATAAATCAAGTTAAATTTATGGCACATAAATAAAAAAATAACAAATAATTTAGGATGGAACGAGTACGTTAATAGATATTGTGAACTAAGATTTGAGATGGACCAGTGAAGTGGTACCCGTCAGGCATGGATCCCCTATTCATGGAAGCTTTGGCATGTAGAGATGGTATAATCTCAGCTCAAGCAAGAGATGTTCAACTCCTGCAAACGGAAACAGTGGCAGAAAGCTGGATGCCAAAGATCGCACGTTGCACCAATCTTCAGAGAGATGAAGGATCGTATTACTTTTTTAAAGATTTCTTGCTGGTTTATGCAAATAGATGCTGTAATGAGGTAGCCCATACATTAGCTAAACAAGTCTCAGACGACACTAGGGTGGAAGAGTGGCAATCAGCTCTACCCTGTTCAAAGATTGTAATCCCCATGTCCGATGATCAATGAAGGTATGTGAGTCGCAAAGAAAAAAAAGATTTGAGATGGACGGTTGGAAACAGGTTGATATCTTAATGTAACTTCATTGCATTGAATTTGACTTGTGAAGAAAATTGGTTTCTTTTAGCGTTCCTGAGAACTTTGAAAGAAGGTTTTTTCGTGTTTGGTTTTCGTCTTGTTGTACCTTTGAAAATTGAGCTAAAATTTTCGGCGCTCGTTACTGGGAAACCAAAGTAAGTCATCGTGGAAAAAAAAAGGCAAGGTCGGGAGGAGCATCTTTCTCCAAGACTCCAACCAGCTGGGCGCTTCTCTGTGTCTCCGGCTCTCCGCTAGCGCTCCCCTCCGCTCCCCTTCGGCGGCCGCCCCTGCGAGCTGCGTGGCCCGTCGCCTCCCGGCCATCATCAGCGCGCAGCACCGACGCCTCTCATCTCATCCCCGCGCTGCTTCCCCGCCCGCCCCCGGATTGGCGCTGCCGCACTCCCCGGACCTTCCTCACCCAAATCGACTCCGCCACCGCCCGGATCCACGCGGCGCCGTCGCGGATCGACGGGCTGCCACCGCAGATCGCGCGCCATCGTGCGACTGTGAGGGCGCAAGCCGCGGGTGTCGAGCTCCGGGTCTCCGGGGGAGAACGCGCGGGCGGCGGATGCCTAGCTCTGGCGGGAGGGCATCGAGGAAAAGCTAGGCACGACAGACACCATAGATTTTTATCTGAGTGCTTTCCAGAAGTGCAAAAAAGCTCAGCTGCTAAAAAGTTGCTTACTAAAGCTAAGCTGTGCCACTGCTTCACGCAGGTTCATCCGCTCCTCCTCGCAAGCAGTGGCTGAGCCCACGAGCAAGGCTGCCCCGAATCTCCGGTCATGAAGTGTCGCTCCGATTCGTCAGGCGGCGGTGACGACCACCGGGCCCCGGGCCCCGCTTCCACAGGCGTCGGCGGCTCGCCTGATGGCGAGCCGAGTAAGAAGCAGCGGACGGAGGAGCCGTCCCCAAGCTCCGGCGTGGCGGGCGAGTGCTCGTCTTCGTCCTCGCTGGCTCCACCGCCGCCGCAGTTGCCGCAGGACGCAAGAGTGGACGAGCCGACGCTGCCGCCAGGTTCCGAGCCCGGAGAGGGCGAGCAGGTGAGGGTGCCGGATCTCGGGGAGGACCTGGTGTTCGAGGTGCTGATGCGAGCGGAGGCCCGGACGCTGGCGGCAGCGGCGTGCGTGAGCCGCGGGTGGCGGCAGCTGGCGCGGGACGAGCGGCTGTGGGAGGCGGCGTGCGTGCGGGACTGGGTCTACACTGGATTCTCCGAGCAGATGCTTCGCCGTATCGTGCTTTCGCTTGGTGGCTTCCGGCGCCTATACGAGATGTACATCCGGCCGGTCCTGCAGCGTGGTGCTGGAGCGCCGCCGCCAGGGCAGCAGAGGCGGCAGTTGCCCGTGAGGATGGGCCGGGATCAGGTCCAAGTCTCACTGTCTCTGCTCTCGACCTCGTTCTTTATGAAGATGCCTAATGCTCCACCTCCTCCCAAGGACAAGGACAAAGATCGAGATAAGAATGGAGGTGGCCAATGAAGGTGATCAAGTCTGTCAAAAATACGAGCATATCTCCCATGCAGCATCACCACGAGCTGCTTGTATGTAATGTCAGGTGATTAGATTGTGGTTCTTCACTGCATTTGTGGAAAAGAAATTGATAAAGTCGCTTGGATTGGTGGGCAGAGAAGACTATTCAGATAGGTGTGGATGTACTGATAAGGAGGCAAATAAGCGGAGTAAGATTGGATGAAAATATGGAATGGAGTGCAATAGTTTATTGGATGACTAGCATGTATGTCTGTTGTACCTAAATTACACATGATCGGCTAATCTGTAAAGTTTCCACAACATATATGTGATGTCCCAAGAGAGGTACATCATGCTCTTTGTGCTGCTGTGCCATGGTGTTTTTCAAATCCCTATGTGTCACCTAAGGGGGTAAGGGTGAGGCCCTTTTTGTTTTGTTTGAAATCCTTTTCATACCCATGGAAAGGAAAAGGACCTAGCTGTTTAACCTTACAATATCTTAATAAATGTGAAGAATAGCTGAGACTTATGTTACTATAGTTTAGTTTAGTCCTATGTTTACTGCATGCTATTCTTAGGTCTGTTGAGCAAATCTGATGCAGCTGCTGTATACTAATTAATAATGTTTATTTGGAGGAAATATGAATTTCTCAAATTGAAAATTCAAATTTAATGGGGCCACCATGCAGGTATGACACAGTTTATTGTGGATTCATGCAATTCATTTCAGTCCTGACCGTGCTTGCAATCTTTGCCCAAGCAGGTTTGATTTCTAGATCTTTTACATCACTGTATATACTTTTTTTCCTTCTTTTCTGCAATCCTTATGAAAATATGATCTGAATGCGAGCTATGTGAAAATATGAACTGAGACTATTGTGCATTTCACAGTTCAGACAGCTGTTATGAAATAATCTGGCTTTAGCTATAACTTGTAACTAGTGAACATATTAGTATTTTTTTTTATAGACTAGCGTAACTGCGTAAGCAACTAAAGGTGAGTTGAATCTAAACTGCTGATGAAGAATTGAAGAGAGTGATAAGGCATTATGATGAACTAAATAATAATTCTAAGGTTCTTAACAAATAAAAAGATAATTAGATTAAGTGACAAGTGATGAGCAAAGATAACAAGCATAAGAAAATGACAATTTGGCACCTGTTTCTTCTACAGCTCCAGAATTTTTAGGATAGTATAAACTGACATTTCTCTGGTGGGGTTAATTTTCTTGGTTCAGTGTTTGCCATTAAATGGACCCTCCTTTTCTTTGTCGCCCTTGATCTATCTCGGGCCTCAGCACCTCAAACTCAGTCCTTTTAATTCTGCTATGTTTGTGTAAAGCCATATTCTTTGGTTTCTTAATTCTGCTACCTTTGTGTAAGATTTTTGATGAGGCCATCTCGGAGCTGGATACCCTGAGTGAGGAATCCTATAAGGACAGAGCTTTAACTATTCAGATTGACCCTGTGGAGTTCCAACATCTCGGTATACTCTATGCCATAGATATTTTCACTAACATTCTATTGTTTTGTGGAATCAATCCCAGAATATTCCGTTTCAAATTGCTTGGCTACAGGAGAAAGCCACGGAAGAAATAGAAGAGGCTCCCCGCTCCCAAGGGTGAGTCCGGAGATAGGCTGGTGAATCGGACATGTGCTCTGGGTTCTTGTTGGTCGATATAGGCTGTATTGTGCTTGTGGTAGCTGGAAATTGGAGTCTCCCATTGTGCTGTGTCTGCTGTGCTAGAATGGCTTACAGTTACAGGTACCCTGCTGCTTGGCAGGTGGCGTCAAGCTATAGTTAGTTGAGGGTGCCTTCATTTAGTTTTAACATTCATGCCACCTTGTATTTGTAGATTTGAGTCTTCCTCTCTATATTCGTATGTTTCCTCCTGTTGATTTTAACGTGTTCCCGTTATATAGATTTGATTCCTCAAGCTGTCGCCAGCCCTTGTGTTGATCGGAGCACTAAGCAATCCAGCTCCTCATCGGCGTGTTATATCTTAAAAATTAAAAAAAAAGCATAACAATGATCAAAGTCTGAGGTCCACCTCAGGCTTGATTAACGAAACACCATTTGTTAATGGCGGATGCTAAGGTGTAACGGATGTCTAGAGTTGCGTATAACTACCTGCCACGTGCCTAACTTGTGAGCTGGTTGATAAGCCAAACAAACAACTGATTTTCTGTGTGAAGAAAATATTATTGGTTTATAAACTGAAATGGCTTTTCAGCTGAAACAGACAAGCTCAAAAAATGCTCCTCAACGAAACCTGTTAGCGCATAAACAGTAAGGTTATTCTCAGCAAAACTGTAACGCATGATTGTCAGCTAACTTAATCAACCTAGAACTCCTACATCTTTGGGCTACTATGAATATGATGATGTGGCTCAGAGAGAAGACTTGGTTTGTACTCCTTATGTTCCAAATTTTTTTTTCCTCGAAAACGCAAAAGACTTGCGTTTCTTTTCCATTAAGAAGAAGAATGCAGAATGCAATGCAATACAACGGGGCCGGGGTGGAAACAAGGTTTGAAACACGCCAGCCACCTCCCGGCCAAACGGACACGAAAGAGAAAAGAAAGAAGGCCACCTCCGCCCAACAAAGAACCTGCGGAGCGGAGCTCACGCAAAGACAGTACCCGGGCAAGCGAGCTCGCCGACGGCGATTTAAACACAAGGAGCACCGGGCGGCGGACGAGATGGGAGTCCAAGGCGGCCTCGTCGGAGCCTTCAAGAAGGGAATGACGCCCTCAGGCGCCAACTCCAGAGGTGTCCCGCCGGAACCTTCGTTTCAGAGTCCGCTAGACGCCGCAGACGGGCGGAGGGCCGACGACGCCTTCAGGAAGGAAATGACGGGGACGCCATCGTCGTCGCTCCCGGGCGATCCCGAGGAGAAATGGTTTTCACCATCACCGTCGTCGAGCGGTCAGCCGCCCAAGAGAAGCCGCGGCAGTCGTTGTTGGGAAGTTGGGGCACAAGGCGCCGCTGGGCAGCCCGGTCTTCCACCCACCACCCGTGGGGAGTACGGGCCTGTAGAAGGAGTTGGCGCGCGCGCTGGCCGGCCGGGCGCGCGGGGGAGTCGCTGGGTGGCCGGCCACCGCCGGACAAGGGTCCCAGTTCAACCCCGCCACCCGCCTAAAGCGCAGCGGATCACGACACGCCGGGCGAACCCCGCCGCTGTTCCGACCGGGGGAGAGGGGGCGGCGTGCGCGCGAGGGGCTCTCCGCCGCCAAGAACTGCCCCACCGCACCGGAGTTGTGGTTGGGGCATACCCGCCGCAACGACTAGCCGAGGCTCTGCCTCAAGGGGGGTGCAAAGCAGGAGGGGCGCAGCGAGACAGGTGGCACCGGAGACGGCTCAGGCACTCCACCGCCCCCCTCCCCACCCAGCCGAGGGCGGAGGGGGCTGCCGGGGTCGGGAACCTCCAGGCGGGCCGGCGAGCAACACCGGAAGGATGGAGGAGGCGAGGAGGAAGCGAAGGGGGTTGGGGAGTGGCATCAGCAGCCCGGCCACCTCGACCCGCCAAGGATGAGCGTCGGGAGCAAGGGAGGTGGCCAGGGGCGCGCCAAGGCCATGCGCCATGGCCGGGCCAACCCGGTCGGCCGGGGCAGAGTCGGGCCGGGCCGCCCCTCGACCACCGGCCACCGCCGGTGTCGCAGATGGATGGGGAGGGGGCGCCGTCATCATCAACTCCCCGGTCGCCGGTAGCTCGGACCCGGGCCAGCCGCACCAGCTGGACCCCCCAGAACCGCCGGCCATCGCCGGCGTAAGGAGAATGGGAGGAGCCGGTGAGGAGGTCAACGCGTCCACGGTCCTGGCCAGATGTGGACATGGAAGCCATGGGAGAGGAGCCCGCCCGACCCCGAAGAGGCGCAGGCGGTGACGACGTGGCGGGAGCAGGAGCCTGGCCACGGGCCGCCCGCCGGCACTGGACCTGCCCGAGGCCGGCCGGCCAGCAGGGGCGGCGCGCCAGCCCGGCGGCCTCAACCCCAACCTAGGTCCCCAGCCGGGGCCGGGGGGAGGCCGGGCCAGGCCCGACGGCGAGGTGGTGTCGGCAGGCCGTCCCGCCGCCCACCCGGGCGGGTGAGCCCTGACTGCCGCCACGGCCGCACCCCCCGCCCCAGGAAGACCCGAGCGCCGAAGTGGAGCAGGGAGGGCCTCCCTCGCTTCAACCCCGGCCGGGGAGGAGCCCGGGGAGCAGGGAGCGGCGCTCGAAGGCCAGGTGGCGGCGGCGGCGGCGGGGAAACCCTAGGCGCGCGCCCGGCGGCCGGCCGGGCCCCCAGGCCGCGAGATCCTGCGGGGGGGCCGGATCCGGCCGCCGGGGGGCAGATCCGGCCGCCGCCGCCGGGCGGCCGGAGCCGGAGGGGGAGGAGAGAGAGGGGGGAAGCGGGAGAGCGACGGGGAGCCCACGAAGGGGGGTGCGGGGAGGGGGCCTTGTTGAGCCCTCCCCGCTGGCCGCCGCCGGGCGAGGAGCGGCGCGACGACGCCTCGGACCGGGCGGCGGAGGGAGGCGGCGGCGGGGGGCCTCGGGTCGCCCCCCCTGCGGGGGAGACGACGCGAGGCAAGTCGAAAATGGTTGTTTTATTTTATTTTCCCCTTATGTTCCAAATTATAAGACGTTTTGTCGGTGTTTCAAATTAGAAAGTGTTTTGGCTTTTCTAGATACATTGCTTTTGTCATACACTTAGATATACACTATGTTTAGATATATAGTAAAAGAAATATATTTAGAAAAGTCTAAACGACTTATAATTTAGAACGGAGGGAGTACTTAATATTGGATATAGTAATAGCAATTTTTTCCGCAAATAATTTGGTCAGTGGATCAACCGAAAGACTGAAACACATTTGGTCCTGGTTTCGACAAAATTTTCTGATAGAATGCGCAACACTTTGTGTTGTGACGCCCATCTTGGAGGATACGGTGGCATGCTCTATATGTAGTACGAGCCAAATGCATCATGCTTGAACACACCTCCTCTTCTCCAGTTCTGACCGCAATCTCTGTGTTTCCATTTTTATGTTGATAAAATCTCTCTCTATGGCCTGACTCTGTTCAAGAAGCTTGATTTTTGCTCGTTTCTCATGCTCATACACCATCCTGCAAATGAATTTTAGCCATGCGGAGCATTAATAGTAGTTTAATACCTACAAACCTTGGTACATTTAGAAAGACAAATAAAGCAGAAATTATTGATAATTTTAAGGGAGTTGCTAAAATTCAGGTGCCTGAATTTTGGTTTCCTTTCAGGCGACGCTTATTGCACATACTTTTTGTTAAAATTGCAGGTCTAGTTTATTGCAATTTGTGCTTTGGTATTATCTGCAATTTTTAGATCTAGGAGGAAATACCCAATAAACAAACTACAAACCCGACAAAATCTAATATATGTTGACACAAAGACAATTAATAATGTACAATTTTTTATATAGTTAGACAAGGACAAAAAAATAAATATATTGTAATACAAAGACAATTAATAAATTATAAATAAATCACTAAGACACCAAATACCACACGGCAGCACATGTGTACATCGCCTGAAGCAACTCAATTTTTCAGGCACCTGATATTTAGGAAAGGTGTAATTTTAATTCTTAAAAATGTGCAGAACACAATGCAACCTACTTAAGGAATACAGCAGATTGTAAAGAAATTATTATATCTGTAACAAAGCATAACATTTATGGAGACATTTTACACAGTACTTAAGATCACAGAACACAAACCTCGTACTCAAAATCTCCTCTTGTATATCATGCAACCCTTCTCTTATAGCAGGTATCTGCTTGTTCTCGGATCGGATCTGCTCCAGCTCCCTGTACAATGACTGAACTTTCACAAATAGCTCTTTGCGCAAAGCTTCCAACTCCATCCTTTCAGAACTTAGGAGCACCACTTGTGCCTTGACAGGTTTAAGAGCATGCATCTGTTCCTCTAACTTCATGCCTCCCTGGATAATATCCCTGTATTCCCTTTCATTATCAAGACGAAGTCTGGGAATGGTTTGTTTGGTAAGCATATGGATCTCATCTTCAATGGCAGCTAATTCTTGCCTAAGGCCCAGAATATCCTCTAGCACAAGAGTATTATCAGCAGCAATTCTATGAATTCCTTCACAACGAACTGCAAGCTCCTCCTGGAAAGGGAGCAGAGGCATGGGTCCAGGAACTCCTCCAGCTAATGAATTTGAAGGGGAATTTCTGTGGCCATTATTGCTCCACGGTTGCCAAGCCATATGGTTTTCTGACAGTGCCTGCGATGGTCTGGTAGAAGAGGAGGCACAACATTTGAATGGATGGATATACTGAATAGCATGGAATAAAAAATAAAACTATCTTGAACAGTTGAAATGGCATAAGTATGTGACTGGATTTGGATATGCTAAACAGCTTATCATTTCCAAACAAGCATGACTGCATTTCAGTACACATAACTGCAGGATAGGCCATGATGGTACAAACACACCTAAGGTAAAAAGAAGTTCTGGTATTTCATCAACCAATAAATTAACGGATTAGCTCATTTAGCTGTTTGCCACCATAAAAGGCCAACACATTGTTTAGATAGGCACGGTGGCCAGTCGCTTGTTCTTCCTGCTTCCCTCTAAATGAAACATGTGCCCATGCACTTTCTAAAATGAAAGGTGTATAATTATATACTGATTGCAATTCATGTGGTTTGGTGGCTGCTAAATACCACAATCATTGAAAGATCGCACAAAAAAGAAGCCTACTACCATCACAATCTAAATCACTAAAACCTACAACAAAGTAAAAGTTCCACAACCTTTAAAAGATTGCGCAAAAAAGGTTACAAAATCAGTGTGTGATTATCTAAATCCAACTCATGTGGCTTGGTTGCTGCATAGTAGAAATTGCACAACCGTTAAAAAGTTTGCACAAAAAAAGAGAAAGCGACTACACCTCGCATCTAAATCAAATGAACAGATGCTATAAGATATCAAGCTATCCAATCATCATGTCCAAGTCCAAAAGACTGAACAGGTTCCTATGAGTCATTAAACTTCTGATGGGCACATTAGCCTCCTCTATCAAGGAGCCAGCGTTTCAAAAGTGGCCACATAGTCTGCATGGGCATCTTCGAGGCACTCAGTGTCACCCTCTCACATCATAGATGATCAATCACTAGGTGCCAAACCCTCAAGAAGGCAAAAATTATGTGTGAAGATATCTTATGAATGATCACACAATGTCCCTCATGGAATAGGGTAACAACAGGTTCACTCGTACACGCGTTCCCTCAAATTAGACATTCTTTTAACTTGTAAAAAATCTGAGGAAACGAGCTGACTCAAAGTGCATAAATGGGTATAACTTCATATTGAAATCATTAGGCCTTTGCAAGTATGACTCCAGAAAATCAAGAAGGGTGTTAACAAGCAAAAAAACAATAAGGACATCAAAAACCAATATCACCTCGTTCCCAAATTAATCAGAAACCCACTTCAAGTTTACATGCACACACATATGACAACACAGAAATTTGAGAAGCAACATGAAGTGACCATAGTTTATAGAAATCACCACAAAGTACCCCCTAGGTCAGGGAATATTGTTTCCTTGTCGAGGAAATGGTTTACTTGATGTTAGAGCCAGCATGGTAGAAGGTATTCGATGATAGTTTACTTGTTTGCTCATTCCCAAGCGAATTAAGGTTCCAAGTTGTTGCTCGTACCTCTACGAAACGAAACGCACGACCGTGGAGCAATCTACCAAAACAAAATCGGTGCTGGTCTGCAGACTGCAGGAGATACAGACCTGATGGATGACACTGCGTTCTCGTTGTCCTCCGCGACTACTGCTGCCGACCCGCGCTACTCCACCCAGCAAGGCGCCGGCGCCGGCGCGCCGCGTCGCTGCGGAGGCCGCCGCGCCCCGTCCCCGGGGCAAACCGCCACCCAGCTGTCTGCTGTCGTGGCCTGTCGATCCGTCACCGGAGCGGCGAAGGCGTCGCCTGCTCCACTGCTCCGTGCAGTACTCCAGTGTGCTTGTCTTGTGGAGTGAACATATATGGGCCGGCCTGGGCCGGAGAGTATTACATCCCCACTAGGCCTGGCCTGCCAGTCTATCAGGCCGGACCGAGCTCGGCTTTGTTTGCCACTGCCCTGTGGTATCAGCCAATAAATCCGGTGGTTCACATTTTTTAAAAAAAGTTCTGGAAAGATTACTAAAATTCCAATACTGTTTTTTAGCGTGTGGGAACTTTTAAAATATAATTGATGAATCCAAAACGATTCTAGGAAGATAACTAGCAATAACAAGCTGCCTCTCTAATATTGTCAAGGGATCGTCACTATGCAAAGTGACAACCGTATTGGGAATTTGGGATATAAGGCACTAGATTTTTCTTTTTAATAGAGTGCTAGTGCGCAGTAAGCTCATTGGTTGGCACAAACTAATAGCTAAGGTAAGCTCATATTCATTTACTTAATAAGAAAACACTTCTACTTGGTGTTGGCCAATTTTCAGTTTGATCCATGTATCAATATCTATTGATCATGGTGATCCTTTTCTCTCATAAATTCATCTGGAAGCTAAATTTCCACTTGAAATTTGATATTTCTATTATTGTACTCTTGGTGTGGAGTTGTAATGATAAAAGATAACTTAGCAAAAGAAACTAGACATGAAGTCAACAATGTTGTTTCTATGATTGCAAACTAAACGACTAAAGCACGCTTTCCTTCATGGTCACTGGTTTATATCACCAAGATCTATGTCTCATTTAGGGCCTCTTTGGAATGTAGGATTGAGAAGATATGGGAATATGAAAAACATAGGAATAGGATAGGATTGTATATGTAAAACAAAGGAATAGAAAACATAGGAATTTTGTTGCAATGGAGTGTTTGGATGGGTATAGGAAAAATATAGGAAACAATAGCATTTGTTAATCCAAACCGGAGGTACTAGCTTCTTTATCTTGGTAATTACATGTGGGCCAGTAGTACTACCGTATCCAATCTATCTCTTTTTTTGCTGTGCTCATTCAAGTCAAGCTCTCTCTCTTTGCCTCGGTCCTAGTGCATGTGATGAAAAAAAAAGAGATCGAGTGGATGCTTTCTTCCCTGTGTTTCCCCCCGTGAAATGGCTTCCAAAGGAATTTTTCCTTTACTTTTCCTATGCCTTCATCCCGGCAACCAAAGAGCACTACAAGTGTTGATTCCTATAGGAACCAAATTCCTGTACTTTTCCTACAAACTTCCTACAATCCAAAGGAGGCCTTACTAGTTGGCTTAATGGATTAAGAAACAAAGAGAAATCAAATATCTTCAAATCTATGTTTGTTATCAAAATATCAGTTAGACATAATCACATAAGTTAAGAGGAACTAAACTGAGTACTAGCAAACTTTAGGACCATCATCACGGCTTCAATTTAGTTAAACCCAGACTTCAGTTTCTTTTAACCAATGGATTAAGAAACAGAGGAATTTACGCAACCTAGAAGTATGATCGGTGACATTGGGTGAGAGAAACTGTGAACTTTTGCTAGTACTCCTACCGTCCAACGTCCAAAAGCGAATGTCGTAAAAGTCTCAATTTTCTGATGAGTCAAACAGCAATTAGGAGTCAAACAACAATTAGGTTATTTATAGAAAATAATATCAATATTTATTTATTTAAATACGGGTTTTAACAAAAATGTATTTCACAATTATCTAGTTATACTCATGACGCATCCTAACTCCTAAGCGTTAGTAGTTTTCTGAGTATACTTATACTTTTTGGGTTTCAAGAGTGTATTCTTTCACCGCTCAATTTGACTAACCATGTACGTGATCCTAGGAACTTGGCAAAATCAGCGTCTTTTGCCCGAAATAACGTTGTCCCCTGGCCAGCAGCGCGGCAGCAGGGGCTTAACAAGTCAAACTGCCCCGGCGATCTTCCTTCCTTCCACCTCCCTAAGCCTCGCATCGTCACTCATCACACCCCGACCCCTTCCGAAGCCTGCGCGCGCCAACGACGACGAGACGATGCGTCGACGCGCGCACCTGGCCGCGCTCCTCCTCCTCGTCGTCGTCCTCGTCGTCGTCGACACCGTCTCCTCCCGCCACCACCATGCCCCGGCGGCGGGCGCGCGCGCGCGGCGGTGCCCCCTCACAGTATCTGATGCCGTGCCTGGAGGAGCTGCTGCCGTGCACGGCGTACCTCAGGACCACCAAGCACCCCCCGGCGACGTGCTGCACGGCCATGAACGACGCCGCGGCGGACGAGATGCCGTGCCTGTGCCGCCTCTTCTCCGACCCGGAGCTGCTCAGCACCTTCAACGTCACCAAGGACCAGATGTTCAAGCTCCCCGGCCGCTGCGGCCTGCCCGTCGGCTGCCGCTCCGGGAACTCCACCCACGAGCCTGGTTAGTTCTCTTCCATCTTCTCTGGCTGCCGGTCGGCCGCCGCCGCCGCCGCCGCGTTCATTCGTTTAGCCACCCGATCGATCGATCTCGCTGCATGCAGCATGCGGTGCACCGATCGATCCGATGGCATTGGCGTCATCCTAACACTTGAAATGCCTTTTTTTATGTGACTGAATGGATGCATGGATGCAGTCGTGGAAGCGCCGCCGCCGCCCGCCCCGGTGCACCAGCACCATCACGATCACGATCACGAGGACAGTGCCTCGTCGAGGGCTGACGAGTTCAGGAGCATCTGGAGCCTGGTCGCATCGTTGGTTTTGGGCCAGATGGTCCCCATGGCTGCACTGTTTTAATTTAGGCTGTTTCGGATCATCTCGAGGCGCCTGTTCTTCCTGAATTTTCTTTGCTATGATCCTACCTGCAGGATGATCCGTGTTGCTCTTTGGTATTAGCGCTGTCATATCGCAATGTTTTATCGCCTCAGTTAGCTGTAATGGACAGTGACGGAATCTGTTTCAGATGTGTAGTGATAGATAGGAATTGCGCTGTGCATGTGTGCTGCTTGTCAATACAGTATTAAGGGAAGAAAATGGATGATGAAACACTAGCTCATTCTTCTCAGTCAACTCTATGATGACAATGCAGATCAGATGTAAATATAGGTTCTGAATGATTTTCAGACTAGTATAATAGAGATAGAATTCAGAAAGTAATTTCAGTTTTAGTCTTCAATATGTTTCTGAACATGTGATACCAAACATTCTTTCTGAATCTGAAAGCCAGTAAGAAGCGCAAAGCGCAGATCAAATATGGAGCATGCGTACACCAGAATAGCTATATTCTGGATGCATCTACCACAACCGATGATTGAATCTTAAACCTCGAGGTTCGCCAGCATAGATTACAACCTCAGAGATTGTACTGATTCCAAAGCAAACAAGGGTTACAAGACATTACAGGATGCGAAAGAAAATCCCCTCGCACTGAAGAACCGAGTCAAGTTACAGCTCCGAAAGCTAATGTTAAGGTTTACATGGCAGATTAGTGCACAGTACATGGAAAAAACTAGTTACAGCAGATTGGTTCTACATATTTGCATGGAGGGCGATGATCGTTCTACTCTCTCCTTAACCTTCTGCAGTTAAATGTCGAATACAGAATGAGCTAGCTAGTAGAGTTTTTCGTGGCCCCTCATCGCGGATGGGCTAATGGCTCAACAGCGGTTCTGAAGAGAAGAATATAGGCCTTGTCGACAGAGAAGTACAAGAAACCTCCAAGAGAGTGAGTGACATAGGAACCAAAGCTTGTTCCAACAATGCAATGCCAAGCAGGACCATATGCCGTATCAAATTCCTGCAGGCAAATGGAAACAATATCATCTACCAATAACATGGAGAAGATTGAACGATTGCAGTCACCAGACATCCAAATCCTGGGTTAAACAACTAATATGCAGCTAATGTTCTGGAAAGCAATAGCCTCAACTTATCAGCAGATTACTAGAAAAATGAATAGTTGAACCCAGATTATACATTCAGCAGGGTTAGGAGGTTACAGGAAACAGAAAAACTTATAGTTATAAACCATATTATGAAAGAGATGCACAGAGATACAATGATTCTCTACAGTCTCAGGTACACCAAATGCTCAATATAAAAGAAGAGCAATGCTTCAGAAACGGCGGGAGGCTAAAATAATATTGCGCTAAGCTGTAAGCTTGAAAACCCAAGAGACAACAGTCATTTTAGTGGCAAACCTATAACAAATCTATTCATATTTCATAGTGACAAATTAAGGCATGTTTTGTCACGAATCCCTTTTTGGATATTAGCAATTTCGAGATCCATTTCAGTTAACACTAACACAGAGTAGAAGTCCAGATTTGCTCTGATCCTCTGGGCCTCTGGGGTGCTTTGTTACACATTCCTTGTTACACATGTGGGGGATAAACTAATAGTAGTTGCTACTTGCTAGACAAGACAAAGATGGCATGGCAACAAAACGCCATAAATGAAGAGGAACAGAAGATTGCATTCATTCAACACATTTGCAGAACTTGGCGACATCTAGGTCCGCTGCTAACCTATGTCGAATTCAGAAGGTACACATAAACAAGATATTAATGGCTATACAAACGCAGATGATTTGCACTAATAGCGCTAGGGTCTGAGGTAATGTTTTCAATATAAGGACCAAATGGTAATATCAATGTGTCCTACTTTCATCAAGATGCTCCTTTGAATAACTCTAACAAGCGCTGCACTGCAATCATGAAGCAGTCCGGCTAAAGTTTAAGATGCATACATGACACTCCATGACTGTTAATCTCTAACACCGTCTGTACTGATGGACGAATCAATTTGCTAAAGGCCATGCAATGCAACAAGTCGTGTTTACTAGGCAGGATGTAAAGCTAGCTAGTGAATTCCTCAAGGCCTGCCTCTTACAATGGTCTTTGGCTATAAGGTTAAAACCACAGTCACAAAAGTTCCCGGTACGGAGGTACGAGGAACGTGGTACGTGGAACGAGGATCGGCAATTTTAAGTTCCCAGTTCATAGGGGGGTATACCTCTTCGGGACGTTTGGTACGCGAAGGGGATCACGATCCTTACATAATTGGGACGATGTACCCGGAACGTAGCTATGAAACGAGGATGGTGATGTGACACTCTGTACAAAGAAACATACTACTGCTTTTATTTCATATACATTTCTCAATTCCAGTTAACATACTACAGCTTTTTGCCATTTCCCTGATTTTTAGAAATATTTTGTTGCCATTATTTCAGTTTGGGCTGGAGGCCCATTAACGCTAGGTCTCAAGTTGTGCTCGATGCCTCGCTCATTCGTGCTTGCTCAGTTGCTCATCAGTCGAAGCGCCGCCACCGTCCGACGCCGCGCTGCTCGATTCCAGCACCACTGCATCGCGCCGCCTGCTGCCACTGCCTCGCGCCGCTGCCGCCGTCAGGCGCTGCGCCGCCGGGCCGTCGCCGTCGTCCGTCCAAGTCCGCTGGGCCAGCACCACTACATCGATCTGTATCTTGCTCCTTCTCTTGATGTTCCAGTATATTGGATCGCCGTCCCATGGACGTTCCTGCGACCGTACCCCTGCGTCCCCGTTCCACGAACCGTGTGACTGTGGTTAAAACAACTATCAAAACCGAGGTCAGCGCACAATTCTCACACAACTACAGAGACACCTCGAGGAATTCCATCTCATCTCAGAAGAATTGCAGAGAGGACAAACCAAATGTCAAGCTGGATCCCAGATTTTAAATCCCACCCTCAGCAAGGTTCGTTACGAGTTATGACTAGGCACTGTGGGTACTAGGCAGTTTAACCACATTTCCTACAACCTCAGCATTAGTAGGACCAACCACCTACCCGAATGGCCGAATCAAACCGTAGCAATCGCATACCCACATTTCTCTGTATCAGGCCCGCAACAAATGATCTCCGCGCGCTCGACATAGCGGCCACAAAAAACAAAACACGCCGACACAGAGAAATCAACTACCGAGATGTAGGGCCGACGGTGGCAATGTGGCATTACCTTCTTGAGCGCGAGTGCGAGGCGCTTGCTGTCGAGGCGCGGCATTGCGGCGATGGCTTCGTAGGCGAGCCGCACGGCGCGGCGCTGCAGCGGGAGGGGCATGTCGGCGGCGCGCACCCGCACCGACACCTTCCTGCCGCTGTCGTCGTCCTTCCCCTTGATCTGCTTCCCCTTCCCGTCCCCCGCCTCCTTGGCGACCTCCCGCCGCTCCTCCTTGTCGTCGACCTCGACCACTGGCTCCGCGGCCGCCTTGGCCGCCCCGCGCTTCGCAACCGCGGGCTCCGGCCCGGCTCCGGCTCGGGATTCGGTGGCGCCACCTCGGGCTCGGGCTCGGGAGGGCGGGGCGGAGCGGCGCTGAGCTTGGTGCGGCGGATGAGCGAGCTGAGGTAGCGGCTGCGGCGCTCGAGCTCCTCGGACGCCGGATCCATGGCGGCTGCGTGGGGGAGGGGCGCGGCGTCTCGGACGGCTGCGGGTCGCCTCGCCTCAGGCCCCTCAGCTGCGGCGGGCGAGCATGCCTGGCCCGGTTGGGTTCCTGCAGTTTTCGCTTCTGCTGCGGCCTGCGGGGATGCTTGGCTTGCGCAAGGGAGGAGGAGCGGCTCAGGAAGGCTGGTCGCGTCGTGGTCAAACCACGCAGGACAGGACTGCACTGTGCCTATCGCTTCTGCTGCGGGGATCTGGCTTGTTCTGTTTGGGCTCGGGGGGCTGGCGGGGATGGGCCGGTGTGCTGTGGTGTGCGGCAGTGTGGGGGCCGGCGAGCCCCTCCCGGCTTTGCGTGTGCGGTGAGGCCGCCGTGCGATGAGCGAGATCGTGAGAGGGCCGTGCTGTTGTCTGCTGTGTTTGTTCAGTGTTGACTGTTGACCGCACCCCACGGCACGGCACCGGCATGGCGGCGCCGCACAGGGCACGGTGTGCCCGTGAGGCCGTGATGCTGCTCTCATGTTTTGCTCCGTTTGTACTTTGTACCGTGCTTCTGCATAAGGCTGTACTCCCTCCGTCCCTTTTTATTTGTTTGTTGTAGTGGTATGCGTGCCACAAGTTTAACTTGATTTATAGAAAATACATACAATATTTATATCTCCAAATAATTTTGTTAAAAAACTAGATCCAAAGATCTTTTCCGATGATATTAATTATGATATTAATTGATGATATTTATTATTTATTAAAATTGTCGGCATTTATATCTCTTAAGAAAATGGCGACAAATAAAAAAGGGACGGAGGGAGTACCTCATAAAAAAAAAAGAGGAGAGAAGCATAAAATAAGGACTGTGCAAATCTGTCCATCAAACATCTGAAGAAATAACCAAACTAACGATTTTTTGTACACACGAAAGCATTTGTTCTATTCATTTATTTTGTCAGCCAGACTTATTAGTCGTTCAAATAATATTTTTTCTCATATTAAATTAATCGGTTTATCTTATCAGCCGACTTATATAACCAAGTCAAACATTTTGATGTCTCTGCCCTGAATTGTTTGGTTTATTAGACAAAACTATCTGGCTCAGCCCTTCTAAAATTTCAATGCCTAGTTAGGAGGATTGCCACAGAGGAGACAAAACAAACAAAATCAGTTCTTATACCATTTAGGAAATCACAAATGTTTATCTATATTTATAGGATAAGTAACTAGGACTGACTTTTAAGTCTTTGAAGAAGGGATACTTACATGGACTGAGGAACTAGAACATTTAGAGCATGTTTGGTTTCACATTTAAAGTAGTTTTGTCTCATCAATTACATGTCTAGGTATTGCTTGTACCTCATTGGTTAAAACCCTACATATCGAACTAGACCAAGCAATGATGGACTCAACCACCAAAACTGAACGCCTGGCTACAACAACGTGTTGCCTGAGATATTAGAGCAGCACCAACGGAGATCACTAGAAGCTAGGAGTTCAAGTAAAAAGTTACTGCAACATAGGCTTGGAACAAGTGAAATAGCTATTCTCCCAATGTGATAGAGTAGGGGTGTTGCTTCACCTGCATGCTTGCGATACAAACCCAACACACCAGCAGGACCACAGGTTTTTCATTTTCTCTCACACTTATTCTCCTCTTTCCTCTAATCTCTACTTTTTTTTACCAAGCTACAAGTGCTTCTATAGGCACCTCTGCTGGATTGCGAGACCACTATCTCATGCTCCTTTTCCTCCACGTAACATACGAACCTACCAAGTTGTGCGAGACCAACAGCCATGTTGGTACATTGAGGCTGGCCTTAAGGGCACGTTTGGATCCTTAGCTCCACTTCACCTTGCTTCGCTCAACAAACTAGCTTTATCTGACAAAGTTGGTTAAACAACTCTAATATCTCATCCCATAAATTGTTTTAGGGAGTATCATCAAATCTACAAAATATTGCACATGGTAAAACATGACTCGAAATTACCTCGAACAGGATAGCTAGAGCACAGATTCAGACCAAGGATTAGGTGATTAGATGAAGAATCTAAGAAAGACACTAGATCTGCACTAGGAGAGAATGAATTATATGAGGAAGAATGGAATAGATTGAGGATTTAGAGAGGATAAGAAGGGGAACCTACTAATAGATGGGAATATATATGTATGTATCTACAAATAAAAAGGGAGGAGATGAGAGGGTACTGCGAGGGAAGTAGACTAATAAAGGTGATGTTGACGGTGGCGAAACCAGCAATCTCGAATAAGGGTGTCGAGCAATAGATGACACGTTATAAATAGATAAAAAGAGAAATTTTTTGTGATGTATCATTGAATTTTTGGTAAAAAAAATAGATTTCTATTAATTTTTTATAAAATATTAAATTTTGATTGAAGTTTTGATGAAAATTTTAATTTCTTCCATAGCATAAAAAAAAAAACCAATGTTTTTGGGGGGGGGGGCACGGCCCCCCGCCGCCCCCCCGGTTCCGCCTCTGGACCTTTTGCATCCACGCAGTTTTTTGCTTGCTCCTGCGCCAATTTTTTTGCGCCTCGGCTTTTTCACTCGTTGGCGTGCTCACCGTCCCAGTGTGAGAGACAGAGACGGTGTGAGACAGACGAGAGAGACGAATTCGATCGCAAGCGTTTCCTTGCCTCGCAAAGGCGAGTTTACCTAGCAAAGTGAGTTTTGTGAGAGTACCATATAGATATCCCGTTATCGACAGAACATCGCTTATTAAAACATAATGCCGGTAAATCTAGAAAAATACAATCACTGCGTACCAAGTCGAGGACTTGAACCCGTGTGGGTAGATTCTACCACAAAGAACCTAACCAACCGATCTATGATTAGTTCGCTTTGAATAGTATTTTTCTCTCACAATAAATCAGTTGGTTTGTCTTATTAGATTTAACTTATGTGACCAATCGTACACCTGTTGTTGCAGTTTGATTCCTTTAGGACATTGTTTAGTATCATGTGCAAAATAGACAAGCTTGCATAGGTATTAGGCTATCCGCAAATAAGCAGCGGTACCTAATACGATAAACGATTTGGCGTACAAAAATCACCGCTAGTGGCTGTTGTCCGACATCTTGCCCGCGTGTCCACGATCAAGTTCTCCGTCCGCTAGTTTCAGCAAGAACAACCACCGGATAGCGGACGTGTTCATTGAAAGCAAGTGGGAGGAGAGAGAGAGGAGAGTAGCGCTGGCCCCACTTATTGAACTTCATAAAAAATGTTATAACTCACAAACCAAAAATCAAATTTCGATTGCACCATTAAATTTATTTTAATAAATTTTTAAAATAAGATATCATATGAATATATTTAGATCAAGTGACAAGTAAGCCCCATAGTGGATAGAGGATGGAGAGTGCGGGGAAAAAGTGGTATAGAGGAGAAAATTTTGATGGACTGGGATGAAATATTACTTTTAGAGGATAGATATAGAGAGCGAAAAGTGTGAAGCCTTAACTTCGTACATTCGTGTGATTGTATGTGCTGAGCTTGGCACGTGCATGCGCATGATTTGCATCTGCTGAGCTCATGAGAAACGAGATTCTCCTGTGTTCCTAGCAAGCTTGGCTCGTGTTGTACGGTTGCACGATTCAAACCTGGATGGAGTGCTCCATCAGTCAATCAAACAAATCGAAATTGCATATACTGAGGCCGGGCAGCCAATCACGGCCAGTGGTGGGACGGAAAAAAGCTCGATTCATTTCGAGCCAAAGATTCATGTCCAGCAGGATCCCATGGGCCATGTCGTGCCTGTTTTTTTTTTTTTTTTTTTTGTATAAAAACAACTGAAATCATGCCGAGGTGTGCTGAGCTGATAATTTTTTTCAGGTTCATGTTTAGTTAAAATTGCAGCCTGCAGGTTAAATTTTTTTTCCAGGTGAGGAAACACAAACATCGCACACTTTATGACCAACAATAATATTCGATGGTTGCAACCTACAGGCTAAAATTGCACGTAAGCGCAACAGCATACTAGCATAGAGATCTTGAACAAATTTACACAAGCGCTAATCCAACTAGAACATCAGGCGCCCTTCGGGCGCCCTACAGTGATTTCAGGGGAAAAAATCATTTAGCTGATAATTATTGTTAAGAGTAAAATCCACTGTAGGTCCTTGAACTTGTCCTGCAATCTCATCTAGGTCCATGTACTTAGAAAACCAGGATTACAGGTCCTTTGACTTGCTAAATATGTCATTTACATCCGAAGCCGGCTTTGGAGGCCTGTTTTACCCACGTGGACTGCCACGGTGTCTTGTTGACCAGCGCGGACCCGAAAATAATATGCAAATAGCCCCCTGTTCTGTGATGTATTTCATTTTTGTGCCTGCTTCGTCCTGGAGTAGGCGGAGGCGACGGAGTCTGCGACAAGCGCGGCGACGGAGTCGGTGAAGACGGCAGCGGGACGCGGTGAAGCGAGGAGTTCGAGCTGCGCGTCGGGGGTGGTTGCAACCCTAGGCAACTGGAGTTGCTGCTGCTGAAGCAATGCCTGCTCGGTTTCGCCTCGATGGGGAGCCGCCGCCGGACTACGGTGAGTTCGTCGGAACCCTAAGGCCATGTACAGCGCGTCTTTTTAGTCGTCTGCGTACATTGCTTGTGTTTTTGCGACGGCTGGAGACGGACCGAGCCCGTCGTCTCAGAGACTGACGAGGACGGCTCATGCTCCGAGGTCGAATAGACAGCCGAAGCAGCGTTGTACCATCGACGCCTCCGACCTCTCGATCTGGTGCGGCAAAGCGATTTCTTCAACTTTTCAGCCCGCAGCAAAATCACTTCGCTCTCTGTACTCTTCCATCATCTGCACGATCCATGTTCTCTCCTCCATGCCCCAGTTCAGTTTTTTTTCTTTTTTTCTCTCCCTCCCCAAATCTGCAGCCGCAATGGATGGATGAGGAGGTGAATGGCGCAGGTTTGGTGGCTGCGTGCCGTGTGCTTGCATGTCCTGAGAAGCAGATTTAGAAGAGAAGGGGAGCTTGAGCTTGTGCTGCTACTAGCTTAGAGAAATGTTGGCTTTGCTGTGCTTTGACTGCTGCATGGAGGAAGCTGATGCTTGCTGATTCGGTGAAGAAATTAAATGCTTGGTCAGAGTAGGTCACTGAAACTCGGCAGGATTTTTTTTTTCAGGAAACTCAGCAAGTTGCTGGAACTTTGAGTAGCAAGTTACTGAACCTCTGAATAGCAAGTTACTGAAACTCTAAAGGTTATATATGCTTTGTATTTTTTTTATTTTGAATGAACAACATAGTTGACCAGTGCTTCTCTTGTTTGTTCAGTTTAATCTGAGTATGCTGTGTTACTAATTTTTACCAAGCTCTATCAGTATTGCAATCTACTATTATGAAAACTGAATGCATGTTACTCTGATGCTACAAGCTGACATTTTTCTGAAAACTAAATTCCCTTTTAAATTAGCTGAGTTGCCATATGATTTTGTTTTCTTTTAAAACTAGTGTACTGCTCCTCTTCTAGCTATTTTTCTTTTAAACCCTGTGTAATGTAGGTCCTGGATCGAACAAGTTCTCGCTAGAAGTCCATCATGGAGGTTTTTTCTGCGGTCAGGGTGTCAACAGAACCTATGTAGATGGTAAAGGCAGTTGGGAAGATGATTTGGAAGCTGAATTTTGGAGCTTTATTTGGATAGAAGACCTTGCATTGCAGCTTGATTATGGCCTGATTGATAATATTAAGGTGTATTGGCTTTTGCCCGGGAAAGACTTGTCTAATGGCCTTAGAAGCATTGAATCTGATGAGGACACATTAGTCATGAAACAACTTGTTGGTAAGGTGAACAATTTCATTCTGTATTTTGATCACTACAGCCAACTAGGTGATTTTAGGTGGGATGATGCTGTACTGAATTCAGTTGCTGAGTTACCCAAGGTTGTGAGTCCTGGTAAGGTCAGTCATATGGATATGGATAAAAACCCAAGGGAGAAGTTACCAGAGTTCTATAGCACATTGCCAAGGGAGGTAGATGATCAGGGAACTGGTACTGCTATTCCTGGTAATGATGACACCATATCTGTAGACTCAGAAGACTCAGACTACATAGATAGTGATTATGACTTCGAAGATGGTGATGATGACTTATTTGTGGACAATGTAGATGCAGAAGTGGGAGGTCAGGGTTCAGCAAAGGGGAAGAAGGCAAAGAAGGGTAAGTTAGCAGCATGCACAGCAGAAGCAGAATCCTCTGTCCCCCAAGATGAGGACTCTAGTGGCTCTGATGGTGACCTTGATTTGCCTAATGACTCTGATGGAGAAGGACAAGTGAAGCTAAAATTCAAATCATTCAACCTTGAAGATCTGGTGAATCCTATCTTTAAGGTAGGCATGGTGTTCTCTTCTGTTGAGGTCCTAAGAAAAGCCATCACTGAGTATAGCCTCAAGCATAGAGTAGACATTAAGATGCCTAGGAATGAGAAGACCAGGGTTGGGGCCCATTGTGCTATTGGATGTCCCTGGACATTGTATGCCTCAAAGGATAGCAGATCTAAGGCATTCATGGTGAAAACTTATGAGGGAAAACGTAACTGTAGGAAGGAATGGACCCTGAGGATGTGCACAGCCAAGTGACTATCAGAGAAGTATACTGAGACCTTCAGAGCAGATAGCAAGATGACACTTGCCAACTTTGCAAGGATTGTGCAGAAGGACTGGAACCTGACACCCTCTAGGAGCCAGTTAGGTAGGGCTAGGAGTCTAGCTATGGGTAAGATATATGGTGATGAGCTGCAACAGTTCAACTTTCTATGGGATTTTGGAAATGAACTAAGGAGGTCAAACCCAGGGAGCACTTTCTATGTTGGTCTCAAGCGCAAGAATCCACCAAAGAAGAAGGATGGCACTTCTACAGACAAAACTGCAAAGAAGAAGAAGAAGAATCCACCAAACAAGAAGAAAGCTCCTACTTCTGATGCTCCACCAACCTTGAACTAATTGTCATCGTGCTATCTTTTGGTTACATCTTTTGGGTACAGCTTTGGAGATAGCTTTTGGTATACTTTTGGGACAGATAGATGGCACACACGCACATTGACAGAAGCAATGTCACCTGATGTGTTGGATGTGTTAGATGTGATGACACACAATTTAGTTTGACATGTCTGAGATGGGGCCTGATGTGTAATATGCAATGGGTCCAGAACTCTTACTTAGTGTGACATGTCTGGGTTGTAAGGCTATGGTAGTACCAAAACTCTATATGAATGCTAAATGTTATCTGAAATTGATGATCAGTGACAGTCTCAGTCTCCTTATTTGTGTGATTTGTATGGAATTTCTATAACTGTGTGTTGTTTGTCTATTTAGTGCAAAAAACAATACATATCACTTGCAGAAATTGTTAGTCATAACAAAGGATTGAGCTTGAAGGGGCCGTCATGGCGTCCTGGAGGGGAAGAAAGAGACTGGAGAAAGAGAGGGGTGCTGATGAAATGTGGAGTCCACATACATAAGAGAGGGAGAGAGCAATATGACTAGGGAGCAGACTGCAAAATATCCAACAAAATGGCGGGAGATTTCCCGCCCTTTCCCCGTACTTGACAACGTGGCAGTCCACGTGGGCCAAAACATGCCTCTAAAGCTGGCTTTGGATGTAAATGACACATTTAAGCAAGTTAAAGGACCTGTAATCCTGGTTTTCTAAGTACACGGACCTAGATGAGACAGTGGGACAAGTTCAAGGACCCACAGTGAATTTTACTCTATTGTTAATATATTACGCATAGTGATTGTCATTTTCACCATTAGCATCAGCATGTAAAATTAAAGACACCAGTACATCACAAATATTAAACCATCCACATATATAATACAGTGGTATGGTCACTGCATTCATCATATTTCTGTCAATCATAGATCAAGATCTCTGATAGGTTAGAATATGCTCTACTACAATTGTCATTGCCTGTCATTAGTTAGATCTAGGATCCTTCTTGTAACATCAACCTTAGATCAAGATCTTTGGAAAATCAGGATATCTTTCACTGGGTGTAGTGGCTGATTCAGTTCAACCTGCATAAAAAGGCAATACCGAGGAATTTGAGCCTGAAGTATAGTTTGAGTAACTAATTAAAGTGAAACATATTTAAAGAAAGACACATAGTATTTAGAGGGCAAGCATCCAATCCAATTATGCAAAAAACTATCCATGTGCCACATAATACAGGAATTGCTATTTTTTCCATCTATCTAGTGCAATAATATTAATGAACCGCAACAACAATCAACTAATATAATGCGGTTAGTATTTAGTCGCACAACCCAGTTCAATTCTTTGCTACCATACGTAAAGAAATAAAGGAACACATATAGACATTGTTTGAGGCTTTGAGTTATCAATTGAATGGCTAGTAGTTTAACTGGAGAAGCGTATGTGGGAAACCAAATTAACAATCGAAGGTATAAAGTAATATTAATATCTTAGTTCTGACCAAAAACACTTTTTCAATTTTCAAAAGTGGGCAGATGAAGAAGAGCAACTGAAGCACAAGGGCAAATTAATGCAAGAGAATCACTATCATGCCATCCTTGATGTAAGGTGCATAACATATTTTTACACATAAAAAAAAAAAAAAAGGATATAGGTAAAAGACCTAACGAATACGGTTTTCTGCTCGCATCACGTGGGAGCATATGATTTTTGTTTGTCAGAATCAGACAACACTGCACCCGCAAAAAACAGAAGGGCCACAGCATTCCATGACATAGAACAAAGATTTTGCGAGCAGTCCACCCAGTACACTACGCTTTGCCAAAGGTAAAGATGAAGATACTGGTGCCTCCCACCACCATGAAAAGCTTGATGATTATGAAGTTATGTCTGAAAACATCTATGCAATTGATAGGAGATTTGAACCAGGATACACTAATGCAAAGTAAAAGGCACCAATACTATATAATCAAATCCAGCTTTAGGGTTCCTTATAACGATAGCCTTAAGCAATGAGGCAGCAGCCTCAACAACGCTTGGTTTCCCAGTAAGCATAACCTATTTAGTTTCAAATTGTTCTTTGCCACCATTTGTTGGTAAATGAAATTGTTCAAAAAAAAAACATCTGAAAGTTGAATAAGATCATCGAAGAGATTAAAAAACTACCACAAATTAGACCGCAATCTGTTATGGTACGAATAATAGCTCATCTTATGAGACCTATGTTATATTGCTGATGACTAATGACTATACTAATAGGTTTATACAGAACTACAGTTTAGCGATATGTCAAAGAAATGTACTTGCTCAGTAAAGCTTTAAAGCTGCATTATATTACTCTATTTTCATATTAATCTGATAGTTGTAAACTAAGATACCGTCACTTTTATGTTGTATTATCTAGTCTGCAGCATCCACTTATGATGGGAAAAGAAAGCAAACACTTGAAGCTAGAGATAACCTGGGCCCTGCATGAGGAAGGCATCTGGACATTTTTTTTAGGAGAAAAAGTCTAGATAACCCCCTGAACTATTGGCGCTGGAACACTTCACCCCCCAACCTATGAAACTGGATGTTTAACACTTTAAACTTTCGGTAACGGTCTAAATTACCCCCTAGGCGGTTTTGCTGAGTGGTTTTGGCTGACGTGGCGCACCAAAACAGCCCTACCTCTTTCTCTGCCCATGTCCTCTCTCACTGACAAGTGGTCCCACCCATCATCCCCCACCTCCAGCTCCATCCCAGCGGCCGTGAGCCTCTGCTCTCTCTCTCTCTCTGCAACATCCATCCATGGCGAGACCTCCCACTACTCTCATCGTCGTCACTATAGTCCCCACCGCACGCCCCGGCGGCTCGTTGCGAGGCCACCTCCCGTCGTCAACCTCGCATGCGCCTCGCCGCACGCACGTGTGGTCGTCGGCGTCCCGGGACACCTCTTCCTCTCGGGCAAGTCCGCTACGGTCGTCGGCGTCTTGCCCTTCTTCTTGGTCGGCACAAGCGGGCGCTGGTGCTTCGGCCTCCCATGAATCACGCAGCAATCATCACCGCCCCCTCCTTTTCGCCCCACGCGATTTCCGGCCATCAATGGTGTTCTTTGCCATTAATAAAGGCCGGGAGGCGAGCTTCATCCCAGCCCCTCCCCCTCGCCTCCTCCGTATTTAAGCATGGCTTGAGGACCCCGCGGTGGTTTCTGCTCGCTGCATCTTGGCCAGCACGTTGGCGCCGCGTTGATCTTTGTCCGGCGGCCCCGCCGCCATCGCCAGCACGTGATGCCGGGCGGACGAGTGCGGGTGCCGACGGGTTCAGCAGCGACGCCACCGCATTGTCCCGCACGCAGCGTCCGTCGAGGATAGGAGGCCACGGCAACCATGGCACGGCGTTGGCCTCCACGAGGCATCGTTGTGCTTGCGCGGCTTTCCGGGCCTCGCACGTCGCCTTCTGCGCTCCGTCGAGCCCATCGAGCTGGGCGACGATGTAGGCGACGGCGAGCGGGCGGCGCCCTCGGCGGGCGCGCCCGAATGCCCACGGCCGTGTCGCCGGCCGCGACGTGATGGTGCCTTGAGCTGCCCGATGGAAGCGAGACACCGTTCTTTGGCGGCATCCGCTCGATGATCCCGCGGAGCGCGGCATTTGGCACCACGTCGGCGGTGCGGAGCCGCTCGCCGGTGACCAGGCACATGCGGCATCCAGCCTTGATCCACCGGGTGATGGACTCGCGGTCGTATGTCGGCGGCGGTAGCCCACGGTCACGGGGTCCGTCATGAGGTCAGAGTGAGCAGGCACTGCAACATCTCGAGTCTGAGCCATTCCGGGCACCTCACCGCCCGGCCGCGTCGCTGTTCTTTGTCGCTGCCCGCACCGTCAATCGCGTGCCCGGCTCGTCTTCGGGGAAGGCAATCTCCACCGAGCGCGTCGGACCCGGCTTCTAACCCCGATGTGCTCCGGCACCCGCTGGCCGCCTCGCGTCCTCGGCGTCCGGCGAGACACCGCTCTTGAACTGCTCGGTATCGACCCGCCGCGGTCCTCGCCCCGCGCTCGTCGCCAGCGTCGGGCGCACCACCGCCGCGCCCACGCGTGCTCCGACCTCAGCCCGCGCGAGCTCCCGGCCTCCACGGGCGCATCCACTACCTCCTCCGGCGGCAGCGTCCACGGCCGCGGCGACGGACCCAAGAATCACCCGGAGCACGATGCGGCCGGTCCGGCGTTCACGAGCACGCACGCCGCAGCGCCCGGTCGCCCGCGATCGGCGAGGAGCAACCGCAGCTTCTGCATGGCCACATGCAGCTCAGTGAGCCCCAAAGCGCGACGGATGGGCCCAAGTGCCGGCGTGGCTGTCCACATAAGCAAAAACCGCCTACCCAAACCGCTCGGGGGTAAATTAGACGGTATTGCAAAGTTTAAAGTGTTAGACATCCGGTTTCATAGGTTGGGGGGTGAAGTGTTTCAGCGCCAATAGTTCAGGGGGTTATCTAGACTTTTTCCTTTTTTTTACAACATCTCGGACTTGACAGGAGTTGGAGATACTATTTCACCCGTATCATCAAGATCAGAGCGTGCAGATGCCATATTGATAGATAATGCAGCGTCCCCATGTAACACCCCGATGTTACGTTAACCAAAACCTGCCATGTCATCATCATCATTGCATAAGCATTCATCATTAGAAAACCCTAATTCAAACAATTAAAATGAGTTTACCATTCTAGGGTTTTGTTTGCGCTCTTTTATATCACATGTGTATGTGTTGATAATTTAAACTTCACTCACATGTTTACTTTTATCGATAAAAACAATCAACTAAAATGAATCTTGATGTTTGCAAGTGCTTGGCTAACTCTAACTCACACCCCAAAGATGTTTTACCAGTCAAATGAGGTGTAAGAAAGAATCAAATTTGAATTTGGAATTTAAATCCCAAACCCTAGCTTGAGAGGCTAAGTGTTGGGAATTGAATATCACTTTCAAATTTGATGAGCTAACCATAATTAATTTTATAAATAAAAGTTGCCAACCAATGGCACTATTTCAAAACTTTGTACTTTGAAAATATACTGTTGGTTGGGTTTGAAAAGTGCCACATCATCATTAATTAATTGCCCAAGAATTCAATTTGAAAATCCAATTCAAAAGCTTGAATTTCAAAGTGTTTTTGCCCCCCTTTTCAATTTCATCTCAAATATTCAAAATTTGGAAAAACTCTAAAAATACAGTTTGTGCATCTCTTTGAGCTCTACAACTTTGGTATACAAAGTTTTTCAAGTTTTGAATAAAATTTGAACTAATTTCAAAAGTTATTTGAATTGGAAAATGTCCCCTTTTGAGTTTTAAACTTTAATTCAAAAATTATTTGGTTTCATGAAAAACTTCCTAAATGAAAGTTGTAGCTCTTGAGAAATGGAACAACTTTTATTTTTTGGAGATTTTCATCTTTTATTCAAAAGTTGAAAGTAATTTTAAAATCCCTAAAGTTAGGGTTTTGCTTTAAATTCAAATTTGAAGTTCAAATTTAAAACCAGTTTGAATCTGACCAAACTCCTTTAATGAAAGTTGTAGAGCACAAAATTTGGAACAATCTGTATTTTGGGATATTTTTGTGAACAGTTCAAATTTTAAAAGTAATTTCGAAAATGGGAAGAAAAGGTGGCACTGCTACAGTGCATGAACAGGGGGGTGCCCATGCCGGCTGACTCACCGGCGCCGCCGTGGCCATTCCCGCGCCTTCCGCGGGTTTCACGCGCCGCCGTCCACCTCCACGCCGTCACGAAGCTGCCTGCCACCTCACCGCACCGTCTCTGCCCTATAAAAGCCATGCGCCGGCCGCCTTTTCTCTTTTTCCCCCTCACTGCTCGCCGCCGGCCGACGTCCACACCTTTGCAAAATTCACGCTTCACACACCGCCCTTTGCTTCCAATCGTTTGCACACAGCCCCGCAATCTTCTTGCGCACACGCTGGGCCTCTTCTCGCTTGTTTTCGTCGTCAGAGTCGCGTGCACGACGTCTTCTTCCCCGCTGCCGGTCAACCACCGCCGCCGTAAGCAACACGCCCTGGGCAGAGCAGCTCAGAGCCGCTTGTGCTCTCCTTTTTCCTTGTTGTAGTTTCGCTTTGATCTTTGAAGGCCAACGGCCTTTCCTTTTCCACGCCCAACGCCTAGACACACCGAGACGTCATCGCCAATGGGAGTTCAACGCCGCCAGCCATCCGCCGCCGCGTCAAACACCTTCCACTCATCTCCAAGCTCTCTGCGCCCGTGTTTTGAAGTCTCGGTGAGCTTCTGGAACTTACGGGGGTGTTGGTTACACTAGCGTCGTAGTAGGGATGCCGGAACAGTGGGATGCCAGAGAGCGCCGCCGCACCTCTAACGTCGTGCTCGCCATTTGTGCTTGTGTGGTGTTGCTCGAGTCGCGTTCGTCTTTGTCTTTGAGTTCGGGTGAAGCCGCTAGTCACGTTGGCACGCTTAGTTTTAACGGAGAAGCTCCGGTGATCTTGTTCAATGGGGGGGCCGCTAAGGCGAAGCCGAGCCATGGTCGCCGCCCCCAGCACTCCGAGGGTTGGTAGGGGGTGTTTAGCGGCTTCGTTGGGCGCGGCATGGAGCGTAGAGTCGGTTGGTCTAGTTGGTTGCGCCGGAGGAGGTGTCGTCGACGGGAGTCGTCCGCCGCCGTGCCGTTGTCCCCGTCGGCCGGAGAAAAGGGAGAGGAGGAAGGAGGAGCCGACAGGCCTGGCCCGCCTGTCAGCGAAAGAAAAGAAGAGAGGGGGCGGGAGGCCTTGGCGTCTTGCTACAGGCGCTGCAGGCCGAAGCAGCCGCAGGCTTGAAGGAAGTGAGCGGGCCGCATGGGCCGACCGGGCCGCCTGATAGGGGTTCGGAGAGAAAGGAAATGCTTTTTTTTTTCCTTTTTGTTTTTATAAAAGTAGTTTTCATCTTTTTGTTGTAATTTATTTTGGGCAAGTAAAAATGTAAGAAAAATATTTATGTGCTCCTTGTGATGTGCTCTGTCTATGAAAAATACTAACAATGTTTTCCCAATAAGTTTTAATGGTATGATAATTTGCTCTCTAAATTAATAAATGCAACTTCCATGATTTTTAATAATTAAAATATAAGTCCAAAAATTATGAAATTTGTTTTGTGTGCTAATTAGAGTATGATGATCTTAATTATGAAGTTTGGTTAAGTTTTGATTAAGTTTTGTATTAAGCTTAATTAATCCCTTTATTAATTAATGTTTAGTTAGTTAATTATTTGATTAATTAGGGTTTAATTAATTCCCAATTAGCAAGTTAATTAGTGGCTTTCAACGACTGTAAAAATGGTCAATAAATTAGTAATCACCTCTAATCACCATTAGGGTTGCTTGATTTTGGGATTGAGTGGCGACCCTAGGTCATTAACCCTAATGACCTTCGGCATTTCATGTTGATTGTGTGTCGCTAGTCCGTCGTCGTCGACGCTAGTTATACCTTCTTGATGCAAGGGTACCGTGAAGGAAAGTTGTACTCAAGATCGACTAATAATCGTTGCATCATTATCGCATGCTCTTTTGTTTATTGCATTGTAATCATGCATCTTTATCGTGTAGCCGCTGGGTCCGAGGAGGAAGTCGAGCCGTCTCCGGTTTCCGAAGAGGTTGGATCTGATCTTGGTGATTGGGTAGCCGATCCTCACTTCATCGAGCCCCAAGGCAAGCCCCGGATGCATTCAAACCCGTCCTTGTATTTCGAAAGTTTTTATGATTTCATGTGATGATATAATGCATAAGGTATAGAAGTTGTGTGCTATCCTACTTTGATGCATTTACCATACCTTGTTACATTACCCCTGTACACTGTTTTGATTTCGAAATGCTTAGTTGCGCTTAGCCTTGCTACTAGTGTAGGTTTTGATAAATTGTTTTCAAAAGGTGATAACGATACTCCCCGAAGGGAATTTACTAAAAACGATGTTGCTTGTTGTTTATCCTTGTTCGACGGGGTCAATGATATACAACAAGAACATGATGATGAGTAACTTCGAGACGTCGGTGGAGTGACTTGCATCGGGGAGGGGCTATTGCCCCGATGTAGTGTCGCCCACTTGTGTCGGTTAAGGACCGTCCGTTGTTTGGCCACGGGATCATGAGGTTATTGGATAGTACTAGTCGCATGCTAAAGGCGGTAAGCTCCACTTGGACTATTCGTTACTAGAACGGATAGTAGCGTGTACCCATCCTACGATGCGCACCGCCCGAAGTGACCGAGCGGCCGTAGTGAGGTGGTGTACTGTGCACCCGTGCTAGTATGGAGAAATCTAAGCGTTGAGTTGATGTATGTAAGATGTTCGGTCCTGCATATATCGTGTGGCTAGGAAGCCCCAGCTGGGTATATAAAGCGATTCGAATCGTCGTGTGCTCCACGATATGGGAGCCGTGATCCGAGTCCCGACATCGTAGTAATAATGAAAGTCTGAGTATGAGAGTTTTGAATTCGGCATATGTTTGATAAGTGATTGTTAAAGTAAGGATTGGCTTAGTCTCTTTTCGCAAAAGGGTGTCTTTTGATCTTGCTAAAGCCTCACCTTGATTCCTACTAGCCAACATTCCTGAGTCTTCTCCCCACTTTTTGGTCGGGTAAGTCTTGCGGAGTACTTTTTGTACTCAGGGTTTATTCAACCCCTGTTGCAGGTGAACCGCATGGACAAGAGTGCTACGGCCCTTGTTGCATGACGGTTGTTGAAGAAGCAACCGATGAAGAGTGAATTGAGTGGCCTTTGGGCAGGGCAACTTTTGTTGCGTGGTTTGTAATAAAGTTATATAATGATACTTCCGCTGGTTTGTAATAATAACACTCTGGTTTGTATAAGTTTTGTAAAGGATTTGTAAATTAAGTTATTGTAAGTCTTCCGCTACTCTGGTATTTGTATATGAAAACTGTTGTAATACTGTGATGTCTCTGTAAGTATCGATCCTGGAGTGATCGTGGTTTATCGGGAATTCACCCGACGGAACATTCTAGACTATGTGGTGCACAAATACGGCTGACAGAGGTCTTAGGGACAATGTCAGGTGCTTGTGGGCCATATAATTTAGAAGGTTCTGCCACACCCCAATCTGTAGAAGGATATGCATTTTTATGCGAGTCAAAGAAAGTGCAAAATTAAATTGTAAGGAAAGACTTTGTGCTTGCTAATAGCTCACACTGAAAGGGGGAGTAGCGGAATAGGCACGAAGAGTCGAACCACAAGTTGCAGATTTAACACACGAGTAGGAAAACACATTAATCCGGAGAGAACCCTCCGATAACTTGTCTACCACCGCTGCCAGCCTGATCCGCAGCCGTCGAGGCTGGATCCCGTCGGATCCACCCGCAGGGTACGCCCTGGGGCCTCCGGACATGGGAGACCTCCTGCGTAGGTGAGGCCCGTGGAACCTCGATGCCAGTGACGAACATAGGTAAATGGGAGAGGCAGAGGATAGGATGAAGCGAGAGGGAGAGGCGGAGGAAATGGGGAAGGGGAGCTGGAGGAGGAGCACCTAGGTCCACCATAGGGAGGGAGGATGTGATAGCCGTGTTGGCGGCGCCACGGACGAGGTCGCGCTATGCCGACGCGAGGAGTTCGCCGAGGTCCCCCTGCCGATGTCGCGTAGCTTCCCGCACCCCGCATGGTTGATATGTCCACCGAACTCCGCAATGCTTGTGTGGCTCCCATGCTCTAGCGACGGCGGTAAGCCGGTAGGCGCCCGCGCTGAGCTCCGCGGTGCGGCGGCGGCGGCGAGAAGGATAGGGAGAGGGGACAAGCTGAGGAAGAGATGGGTACCGGGGTGTGCGCTAGGGTTGGGCTGCAGGGGGCTCTTCACAAAACAACAAGGCTTCGGATTTTTTCTCTTCTCCGTGTTGAAATAAATTTCACATAGGGGTTCTATCCATAAAATATCAAAACGTGTTTACTGTTTAGAGACGACAAGTTGGATCGCAGGTTGATTATCACAGAGTCAGAGAGTTTCTTTGAAAAAGGTATACAGACGCGCGTCGGCCTGCGAATGAGCCACCGATGCTTGGTGGATTTCTCTCGTGCCTGCAAACTCAAGTGAGTTTAAACCAACCCTGATGCTATGCTATCAGACTTGATCATACTACCAGGTCAATTGTTTGTCTATTTCTCTTTATGTGCTCGCTCATACGGTGACATTCCGACTTTCATTTGGCTTTCTATCATCAATTGTTTTCAATTGGATTTAGATAAAAAAACAGGAAACTTCCACTTGAAAGCATTAAGCTTCACACAAGCAGGGGCTAAGTAAGGGCTCTGGGTCAGTGAAGCTATGTTTTGCATAAACAAGGTTTACGGAAGATGTAAGTTGGCAACAAGTGATTGTTAGGTTGAGATTCAAAGGAAATTTCACAAGACAGTGGCAGAAAATAACTGAGTTCCATATATAAAGAGAAATATTGGGGGCAGAACGAAACTGCACGCACAAATTTGAATCTAACACAACATTCAAGAAACAGCCATGATAGCAACCACTGGACGATCTAAACTTCAAGAAAGTCTGATTCTGTCAAGGGGAAAAAATCTACTCAAACACATCATGATACTACTAACTTTCACTAAAAATATCTCTGTAAGCATTCATGCTTCAGAATGACACAAAAAGAACGGGCGTGCAAAATTTGTACACAAGGAAACAGGTTATGAGACCTTCGTTCGCCTAAACAGTTCTATAGTATCTAGTTCCTTCCGCCAAAACTAGCTGAACCAAGAAATCAACAGCAAGGCAAATATTAACAGCAAGTAGCTCTATATGTCTTAATAAACTAGTCAGATAGCTAAGCTCCGTTCGTCATTAAAATGAAATTGGGGGAAAAAAAGAACAGATGGCTCCAAACAGATATGTCTCTGATTCGATTCTCAAAAAACAGAGTGTACTGTGTTCAGTAGAACGTGCTAGCAGAGCACAATACTTATCACAACCAAAACCAAGCTGAACTGAGATTCAAGATAACCACAACATCAACAGTCACATATAGATCAGAGAACAAGCACATCCAACAAGACATCATCACAATCACAATAACTAGAGTATTTTGGCAATAAAATGAAGCAATTGTTCGATAAATTCTCCATGTGCGGAACTTTATGAGCAGTGCATAACACTATCTTTACCATGCATCGAATCGTACCACAAAACGATAACTAAGTCGATGCATCTGAAATTACTGAAGTACTAGTTCAATAGGCCACTAAGGCACTAACTAATTACGGGGAGAAAGAAGATCCATTCACCGGGCGGCGTTAAGCCCGAGCAGCATCTGGCCATTGTCGCCGGCGGGGATGTAGGAGACGTTGGGCGTGCGCGCCAGAACGCCGGCGATCTCCTTGGCCGCCTCGATCCTCCTGAGCTCGATCAGGCCGTTGCCCGCAGTGGTGGTGGCCTCGGAGATAAGGCGCGCGGCCTCGCTCTCCCCCTCGGCGCGGACGATTGCGGCGCGCCTCTCCTGCTCGGCGCGCGCGACGAGGAACCTGGAGCGCTCGGCCTCCTGCTGCGCGACCTGCTTCTTCTCGACGGCCTGCGCGAACTCCGGCCCGTAGGCTAGGTGGGTGATGGCGACGTCGTCGAGGACGATGTTGAACTCGCGGGCGCGCTGGGTGAGCGATTCGCGGACGAGCGCGGAGACGCGGGGCCGCTCGGTGAGGAGCTGGTCGGCGTTGAACTGCGCGACGACGGCCTTGAGCACCTCGTTGCCGATGGACGGGAGGACCTTCTCGTCGTACTCGAGGCCGAGCGAGGTGAAGATGTCCGGGAGGTGCTCGACGTCGGGCCGCGACAGGACGCGGAGCGTGAGGCTGACCATCTGGAGGTCCTTGGTGCCGGAGGTGGAGGAGAAGCTGTGGGGGCGGGTGCGGATGTCGAAGATGAAGGGCTTCTGAAGGATGGGGACCAGTAGATGGGTGCCCTCCTGCGTCGTCTGCGGGAGCACGCCGCGGACGCGGTCGAAGATGACGGCGCGCTCCCCGCCGTCCACCGTGTAGAAGGACGTGGAGGCCGCGGACGCCGCCACGCCCAACCCGGCCGCCACCTTCGCAATCCGCGTCAGGAACGACACCGCCGCCTGCCCGCCGCCCGCCATCGCCGCCTCCTTGATCTTACTTGCGGTGGGGGATTGCTCGCTGGTGGTGAAATTCCCTTTGGTTTGGGGTTTCGGGTGATTCGGCGGCGTGGTGACCTGGGGATTTTAAAGCCGTGCACGGGACGCCGCATCTCCTCCCCTTTTCTTGGCAGGGAAGAAGATGAAGGTTCCAGTTAGCCGTGTTTAGGTGGACGGCAGCGATGTGGTGCCGAGATTCGTGCGTGGGCCTGGTGCGAATTGGGCCTCGTGTTGGTTAGGGGACTGTGGGCCAGCCTGTCCGAGTTGGCCCGCGTTCTGAGTAACATATACTTGTTCGATACTTATCTGTATAGGTCAGTTCGAATTTAAATTTAAATGGTGAGGCCTTGTTGTTCTTTCTTTTTTTGAAATTTTCTAAGCGTACTTTTTAATTACACGCTTCATCAAAATTTGTAATTTGCCGATTATACTTAATGTTGCAAAGCAGTCTTTTCTACACTTGGCAGTAGATTACAACATTTACCGATTCATAGGAAAATCACATTTTATTCTACTTCTATGGGAACGTTTTCAACTAGAGCTTATTAAATCCATGGCTAATTACAAGTTAGCTGATAAAAATCAACCAATAAAAAGTTAGAAACTATGAATCGTTCAGCTGGGCAAGTACATTACTACACATCGGCGGTTTCATACCCTGTCTCATGCAGTGCCACGTAGGATTTTAGCTGATGTGGAGGAAAAAGAGAGAAGAGAGAGAAAGAGGTCGTTGTTTCACGAAATAACCACCTCATATGCTAAAACTTAGGACTATGAGACAACTATTATACCATTGTACGAGTTGTTGTTGTTGCCATGCAACTCACAAACATTCCCTTTATTCTAGCACAAATTAAGGAATTATGAGTTACTATAAGACAACTTAAAAATAACTATTATATATATTGTCTATTATGTCGTCTTGAAATTATATGGCACTATATGAGACCGCTTACGATACAACACCAATATATACTTGCCCTTATGGTTTTACATGCATGTAGATTGTTTGTTATTAACATAAAAATATATTAGCTAATAGTTATTAGTTGGTTGGAGGCAGCTAATATTGGTAGTTTGGGTTTTTGTCTTTTTACTAACTATATACTCTGTGAGCAATAAGCTGGACCTTTGGAGCATCTACAACTTTATTAATAATTTTGTTAGTTTTAATAGGCCCATATATGCTAGCTGTAAATTATTCTACTCATTTACTACTAATTTCCAAATGCCAAAAAAATACCACGACTATTATTACTCTCTAAATAATGTTTTGTTTGGTAGGGTATTTTCCAATTGATTTCAACTTTAAAGTTAAAGAAGTCGAAGAGGCCACGCTTAGTTTTTTTACTAGAAGAAATGTGAAACCACCTAATCGTGGTAAGCGTGGCCTCTTCGACTTCTTTGACTTCAAATTTGAAATTAATTGGAAAAACTAACTCACTTCTCTGACAAAGTTGTTTTATAAATCACTGTTCCTAAAAAATAGACATCTAAAATCAGCCTTTGGTTAAAACGATGACGTGATCTTTTAACCTTGATTCAAGATTCATTCATCTTGGTGTCAGTTCATAACATAATTGTGAATTTAGATCCGTTACGTCTTCATCTCATGGCTCACAGCCGTTGCTTGAACAAATGCTATTTTTTAGGCACATGAAAAATAGCAAATCTCTTTATAAATAAGTGTTCAGTAGAACTTTATAAAAAAAACCCAAAGCTGAAATCCCTCGAAAAGCCTCGCTAAAGAGGTCTAGAACTAGCGCCTTGTTCAGATTGCAAATAATTGCAATCGATGAATAGTAGCGCGTTTTAGTTTTTATTTGGTAAATATTGTTCAATCGTGCCTAACTAGACTCAAAAAGATTCATCTCGTGATTTATAACTAAAACTGTGTAATTAGTTATTTTTTTACTTATATTTAGTGCTCTATATATATGGATAAAAATTGATGTGATGGAGAGAGAGTGGAAAAAATTACGCAAATTCACCAAAGACAACGAGGCCTAGAAATGCATATCGTTTCAATTACGAGTACGGCTGCCAAAACCAGTATCCACTGCACATTCCCTAGTGCGCCCGCTGCACACGTGCCACGCCTCCACCGGTCCACCCCGTGCCTTCTCAGTTCTCACTTCTCAGCACCATTCCCCTCTGCGCAATTTCCCTAAACCACAAGGTTCTCTCCATCATGCCCGGAACATTAGGGTAGTTGGGCTTCCACCGCCCGCTTCCGCTTCCGCCCCAAAAAATTGGAAACAGGCAGGCCCCCTTCCGCTCCAACGGACGCACGCAGGCGCAGCCAGTGGAAAGGCGCAGCACAGCAGCGGCTGCCGCGGCGCGCCCACCTCCCTCTCCGCCTTTCCGTTTCCCACACACACCTCTACTGCAACCGCCACGCCCCCCTAGCAGCAGCAGCAGCAGCAACCAACTCCCCCCTTCTCCCCTCCTCCCTCCTCCTCCCCCAATCTCTTTCCCGCTCCAAAATGGCGGACTCCCAGGTGAAATTCCTCTCCCCGTACCCCGCCGCCGCCGCCGCCCCGATGCTCGAGCTGATCGGGGAGTCTTTCTCGTGCAGGTGGAGGCGATGAAGAAGGCGTACGCCGGGATCATGCTCAACATGGCGCAGGAGTCGGCGGCGCGCGTGCTGGCGGCGGGGCGGCGCGCGGCGGCGCTCGCGGCCGGGCTCGAGGCCGCCAAAGACGACGGCGTCGCCGCGCTCCTGCGGCTCAAGGCCATCATGGAAGCCAGGGTATGCCTCTCCCTCCCTCTCCGTTTGAACCCACTCGCTTTGGTTGGGTGCCTTCGTGAATCGCTCGGATTTTTTTTCTTTTTGGGATTTTGCTGGTGTGCGTACGATGCGAGCAGTTTGGATTGGAGGATGCGAGGCTTTGCGTTTTAGGGGCGGTTGTGGGATTGATTGTGTCGGGTGGAGTTTGGAATTCTTTGTTTCTGTTCGCCGGGTGTTGGTGGTCAAGGCCCATTTCAAATTTGGAATTCGGGCGACTGGGATTTGAAGCTCGTAGGGTATGGATTCCGTCTTATCGGCTTCGTGGTCCTGGTTTCTGCTTTAGGGATGGTGGTGGTGAAGGTCCAGTTCAAATTTCGCATTCCGATGACTGAGATGTGGAGCATGTAGGATACGGATTTCGTCCTCTCGATTTTGTGCTCTTGTTTTCTGCTATCGGGACGTTGGTGGTCCAGTTCAAATTCGGCGCTAGTAACATCTGGGTTTGGCTCGTAGGATGGGGACTTTTGATTGTGTGCTTCTTGTTTCTGCTATCGGGATGTTGGTGGTGCAGTTCAAATTTATTATTGGAGTGGATGGGATTTAGAGCTCATAGTACACGGATGATGGATTTCGTCCTCAGGATTTGCAATTGTACATTGTTGTTTGTGCAGTGGTATTGTTAGAACTTAGATAACTTTGTATCTGTCCCCTAGGTTGATTCATAGAATCCAGGGTAACTAATACATTCTTTGTGTATGCGTGAGAGAATGGTTATTTGACTTGGAATCACCGAATATGTTTGAAAAACAAATATCATGCTTTGGAATTGTTAGTTATACTCTTCATGCAGTAGCACTACAGATTTGCCACGACTATGGCTGTGCAGTAGACCAGTATTGAGGGTCTAACCGACTAACATGTGCAAAATGCCCAGCTGTACGTTCTTTGTCTTACATTGTTAGCATCTGTGCTTGAGTGCTTGTAAGTTTGCAGAGGTATGGCACACAATCTGTTGATGTTGTTGGGGTCCTCAAGCATCTGAAGGTGTATTCAGATTAGTCTTTTATTCTGATAGCGCAGAGGAGGGTGCTGCTGTGGTTGCTGGTAGCCTGAAACCATTAAACTGATTGGCACGCACTGGTTTTTTATTATTATAGGCTTTTGATTGATGTGCCCTGCTACTGTGTCTTCACTGATTTGTTGCATTTGTCTTGACAATACCCTTTTTTCCTTTCCACCTGTGTGGATGTTTTTCCCTGTGTTAGGAATGTACTATTTCTGTCTGATGCTGCATGCATCAAAATATAGCACATCTAGCCAGTACTGGTGATTTTGGCAATACTGCTGGTAAAAAAATGGGTTTATGCTTGTTTGAGGGTAATGCAGAATCAAATAAAATATAATTGCAACTTTTGGTGTCTGCTTGATTGGAACCCAGAGTTGGGCCATAGGGGCAACTGTCCTGTAGAAATTTGTTGCATGAATATATTTTCTTTTGGGTTGACTTCCATGCTGCACTTTCGTTTTTGTTTTCTGGCAGATTGTACAGTTTAGTAGTCCCCCCTTGTCTTTTTATAGTTAAATTTACACCAATCATTATGATCATTCATATTTCTCTGACCATTTTGGAGTGATTCTTGATATTTTAGCGGACTATTTTCGTACTTCAGTGTCGACTTTATTTCCATGTAATGCATAAGATTGGAGTTGTCAGTGTTATGGCCAGGTCGAGTACAGAAAGGGTCCACTGCCGTTTCATGCTACCTTCAGAGACTTGGTGCAGTTTCTATTGTGAAGGTTCATGGAAACAATACAATTACATTCACTTTGTGTAATAGCCAAATTGTCATATGGATTGTTTCAATCCAGATAGTGATGCCTCTCCACATTAGGTTACTGTTGTGAACTAGTTGGCCCAGTCACAAATTCATTGTATGTTATGTTCTGGTTATTACCAATTTTGTGATTTGATATATAAGGTCTTTTGCAATGTAAAGACGTAAAGTCATTACTCATATTCACCTACTGTTTTCTTAGGACGTTGTGGAAATAATATGTTGTGTCATTGACACCATGTTTTGATTTAGCCATCCATCTATGGTGCTTACCTATGCTAAATTTGCCATTTGTCAATTTTTTCCATGTGCATATGATAATATTATGATCTGGCTGGTTTTTATTTGAAATGAGGTGGAAAAGGAATATATGGATCTTGCTCAAAGTATGGATGATCAATTAAGAAGCATAATTTTTAATTATATAATATGCTATTGCATTTTTTATCGTCAATAAGAGAACAGCTCTGCAACTGCAGCTTTCGACCAGCGCCTAATCTTCAAATCCATTATCCATGGCTGGTTTAGTGCTATCATCTTGTAGACTTGTACAAGGAGCTACCCAGACAATTTAAAGTCTAGAATGATGTAGAAAAGGTTGTTTCTACAAATTTTTTTTCAGAATATGAATAGAAGAAGCTAGCGATAGATCACTTGGTAGACTACGCTAAGGAGGCTATCAACCACCCACCCAGACTCAAACCACTCAACCCGGGCACTTCCAAATTTGGGATACCTCCCTGAGATTTCTTAGTTCTTACTGTACTAGTGTATACCTTTGGTATGACCCTACCTTAGGAGCAGCGCCAGGGGTACGTGTCTCCCTGTGGTTAGTGCTCTTCTCTTTTTTGGAACACGACAGTAAAAGCATCATCTACAAACTTCTCAATACAGTCTATTTTGTCGCATATATAAGGTATAAACTCAACCAACCTGGAGGGACTAAGTGGTATTGTAAATAAGAAGAATTAAATTCAAGTCAAAGAGGACTCGGACGTGGGTAGCGAGATTGTACATACACACCCACACCAAGTTAGGCCCAGTTCCTGTGTTGCATATCATATGATTTTCGAGAAAATGTTGATTATTTTTTGGCTGTGTTTATGTTACACATTCCAATCATGTACTGTATTCACTAATACTTCTTTTCCTAAATTGTTTGATAAGGACTCGTAGGGATTTATAACACCCCCCCCCCCCCCCCCCCCACCCCCCCCAGTATGGGGCCTTGAGTATCCATTGCGCTAGAGTTGGGTCAGCCAGTTATGCAAGGCCTTGAGTTTTTTTTCTTTCTTTTTTGTGACACCAATGGATTGTATGGAATGAATTGAGCCAGTGGTCAGTCAATGCGATTCACTTTTTGTTCTGATTTATTTATTTCTTTAATTCTTTAAAAAGACTTGTCCACATGTGTAACTGCAGCTGTCTAGTTATTTGCTTTTGAACTTTATCTGTAATGAGTGCATTCCTGAAACTTGTTAGTGTGTCTTCTGCAGATAAAACAGAAAGAACTGGAAGCTTCAATGCATGTTAAGAAGATCAAGGAACTAGAAGTGCAATTGCATGATTCACAAAAAATGCTATGGCCTCTCTTAAGGTTGAGCTGCAGAGGGCAAATACTGAATTAGAGCTGACAAGGAAAACTTTAGCTGACGGAAGAATGAATAGACTTCCCACATCCAATAATAAAAACGCCAGTCCTCGTTCTAAGTTGCATCAACAAGGAGTATTGTTGAAGAATAAAAAGTCTGGAAACAACAGTGATGACACTTGCCTTGTTCCGATATCCAAGAAGGATAATGAAGCAGTGGAAAACTTGGAGGAAATGGATCGCCGCAGCCCTGATCTGCCATCATTAATGGAAAGAAATAAGAAACCGAAGTTCTATCATAGTGGGTGTACACAACGTATTCATGCACTTAAACAGCAGACTCAAAGTACAGATGCATTCCTGAAGCAAAATCAGAAGCAGGCCACTGCATTAAATAGCCGCTCAAAGGCCAGAAAGAACAATGCTGCTAAAAACCCTTGTCACACAAGGTCCATCATGGAACAGATACTTCAAACGAAATTTCAGGGTAAGTTCAAGCGCAAGAGAGGCAGAAGAAGCAGGCCTAGTTATAAGCATGATAATTCCAGTGAACACGGGGAACCAGAATATAAGTTATCTGATAGATCTGAATCTGATGGAAATGGCTGCTTGCTGCTACTTCAGGCACTTGAACAGGATCTTTCACCTCCAAAGATGTCTGCTGAACATGATGGGGAGACCTTAACTGACCTGAAGGAAGACTTGAAAATGAGCAGGAGGGATGCTGAGTTAAGTCGGTGTACTGCTTTCCCGGAACTGATTGATGTACTTGCAGTCAACAGCGTGCAAATGAAAAGAAGAAAAAGAACAAAGACTGTCAGGGTTTTGGAAGTTGATTTTTCTGAAACCAAAAGTGTTCCTGAACCAGCTAACACCCAGCTTAGGACCAGTGAGGAAAGCATGTCTGGTAATCAATTGATCTCTGAGATGGCGGAGAATCACTCTGATACAGCCACCAGAAACAGTGGCCCTTTCTTGAAACGTGCTGCTGGAGATTTGATGCATCAGACTGATGCTGGTACTAGTCAATTTGATCCTGAAATCAGCTCCGTAGTGTTCCTTCAGTTGACCAAAAATGAAACTACAGATTATGGTACGTTCAGAAAGCTTTTTTTGTTTACATGTTCTGTCCTTTCATGTAAAATTGGTCAATTTTTAATGTGGTTTGGATAAAAAAATTCTTAACATGATGCAGGTAACCTGGTGGTGGACCAGCAGGCGCTGATAACACCAAACAATAATACTGCAAGCTTGAAAGAGGTTAATGAGGATGGAAGCTGCAGTTTGGCTTCACCTAAGGCTGATGCTTCGACTGTTTCCCTAGACAAAGAAAATTTGAAGGTGTCTTCTGGCCTTCCCATGCAAGCTTTAGAGAAACATGATATTCCAGTTGGCAGCTCCCTGAACAAAAAAGAGCATACAAAGGCCTCTTCTGGAGCTTCCATGCAAGCTGAAGGTGCCAAACATATCAAATACACATTCAATCGCAGAAAGCGCAAGGGTATCTCTATGGACAGCACCCCTCAGCATGCTGTCCCTGATGAGAGCAGTGACCTGTGTAGTCCAACTAACAAGCAAAAGCTTCATCCAGATTATGTGGAACAGGATGATTTGATAGATTCTCCACAAGGCGACAGTCAACTAGTTCAGGTTGCCGAACAGGTATGCGATTTTGCCATTTCTTACGAACATCTATCATGCAGAGTATTAACCATTTCTATTGTTTTGCAGCTCATTTTTTTGTCAGAGCATATGTGATTAGAGTTTTGATACATAAAGCTGAAGAAAGGACTGGTTTGGTCACTATATGAGACTCCTGATAAGTGAATTTTGTAATATTCTAGATCCATTTGATTTCTTCGCTGGATGAGTAGGAGAGTTCCGGTGGCGACAGCAGAGAGGTATTAAAGAAGCAGCTCAACTCGAGGGTTGTTACTGTAGCAGAGTGTATAGATTAAGCAGTAAGTTCAACTGTTATTTAGTTGATATGACATTGAAATTAGTATTTAAGTAGGTTATGAAGTTTTAGTTATCGTTGTGTAATTGTGTTATTTATCGAGTCATTAGAATTCAAAAAGGGAAAGCATTGTTCCCTGCACAGATGTATTTATTAAATTTTAAATCATTCTCTACCCCTAAAGTTTCTCTGTTTCTTGGGAGTTCCATTCTCGCTGTATATCCTTTGTAGTTTGTCTTTGTTGCCAACTTCGTCTATTTATACCCCATATTTCATTACTGCTAATGTAGTATAGGATTCGATCTGATATCTGATACTTGTATCATGCTTGGGCGGCTCTGCACGCTGGGGTGGCTCTGCACGCTGCTCCATGCTCTATATTAGAGGCGGTGTAAAGCAAGAAGTTAGACTCTGCTAGTCTGCTTCTTTGCGAAACAGACCTACTGGGATAATTCTAAGCGCCCGCAACAGCTACAGTGGGAAGTATACATTCGCATGGAGTATCAACTTTGGCAGTTTGGACCTTGCGGCTTAAGCAAGAGCAACATCAGCAAGTGCTACTTGGTACTTTACCTCATTGGATCCATTTTTGAATCAGATGTTTCATTCAAGGCAGTTACGGATGGATAGGCGTTGAGAAGAAACGAAAGCCTTTTTAGCACTTGTATTATTTTGTTTACTTACAACTCGATCTCAACGGACTGCGATCAAGATCGTCTAAGCTCTTCTCATTTCCGTAGGAACAGATTTACATGCTCTTCTCACACCATAGGGGCAGCTGTACCTCCTCATCGTCCTAGTATTGGTTATATGTAAATGGTTATTATAAACTCTATACCTAATCCGTCTGTTACTGCTGCCTCCCTACACAGCGTCTATGTTAAGTTTGACACGGCTCCAAACAACCCTGGCTCTTTGCTACAGTGCACGTACGAATCAAAGCCAACTCCTAGTTTATTTTGAGAAAAACAAAAATAGTTCCTGACTACAGTTTTTTTTAAATTAAAATTAGAGCCGATCAGAGCTCCATCAAACGAGACCAATAAAGTGCAATTGTTGTATTTTATATATAACATTTGATGTTAAAAAGTAGAGCAATGCTACTGAAAGGTTCTAAATGGCAAAGCGAGTGTTGCGCTAGCCTAGTGGGGGGTTGCAAGCCAACTTAACCAATTCTAGCAATCCTAATACACTAGGCACACTAAGATTAATGTCCTTAGCAACAAACTATACTACACACCCTAATATGCTACTTTGCACAAAAGTAATCACGAGAAGAAGAACCGAGAGGTGCAAACTGTGCCTTTGGGATGATGACCAATCACCGTCTTGTCAATACAATTAAACCCGAAGAGATGATCCAATAGAGAAATCCAAGTTGATCTCGAAGGATCAAACCACACAAGAACACCGAGGGACACAAGATTTTTATCCCGAGGTTCACGTGCTTACCGGCACGCTACTCCCCGTTGTGTCGACCACACACTCGGTAGTTCGGTGGCTAATCGGCGTCACAAGCCAAGCCCTCACCGGGCGCCACAAGAACTCACACAAAGTGAGGGTAACTCAATGACACGAGATTCCACTAAGGATTCCTTTCGCGATCTCCCGCGGGGTGGGATCAACACCCCTCACAATCACCTCCGGAGTGGCCAAGAACAATCTTCAACCTTGCTCAACTCTGGCTCGCTGCTCCAACCGTCTAGGTGACGGCAATCACCAAGAGTAATAAGCTCAATCGCAGCAAGAACGCTCACTAGTGCCACTAGATGCTCAATCACAAGGCAAATGCACTAGAAGCTCTCCCAATCACTCGCTAGATCAATCAAGAGGCATACAAAGAGAGGGAGATGGCTTGCTTAGCTCTAGAGGATGTCAAGTATGTCAAAGTGCCAAGCGAGACTCCCTAGAGCCGGCCATTTCACTTATACAGGTGTCCACAAGAACACCTAGCCGTTACACACAAACAGCCGTCAAAACAACACTGACCGGACGCGCGAGACGAACCGACCGGACGCGTCCGGTCCAGCGTCCGGTCGCACATAAAAGCCCACGTGTACTAGCCGTTTGAATATTACCGTTCGCGTCCAACGTCACGAACCCTTGCGCGCAGCCGAGCAACCGACTGGACGCGTCCTACGCCCGACCGGACGCTCGCACAGTGCGAGTCCGGTCGCCCACCAGAGAGGTCCAAAACGTGTTTTTCTCGACCGGACACGTCCGCTGCCTACTGACCGGACGCACCCCGTGTCCGGTCCACTCTTTGCCCAACTCGGCTGCAAACGACCCTTGGCACCGGACGGTCCGGTGACCAGCGTCCGGTCCCTTCCAGGACAGCGTCCGGTCACCTCTAAGTGACCCCTTTTCATCCGAAAACCTCCGAGTCCCGCCTCGCAAGCTCGGCGGGAGGATTTCACACCCAAACACCATCAACCCTTGCTCTCATGTGCCAACACAAAAGTGTTTCTCCACTTGTGCACGTGTGTTAGCCTTTTCAAATGAATTTTGCAAGAGATTGTTAGCACACTAGGTCCCTCATGCATATGCAAAGTCATTGCTCACCTAGTGGCACTTAGATAACCGATATTGCGCGACATTGCCCCTCTTAATAGTACGGTTATCAATTCTAAATCCGACCATCAACTTCTCTACTCACCTATGGCCGGCAAAATAGAAATGCCCTAACATATACCTTTGCCTCTAGTATTCCATCTTGCTCCTCATCTTTCTTCATCTCCAAGGGTGGCACTTGATCATCTTTGGTCTCCACCATCACCTTGATCGCTATTCCACCACTTGGCTTGGACGTTCCCTTTCTCCAATGCTACACACTTAGCAATAGGGTTAGTCCTAGGTTTCATCAATTAGCCAAAACCAAACTAGGGCTTTCAGCTACGGTACATACTTTACTCTCGAGGAGGTAATACCTCAAATAAATCTGAGCCCTTAATTTTTTAAATTTTTTTTGAATTAAAGGCATTAATTAATTAATCTAGAAAAAAAAAAAAAATATTGTGGAATCCTCAAGTGACGGAGATAGAAACCCGCAGGTGCCCCCCTTCCTTTTACTAGCCTACGTGCCATTCCTTTTTTCCGATCCGTGGTCCGTGAATCATTGGCGACACAAACAATAACGAAAAACATGCAATTTCAGCCGCACATGACATGTTACGAAAAAATGATATGTTGTAACGTTGGCTGACACATAAAAACTACAGTCAAGTGTGTATTTTTACATGATAAAAAAAGTTGTAACGTAGTATGTTACATGTACTTTACGCACAATCTAACACGTATGCTCAAGTACCACATGCAGCGCTAACATGATATGCAAATCACACTAGCATGTCACGTTGGCACACATGCAAATCACATCCGTGCAAATTCAAATGTATCAATTCACATGTAAAATTAAGTCCAAATTTGCAAAATAAAAAATTTACCGTATCCGCCAAATCACTCATGCATCAATCAAATCTAAACAAAAAAAAATTTTATATGTAAAACTTTCCTAATTACTTTATAAAATAAAAAACTAAATAATATATATGTCACATATTACCTCTTGAGAGGTAATAGGTGATCATAACCGCCCGATCAAAATAAATAAACGGCTCACAAGTGATTTGGAGGTACCACAACAAGACCTAAAAAAGTATACTTCCTCTTGGTGCAAGTACTTGTTGATTTGGTCTCTTTGCAATCTTCAAAATACCACTACTAATGTTTTATGACTTCTCGGTAACTTTGGCCTATATTTATTTGTTTTCAGTCTTATAAAACAACTAAATACAAGTATTATGGATCTGAGGGGGTAGTACATTTTGCTGGGACCTGCTGCTGCAATTGGGCCAGCAGCTTCTTTAGGCCCACTAAATCGTGGGTCGGCTCGGATTGTTGTTTCATGTGCCGCTGGCGCTTTTCCTTCATTTTTGAAGGATGCTTTGTCAGAGTTTGGCTTGGGTAAAAAACATACAGAGGGTCTAAAAAAACATACAACAATTCATGGCAAACTCGGAACTTAAAAGCCCATTTCAATATCTTGTTGATCTAACTGGATAAACTCGGCCACAATTCGTATGCCTCCTATGTTATTTACAGGAGAGCAGGCCGAAGCCGAGGCCGAAGCAGAAGCAGCAGCAAACTGAAAACTGGTATTACAAACTACCCAGAACCAAAGGCAAAATTAAGCCACGTACACTACACAACAGCACAAGACACAGGCACGCACCGATGATCAATTGTGAGTCTGACATGCGTGCCCTACACGTCCATTCCTTCGACGGCCTCCGTGACGGCGACGAAGTCGTCCATCTCCTTGTGCCCGGCCGCGGCGCCGGCGCCGTCGGGCGCCACCGCCGCGGGCAGGCTGCTGGCCTTGTACTGGTGCCTCCTGGCGAAGACGACGAAGACGGCGAAGTTGGCGACCCCGAGCAGGGCGAGCATCCAGTAGAAGAGGTCGAGCCTGCCGCGGTCGAGGTTGTTCCGGATCCAGGCGCCCCTGGTGGCGCCGTCGACGGCGAAGACGAGGAAGCTGCTGAGGAAGAAGCCCATGGAGAGCGTGACGAGGAAGAGGCCCGTGCTCATGGACTTCATCCGTTCGGGCGCCTCGCGGATGAAGAACTCGAGCTGGCCCACGTACGCGAAGGCCTCGCCGGCGCCGACGAGGAAGAACTGCGGGACGAGCCAGAAGGCGCTGATGGCGGCGTGGCCGGCGGCGCCGCCGTTGGACGCGTCGCGGCGCTTCTTCTCGACGAGCGCGGAGACGGCCATGGCGGCGACGGAGAGCGCCAGCCCCGTCCCCACGCGCTGCAGCGAGGTGAGCCCCTGCGGGCGGCCCGTGAGGCGCGCGGCCAGCGGCACCAGGAGGCGCTCGTTGAGCGAGGTGAAGAGGAGGATGGAGAGGAAGAGGAAGACGGAGAGGGAGCCCGCCGGGAAGACGAAGGTGGAGCCGGGGTGGAGGCGGCGGTCCATGCGCGTCGCCTGCTCCACCGAGAAGGTGGTCATCTGGGAGTAGACCGTCCAGAAGAGGATGCAGGTGGACCAGATGGGCAGCAGCTTCACCACCATCTTCACCTCCTCAACCTCCGTCACCGTCGACGCCGGCGCTGTCGTCTGCTGCTGCTTCCCCAGGTCCGCCGTCTCCACGATCGCCGCCTTGTCAAGGCACCTGCATGACGATGCACGGCAAATTAAAAGAGAAAATTAAAAATCGATCAGCGATCGATGCTAGCTGCACGTAGTGTACTGTACACATCTGTCGTGGTTGTGAACTCAAGTGCGCGTGATACACACACGTACACGTACTAGTACAGCAGTACTCTACTACAGTCCTGTACTGTACATGATAGCTACTGCTCGTAGTATACGACGACGTCACGTACGTACTCTACGACAGGTTGTTCGGCGGTGCACCGATCCGACTACTACTCAGCTAGTACGTACTGTACTGTACGTGACAGAGACCTCACGATATTGCAGCAGGGGGGCGGTGTGTGCGTAACTCATCACACACGCCCGTGCTGTCACCACTGGCTGACTCAGCACTAGAGCAGCTAGTGAGACCGAGAGAGGCCGGCACATCGGCCAGTTTTTTCGGCCGGAACAGTGTACGAGCTCTCGCGGCACGTCTACCTGTCACCACTGGCTGACTCAGTTGCCATCGCTCGCGGCCTCGCGCATGAGAACTTTTGCTCTATTTTTTCGAAGTCCCGTTGTGTAGGGCCTGGCCACTGAGTTCAATAATTCCATCTTTGCCAAAGAGTATCTAGCCTTGTTGGCTAGATGACAACCCTCAGATTCTAAATTTGATCTCTGTGAGGATGAATTTCATGTCTAAGTGTAAAGAAACCTCTCCATCTGTCCTGCACTAAAACCGGGATCTAGAGATTTTCTCAATATATGCATAAAAGGATCTTAATAAAAATACCAGTGAGGACGTCGTAGCCCTGCGGATCTTAAAGTTTTAATAATTCGCTCTTTTCTATACGTGCTGTGTTACCAACTGGCATGAAGGGTACCCTTACCCTACCGGGAGTCGGCTCTCGTTACCCGTTTTGGCTTCTCCATCTCTGCTGTCCACATTTTGAGCCGTGACACTGACACGAGGTCCGGACAAGTGGCATGTGATGGTACTAACAATAGACAGATCTGCTGCCCAACTCGTTCCGTGTCATGGTCATGCCTACACTTCCGATCCTGCCTCAGATCCAGGACCTAGTGGGGTTCCGGGTCCATGCTAGCTAGCAGTACAACAATCACCATGGAAGTTTCATGTGGCTGGGCCTTTGCCCTTGAAACACGCCGTGAACTGATGATGATGCAAACAAACAAGGACGCAGCAACCGCATGCACGTATTCTCTGCACCAGCGGTTACTACTTACGGAGTACTACTACCTCGGTCGTACTGGTAGCACGTCATCGTGTCGAGTACATGTACACTACTCCTGCATGATTGTCTGATCCGTGTGCCAGCAAGCAAGCAAAAGCATAAGACTCCGACTTTTATGTATTTGCCTCGAGCTAACTAAGCTAACAGGAGTAGCTCGTAGATTGCTCGCCGACGCTGAGCCTAACATATACTCCTACAAGCGTGATGCATACTGTATACGAATGCGATGGCAAACTAAAGGAGAAAGGGATGTCAATGTGCACGCACAGCCACAGCTGCGCTAAATGCGTTACCTGAGCCTGTCCGTGTGGGCGACCTTGGCGGCGGCGAACCCGTGGAGCTCGGCGGCGTCGGCAGGGAGCGGCAGCCGGCGCTTCCTCCACGCCGTGGCGAGCACCCGCCCAATCACCGTGAGCGGGCTGCCCTGCGGCCTCCGGTACCGGTACCTGGGCGTGCCGGCGACGAAGACGGCGACGGCGAGCAGCATGGCGACGGCGGAGACGCCATAGCCCCACCCCCGGCCGACGTTGTCCTGCACGTACACCAGCACGGTGACCGCGAAGAGCGACCCCAGGCTGATGCAGAAGTAGAAGCGGTTGAAGAAGAAGACCATGGCGCGCTCCTCCCGCGGGTCCCGCGCGTCGAACTGGTCCGACCCGAACCCGGACACGTTCGCCTTGAGCCCGCCGGCGCCCGCCGCCACCGTGTACAGCGCCGCGTACAGCATCGCCAGCTGCCCGCCGCTCGCCGGCACGCACTCGTGGTGCCGCGGGCCGCGGGCGTTCGCGCACGCCGGCGGCCGCATGCTCGGCACCGTCGTGTCCACCGTCAGCAGGCTCACGCCCTGTCATCATGTTGGTTGTTATTAGTACAATAGAATAGTACATCGTGTGCAATGGTGGCGATGTATACACCACCAAGCCAGCATGACGACGACGACGACGACGTACTGTGGCGGCGATGGTGGCGGAGATGGCGATGGTGAGGTAGCGGCCGAGCTTGGCGTCGGCGAGGAAGCCGCCGAGGAGGGCGAGCAGGTTGAGCGTGCCCATGAAGTTGGTGACGACGGTGGCGGACCTGGAGTTGGAGAGGTGCAGCTCGCCGACGAGGTAGGTGACGAGGTTCATGGAGATGCCCATCACGCACACGCGCTCCGCCAGCTCCGTGCCCAGGATCAGCCCGGCGCCCAGCCACCCGCCGGTCCGCGACTTGTCTACCGGGTTGCCGCGGAAGTCCACTGCCTCGTCCTGCCCGCCGTCGCCGCCGCCGCCGTACCCACCATGACCCCCACCGGAAACCTGCACATCATGCACCAAACGCTCATCAGTCATCATCAGAGCTCAAACAACAGTAATAACGTAGTACGTCGTCCTTGAATCGAAACTAATGGTACCATTGCTGAGCTTTGGCGCTGTGCCTACGAAGAAGAGGAAGGAGAGGAACGAACGTTTGTGCTGTGTGAGCTTGCCGAAGAGGATGGATGAGGGCGGGAGAGGATTTATAGGGCGGGCAGGAGCCGGGCACATGAACCTGCACTGCTCTGCTGCTCGGGATTCTCCTCTTGCCACCCCCCTCCCACTGCAAATTACTAGTAGTAGCTGGATTTGGGCAGCGAGCGTTGGTGAGGTGGCCAAAACGAAGATGACGACTGGCTGCCGAGGCGGAGACGGGAGAGACGCCCGCGCGTTCGGCCCTTGGGTCCCCCGGGAAGCGGGAACGGACAAGTAGCGCGGCGATGACCTGGCGGGGTTCCGTGCGTGCGTGCGTGGTCCGTTCGGATGCTGGGCTGGACCTGCCAGAATCTCCGGTACTGTATGTGGGGTGAAGGGGAATTTCCCACCAAAGATTGCAGTTGCAGTGTCGGCCGGATCCTCTCTCTGCGCTCCGCATATGGTCTGGTTTTAGCCACCGTATGTATATGGTTTGATGCCTGCTGTCAAGCCACACAATCCCCCTCCCGTAACGTCTAAATCGAGCCCCATGTTACATGCTTAGGAGTATGTCCAACAAAAGCATCTTTCTTTGTATCTATCTATACATACGGCCAGGCTCTCAGCGTTTGCTTCTCAAGTGGTGCAGCGATCATGTGTGTGTCGCGCATGTCACTGCAAAGTAAGTAACTCCTGATTTAGTCACTTGATTTAGCCTGTTCGATTCGAAACGATGCGATATGACATGACGCCTCATCTTTATCCTTTGCTGTTGGGCTGACGATGCCTCACCATCAACGCAGGCAGGACATAGCAGAAAAAGCCTAGTAGATGACTGATGAGAAGCTGGATGAGGAGGGCCCAAGTGTTGTAGATTAGCTGACTGATGCAGTACCATGTTATGTATCTTGAATCCCATAACGATGCATCTCAGCAGCAGCTTTGAACTTTGGTGGTGGTGTTTCCGAAAGAAGACATATGTTCTCGCCCCCCTGCGCACCGCACCTCTACCGCACGTCGGCATCACATTTGCCCACACGCGCATTACGGCGCACAAGATTCCGATGATCATTAGGAGGACAAGTGCGAGGCGCGCCGCTCCCCGCGAGCTGTGCCCACGTGGGCTAAGGCAACGGCGACAGCGACGGCGCACACGCCGCGGCCACCGCGCGGCCCGCCCGCGCGCCCCGCCGGCCGCACTCGTGAAAGGCGGGGACGGCGGCGCAGCAGCCGCCCAGCCCGGTCGCGTCCGAAGCTGCCGCCGCCGCCGTCGGCGAGGACGTGCCATTTCCCCGTTTGGTGGAGTCGGCTAGCTGGTGGGGCCTCGCCCGTCATGGGCGGGCGACGTGGACGGCTCCGTCCGGCGAGCAAGGACTCTTCTTTCCCGTGGAGTAGGAATTTGGATGGAAGAGCCTGGTGGGGCGCTGGGCGTGCGCGCCGCCGGTGCGCGTGTGGCCCTGGGCGCAGACGTGGCCAGCGACGGGAGCCGTCGGCCAGCACGTCCCAATTTTGCGTGGTGGACTCGTAGCAGCCTCCTTCATGGCGACGTGTTGCTGCATGGCTGCAAATCATTGCGCCTTTAATTTATCTCTTTTGGCTACTCTCGTGGATTCCGTGATCCAGGATAATTGTCTCGAGTAGAAAGGAACCAAGGTATCGTCGATTACACGAAAAAAATTCGTGGCATGACACTTATGACACTCTCATTGGACATGATGTTTCCGTGGAAACTACAGGGTGGTTGTGAGTTTCAAAACCTTGGTCTCTTGGACCACCTACATATTTTTTCTTTTTGAGAATAATCACCTACAGATTGTTTGGAGCCTCTACTTTATTCTTATATATGCTACAAAAAGGAATAAATCTAAGAAATTATTAGAAAAAACAGAAAATCTTGTCCATCAATTTTAGTCTTAAATTAATTCACAAAAAAGTCTTAAAGCATCATCCATACAAGGACCTCTCAGTTGTCCTATGTCAAACCTTTTTTGGTTCCATAAAATTTATAGAGAAGAGTAAACTATAATATGATCAACTGCATAAAAAACCCAAGATTACAATATATTTCATAATAATTGATCTAATAGTACTTGTTTAATATCTTGAATATTATTATTTATTTTTGGATTATCTGTACATTGCAATGGAACATGCAGTTTGTGCTATCTAATACAATATATCTTGAAATCATATTTATACCATGGTTAGAGTTGGACGCACGCTGTTCTAATTTCTATAAGCTGGAATCGTGAGTTCGACTCACGGTCCGGATAGTAAACCAATTAGGAGTTTTACATCTGTTCATCACATGCTACTACTCTAGTGTATAAATTAAGCTTTAGGATGGTTAGATTCTCAACCATCCTTAATAAAAGGAGCACATGCTCCAAGAGTGGTGGAGTCTGGTCAAGTAGGTCAATATCTACGTTGAAGTATGTGTTAGATTGATCTCCTAAGCCACTTGGCCCAATGGCCATCGGGGCTTAACCTCGCGTCCTGATGATGTGTGAAACAACTAAGGACGTACCTATTTGACACACTCTAAAGCGCTTTGGCTTTCAGTGTCTTCTAGAATCGGTGAACTAAGAGATACTAATTTTACCTGTTCTTATTGTAGCCAGAAATATACTCCCTTTGTCCCATGGAGTTTGTCGTTGGAAAACCGTGTCCCCCCTCACAAACACGCTTCCCGGGCGACATGCTCCATGGGACGGAGGGAGTAGTAACTTAGCAAGGATGGCGACATTGTTTGCCATTTGATCATATATAATACTTTCTCCATCCTAAATTATAAGGCATTCCAAGAATCCTAGAGAGTCAAAAAATTTCAAATTTGATTAAGTTTATATAATAAAATAATAACACTTATGACACCAACTAAATATAATTAGGTTTTTTATTAGTTATATTTTTTATCGTATACCTATTTGATATTATAAATTTTTATAGTTTGTTCTATAATTTTAGTTAAATTTAAAAATTTTAACCCTCCAAAATTTTTGAAATACCCTATAATTTGGAATGAAGTGAGTATATTTGTTTTTTTAACAGAGAAATGCCATTTCCATCACTTGCCGACGTTGAAGTACGTAGGTAACACGACTAAAAATGCTCTTCACACGCGGCAGTGTGCTCGAAAGAAACCTGTTATCTTCGCAATCATAGAATTTGACTGAAAGGCCACTTAGCGTCCACAGCCACAGGCCACGATCTGCCAATCGGCCTGGCGCGGGCACGCTTTGCACAGCCGCAAGCTCGGCAGCGACACGATCCCGGCCTGTTTCTCCGCGTGACTTCCCGGAGTGACCGCGTATAGATAGCTACGACGAGTACAAGTTGATCCCACGTACGCGGAGTCGCAGACTCACGCGCCGACGTGTCAGGTCCACGCTGGCGAGTGCTGGCTAAATCCAACAAGGACACGTGTCTGTGCAAGGGCAAGACGACCCAGCTCAGGATTGGCACGTGTCGTCGAGAAAACGAGCTACACGTGGGGCGGGCGCTATGCTGTCTGCGTTTTTGGATTAGTACAGGTAACGTAACAACAACCACTGACAGGCTCCGTCCGTCCGTCTTGATCATGGGCAGTCTTGTGCTAGCAGGCTGCCTAGCAGCTCATGATAAGAAGAGACATTTAATATTTACGAAAAATCAAGAAAGCTTCGGATTTGTAGTACTCTTGGATTCTCTCTCTCTCGCTCTTTCGGCGGTGAAGATACTACAGCACAGCAGAAACGGGGGCGTGCGTGACACTGACACATGCACGGTAGTTGGCTCTTGCACAGCTGTATGGTTGCTGATTGACCCTGACCGTGTGTTGGAACTGGAACTGGTGCTGACAAGACTGGGGCGGGGCACACTGCACGATCACGATCACGATCACGATCAAGCCGTGTACCTTCCAACATCTCCTTGATGTCGGGAAAACGGGCGGCTAAGACCCGCCTCCGCGTCAGCAGAGACAAATTTAATTTCCGTTAAGTTTAATTGGGGACAAAAATAAAAGAACAGGTATTGCGAGTCCATACTTCCATAATTCTTATATTTTCATAAAAATTGTGTTAATTACATCTCCAAAGAGAACACCCCTGATTAAGAGTTCCAACATGAGTTCATGCGAAAATAAAGATTACATCATATGGCTTGCTATTACAAACTACAAAAAGAAAACAAAGTCTTCAGCCTTGTAGTCGTAGATGGATGTATGGCATATATTTGAACTTGGCCAGTATCATCTCCATTAAGCATGGGACATCTTGATCAGGCCGTTCGATACGTATCTAACCAAGATGTCTTGTACATTATTTCTTGGGTACCTCGTATCATGGGTGCCCATGCACATGATTTTATTTGAAGACTAGATTTAACATAGTCCCCTTTGGATCATATGGGGTCATGGGTTGGTATATTCTGCCATGCATGTATGATGCAATTACCAGGTTTATTTGGGTTTACGCAAGACATTTTTTAACCTTGCTAAGACTCAAAGCACCAGACTTTGCTGTGGCACGTGCAGTCATCTAATTTTATCAAGTTTAGCATATATGTTCAAGACATGGTATTTAGCTACAGATTTACATGTACTTTACTTTTTAGTTTAATTTATTAGCTAGACATGACCTTATACGAGTGCAGTCTAACTAAAGTGCAATATTTAACTTGCTGATGATGCATGGCGCTTGGAGAGCCTTTGGGCGTGGATGACATGTTTATCCCTCTATGGTTTAGCCGTAATTTAAAAGGGCTTAAATTTATATAATGCATGATTTAGAACACTTTGGTTCTACGGCAGCATGAAGGCGCTAACTAGCAGGCAGTATTAAACTGACAAACTTTCTTTTTTACATGCAGATGCATGAACCACTAATATTTTAACATTGTAATTTAAAATTATCATGTGTGCATGTATATATACACACATGATTTGGTTTTTGTGCAGGTCGGTTTAGTGCTGGAAGGATGCATGGCTAATTAGCGACGCTTCCAGTAGGCGCTTGACTGAAAATTCCTATAAGCAATACATGGCTATTTCTTTTTTTAACATAGCTTCTAATGCACAGATGGCTGTTTATTTGATTTGCTTGGAATCGACCCGTGATTTTTCTTCATGGCTGTAGCATGCAAGTTATTTATTTTCTTTGATGATATGCATATAAATATGACGATGTTGCCGTGACCAAAAATATATATAGATCATTTGGATATGGAGCCAAATCGCATCAACATCAATTTTATCATGAACCGGGCGGAGCCAAAACGCGTCCACCAATTTATACCATGAATCTTTATACCGGGTTGAAGCCACAACGCGTCCAACCAAATTTATACCATGAACATAACCGGGGTGGAGCCACAGCGCGTCCGACCCAAATTGCAACCGCGGGATGGAGCCAAATCGCGTCCAATCCCGAATTTCACCAAGGCACGTTTGATGGCCTTTTACCGGGGCCGCAGCCCATGCGCAGAGCGCAACCATCACTGAAGCTTTTGCATTCTACCGGGGGTAAGACTTATGCACGCTGCTCATTTGCAGCGGCATAGGCCAGCCGTTCGCCGAGGCAGGAGTTGTTGATGGAGTGCTGTCGCCGGTGAAGTGTCGTGGATATCAGCATGAGAGGAAGGGAATCAGAGAAGCTCCATGCAGCCACGCTCACCTTCTTCTAGAACTCGACTGGTGCAGCGACGGCCGGCGTCGTGTAGGCCTCTGGTCTCCGGTGACGCGGCGCGGTAGAGAGGCAGCAGCCTCACGCAGCAACTCCTCGGCGACGCTCCTGATCGAGCGGCAGCCCGATGGTGCTCTCAGATCGCGAGCGCGGCGCAGCAGCCTGGTGAACTGGAGCGGTGGTTGTGTAGCAGCCTGACGGCAGTACGTATATGGAGCGGGGCTTTACCGCTGGCCGTGAGCAGTATATTTATAGGCCAGAGTAGCGATGCAGTTGCCAGGAGATTTGGCGCTCTTTGATTTGATTTCGTATTTTGATTATGACGCCGGCGCGGTGGAGTTTGAACTGGGGCGCGCGGCCACTGGAGATCGTGTGCTACGTGGATAGAGGTTCCTTTAACCGGCGATTGGACCTGGTCATGCTAATTTGAATTTGAACCCAGAGGGCGCAGGCGCCATTGCCGCGTGAATGCTGAAAGAGTGCACGCGGCTTTTCATAGGCCTGCTATTCTTTTGCTTTCTTCTCTTCCATGGCATGTGGGCCATCGACTATTTTTTAATTGCTGTGATTAACCTATGAAAAATAGAAAATTACTGATTTCCTCACTAGACCCAGTCGTAGGTCCTATACACGCTTATACGGTGTACATGCTCTCGTTGCTAGGTATCAAGCGTACATACAAGTGTATTTGTTTCTTTTTCATTTATCATTCATTTTCTTTTCCTTTTTTTTTATAGGCCACGACACTTTTTTACATGGTAGATCAGCATATTCGCATGAACCCACAGACCACAGCATTTTTTTAATCTATATATATAGGAACATATACGAATACCCCTCTCAATCATGTATTTTCTAGTGTAATAAATTTATAGCCAACATCATTTCTCTTAATACTCATTTCTTATTTATATGGAATTTAGCCATATATTATTTACATTTATTTAAAGCAAATATTGTAAATATTACAAGTGAGCCAAAAACCTTGTCAACAGATGCCCCCTCGAGGTCCGGTTGCGGAAACTACTCTGTATATGTTGACGGATCGGGAGCTCGAAACTTGAGATTTTTTTTATTTATGATCTCTCTTTTTTCTAGGGGACATATTGTGAGTCACTTGATTCACATGCAGATTTACGCATATACATGACATTTATCAAGCATTGGAGGCTTGTAGTCTCACGTCATATTGAGACTATGCAAGCGCCTGCTTCTTGGAAGACATAATATGTTCATATTCTTTTATTGGCCCAGAATTTCAATTTAAGAGCCTTGGGGCATGCATTTTCAGATTACAGCCACCAATCTGATGGGGAATGTGACTGATTTTCCCAGGCGCTAACAGTGTAAGCTCGTGAGCAATGGGGCGTTTATTTTGTTTCAGTTTAGACTCTTGATGAAGGAGCACATTTTTTCTTTATTTTAGTTACAGTTTGGGCTCATGCAGGAGCATTTTTTTTTTTTTTTTTTTTTTTTTACTTACAGTATAGGCTCATGAGGGAGCGTTTTTTTATCACTTCTAGTTTAGGATCACGAAGCACGGAGCTTTTTCCTTTTCCTTTATAGTTTAGGCTCATGCAGGAGCACGGAATTGTTTGTTTGTTTTGTTTTGTTTTTAGTTTAGGCTCGTGTAGGAGCAATGGAATGCGAATTTTTCCTTAGGCTCGTGTAGGAGCATGATGATGATTTCTTTAGCTCCAGCTTAGGCTTATGAAGCAGCGGAATGATATCCTTTGTCTTTTATCTCTTGCTTACAGTTTAAGCTCATGAGCAATGGAGCGCTTTTTTCTTTCTCTTATTTTTCTTGCTTACAGTTTAAGCTCATGAGCAATGGAGCGCATGTTTTTTTTCCTTATGCGTAGTAGCGCTTTAAAAACTTCCCATTTACCGGTGGTGGACAATATTCACCGTCAGGAGATATGATTCTATAAGCACCACTGGAGTAGACGTCCTTCACAATATAGGGGCCTTCCCACTTAGGCTCAAATTTACTTTGCATTCGGTGAGTAATATTCATAGGCCGAATGACTGAGAGAACCAAATCTCCTTCTTTGAACGATCTTCTCTTCACGCGTTTATCAAAAGCTCGAGACATTCTAGCTTGGTATGCCTCCAAGTTTTGTAATGCGCAAAGTCGTTTCTCTTCGAGGTTGTCTAGCTCTTTTAAGCGTAACTTTGCCGATTCATCTTCATTAAGCTCTTCTTGGATAGCAACCCTTAAGGAGGCAATTCGCACCTCTAATGGTAGGACTGCCTCCCCTCCATACACAAGTGAGTAGGGAGTCATTTTTGTTGGCGTTCGGGTTGTGGTCCTATACGCCCACAAAGATTCGAGTAATTTTTCATGCCAATGTCGCTTATTTTGTGAGACCACCTTTTTAAGCAACTTGCATAGTACTTTATTGAATGCTTCGGCTTGACCGTTAGCAGCTGGATTATAACCAGTGGAAAAGTGGTGCTTAATTTTAAATTTGGCACACATCTTCTCCATTAATCTATTTCTAAACGAGGGTCCATTATCGGATATTATTCTAGCTGGAACCCCAAATCGATATATGAGATGGGTTCTTATAAAGTCCTCCACATTTTCTGCTTTGACTTCCTTTAATGCTACAGCCTCTGCCCACTTAGAAAAATAATCAGTAGCAGCAAGGATAAATTTGTGTCCTTTGGAGGATGGAGGATTTATTGGCCCGACTACATCCATTCCCCACATTTCAAAGGGCCACGACATATTGGTCGGATGCAATGGTTCATGGGGCTGATGTATGAAATTACCATGTATTTGGCATTCATGGCATTTCTTTGCAAATTTCATGGAATCATCAAACATTGTAGGCCAATAATAACCTAAATGTTTTAGTTGGTAGTGTAGCTTAGGCCCAGATTGGTGCGCACCACACACCCCAGAATGCACCTCTTTTAAAGCTTCGATTACCTCATTTCCAGCAAGGCAGCGAAGTAAAATACCATCGCAAGAACGCCGATAAAGTGCATCATTTATACATGTATAATTTATTGATCTCTTTCGAATTCTAGACCTTTCGCTGGAATCCAGGGGCAAATATCCATGAAGTAGATAGTCGAGAAAAGGTGTTCTCCAATCACCCATCTCAATTTCGAATGTATCTATGGTCATGGCTGAAGTAGATGGTATGGTATCTTCCTCAGCTAATATGGGGAGTATTCTTCTTTCTTCTACATGAACCTCCATCATTTCATATGGATTTAGAGACATGCTAGCTGCTAAGCTTGCTAACGCGTCGGCTTTTTCATTTTGATTTCTCACGATGTGCTGAATTTTTAGATCAGCGAATAGAGATATAAGCTCTTTTGCTTTTTGAAAATATGGCAACAGCCCTTCCTTCTTTACAGTATATGTTCCCAACAATTGATTAATAATTAATTGAGAGTCTCCGTATACAGAAAGTGTGTCTAGACCCATATTACGGGCTATTTCCAACCCGATAATTAGAGCCTCATATTCAGCGGCGTTATTTGAAACGGCTGAAGTTAGTGTGAAGGAATATGGGATTATTGCCTCATCGGGGGTGACGAACACGACTCCCGCACCTGCTCCAGATTTTCGGCAAGCGCCATCGAAAAACATTTGCCATGTAGAATTGGCCACCATGGTGGTGAAAACAACCTCGTCCGGTAGATCCTCATCAATGGGAAAGTCATCGGGTATAGGATGTGCAGCTAAGAAGTTAGCCAAAGCTTGACCTTTAACGCTTTTTTGCGGCACAAACACAATATCAAATTGTGAAAGGAGCATCGCCCATTTAGCCAATCTACCTGATAATGTCATCTTATTTAGGATATGTCGGAGCGGATCAGCTCTTGAAATGAGATGTACTGTATGTTCTAGCATGTAATGGCGGAGCTTTTGAGCTGCGAATACAAGTGCTAGGCATATTTTTTCTATATCAGGGTAGTTGCATTCTGCCCCCAGCAAAGTGCGGCTTAGGTAATATAGGGATACTTCTTTCCCAGCATCATTATTTTGTGCTAAAAGGGCACCTAATGAGGTCGGCATGGCGGCCGTATAGAGTATTAATGGTCGTCCTTTGATTGGCGCACATAAAACAGGAGGATTTGTTAAATATTTCTTAATATCATCAAATGCATTTTGACATGCTTGGTCCCATTTAAAAGGGACTCCTTTCTTCATGAGCCGGGAAAAAGGTTTGCATCTCCCAGACAAATTTGAAATGAACCTCCTAATGTATGCTAAATGACCTTGGAGGCTCTTTAATTCATGTAAGTTTGTTGGTTGAGGCATATTGACAATTGTCTTTATTTTTTGTAGGGTCAATTTGAATGCCCTGCTTAGTGACTATAAAGCCAAGGAATTTTCCTGAAGAGACACCAAAGGCGCACTTCATAGGATTCATTTTCAGCTTATGTTTTCTAAGGCGCTGAAACACCAGTTCCAAATGTTTTAAATGGTCTCTCTCATGCTTAGATTTCACGATGATGTCATCTATATAACACTCGACAATTTCATACAGTAAGCCATCAAGAACAATGGTCATTGCACGTTGATATGTAGCACCCATTTTTTTAGTCCGAAGGGCATTACTTTTAATAAAGTATATACCCTTGGGAGTACGGAACGCTGTTAATTCCTCATCTTCGGGTGACATTTTTATTTGGTTGTAACCAGAAAAGCCATCCATAAAGGAAAATATTTCATAACCCATAGTAGCATCAATCAGGATTTCAGAGATTGGAATCGGAAAGTCGTCTTTGGGACATGCTTTATTTAAATCTCTAAAATCCACGCATACACGAATTTGCCCATTTTTCTTTTTAGTGGGCACAATGCTAGACACCCATTTAGGGTATTTTACTTCTCGAATAAACCCAGCAGCTATGAGCTTATCAACTTCAGCTTCAATTTGTGGAAGAAGCTCGGGACGATATCTTCTTTGTCCTTGCTTCACCGGTGGAACATCTTTTCGAACAGCCAATTTATGCAAGGCAACAGATGGGTCCAGACCTGGCATTTCTTCATAAGACCAAGCAAACACATCTCTATTTGCAGAAAGAAATTTACGGTATTCTTCCTTACTTTCTTTAGATAGATGTTTGCTAATGAAGATCGGACGGGGATCATCCTTCGTACCAATATTAATTTCTTCCAACTCATCAATAGTTGGTTGATTTCCATCCTCCATTTGTGGAGATGCTTCGGTAGCATCGAGAGGTTCGGCAGAAGTCATATTCACCTCATATCCTAACCCATATTTTTCTTGTTTTAATGTTTGATCTTGATGTAGAGCTTCAAATTGAGCCTGGGACATCAGCTTTTCAAATGGTGCGAGTTGCCCCCGGCCGTTGCATAGAGAAGGACCAGTGGATATGTCATAGCCCATCTGTTGCATGATGTAAAGAACTTTATTATCATATAAAGAGATTGGCAATGTTTTATCATCTCTATTTAATAGAGTAATTTGTGCAGACATTTTACTTTTATTCTCCCTTTCAATTTGGCCTTGTTTTATTTTATATTGTACCAAAGGAGGTAAAGGAGTTGGAAAGGAAATACCTCTATTATGCGAGGGTTTATTTATGACGCGAAATATTGGATCGCCTTTCTTCCTTTGATCACTTGGTACATATTGATATATCTTTTTTGCTTGATGAAGACACTGCATTTTCTATCTTTGGAATATTTTGTTCTAACAACAATGTTGATTTTGGTTTTGAGACCTTATCAACAGGCTCAAAATAGAACTTTGCATCAGCATAGAAGGACTGCTGCTATAGTGAACGGCTTCTTATCAGCACAAATCCGTACTATGTCTCCCGAAGGATCTTTATACTTGATGCATTGATGGAGAGTAGAAGGAACAACTCCATTTTCATGCAGCCATGGGCGACCAATGAGGGCATTATATGATGTAGCCGCATCAATCACATGAAAATTTACATATGTCATGAGATTTTCAAACTTTAGAACCAAGGATATGGTACCCAATGCCTCTTGGCCAGATTGGTTGAAGCCGTGAATGACAACATTTGAGCGACATAGGTCTCCTTTAGAATACCCTATCTTTTTAAGAGTGCGTAAGGGTAACAAGTTTATAGCTGAACCACCATCAATCATTATGCGATTAACGGGAAGGTCATCAATCTCGCCAAACATAAAAAGGGGCCTGTTATGTTTTTTGTTTCCTAACAACAGATCCTCGTCATCAAACGTAATGCTTTGAGTTTGAGGTAATTTTACTTCCGCTTGTGAAACCTCAACCCTATAATCTTCGGGGAAAGAGAGTGCCATAATAAATGCTTTTCGTAAATCAGAAGAGAGACACAAAGCATCATACACAGAAAGCATAGCTGGTATTTTCTTCAAGTGCGTGATTACATCATATTTGACCGACGCATTAGGAGCATGGTCAGTCACATCACTCGGAGTTACATTAGGGGAGTTTCTTTGTTGAGGAGATGGCCTAGGTAGTTGGCGGCCTGATCTAAGCTGAATTTCATCAACTTCGGGTGTCTCTTCCTCAGGGAAGTGAAGAGACTCCTCATCATCCTCAAAGACTCCGATATGGAAAGCAGCATAGTCTTCGGGGAAGTCGTCCTCGCGCTTCTTGGTGTTTTGGTAAAAGCGCGGGCCTTCACCCTTTTCCATCATTCGTCGAAGAGCAAGTCGTCTTGAGAGTTGCTGTCGACGCTCTCCTGATCTTTGGGGACTTGATGGCCCACGTTTTGGGGTGTGGATCCACCGAAGGAAAGCCTTGCCTTCATGCTGGCACTCAGCGTGCTGTTGTGGATACCCTGAGAAAGACATGTTAACATGCTCAGGTTGTGATATCATATATCGATCATAAGTTGGCCACATTTTTGGAATTGCGCAACTCACCGGATCATTTTGAAAGGTAGCAACATTTGAGGTAGCTGCTTTCTTTCCACTCTTCATGCTTTTGAGTAGATCATCATTTATGGTGCCTTCATCTATGAGCTTTTGTATCATGTTCTTAACCACAAAACAATCCTTGAGAGTATGACCCAAGATGCGATGGAAATGACAAAAATTTGGCTCATTGAATTTTGAAGCCTCTTCCGGCCTTTTTGGCTTAGGGAGTTCAATAAGTTTTAACTCTCGTAGGCCTATAAAGAGATCCTCCACCTCTTCAACAGGGAAGGAATATGTTCTATTTTGACGCTCACTAAGAGTTGGTCTCCTAGGAGCTGATGCATCCCCTTTATTTGGGAATTTAGGGGTGGTGCCCCCAGCTTGGAACTTTTGGGGTCCCACAGTTGTCTCCATAGCCTGCATTTGCTTTGGCTTAGAAGAATTTGATTTATCCCGCTGATTATTTTTGTCCGACGGCTTGTTGAATGTCCTGGGTTGGCGAGAAACATGATGCATATAATTCTCTATGTCTGTAGCCTTCGAAGACAACTCTTCAAATGTTATTGGTCTCACACCTTGAAGATAGATGGCCATATCTGGGCTCAAGTTATTCATGCACATGCGAACCGCTTCCGGTTCAGTGATAGGTTGTGGGCAATGGAGGCTTAAATTCCTCCACCTATTGATGAAGTCTGCAGCTTTCTCATTTCCCCTTTGTAAAGTTTGAGTCAGCTCAGTTATGCCCACCGTTCTTTGAGTGCTATAAAAGCGCTCCAAGAAAGCATCTTGCATTTGTTCCCATGAACGAATAGAACCAGGTGCTAGCTTGCTATACCATGTGAAAGCTGGACCAGATAAGGTTTGCACAAATTGGCGAAGCAGGAGAGCACCATTGTGTGCTGTATCTTGGCATGCAGCAAGGAAATGAGCCACATGTTCATGTGGTGACCCAGTCCCATTGAACTTGCTGAATTGTGGTTGACGATAATTGTTTGGAAATGGTACCATGTCCACCTCCGGTGGGTATGGTTTAACATACCCCGGACGCATGGAGTAATGCGTTTGCATATATTGCGCCCTTACACCTTCAGATATCATCCTTTGTATGGACTCAAGTGTGATTTCAAAGCGGAGGACGGGGACCATTATGATGGTAGAAGCATCCGCATCATTTGTACGATTTCTATTGTTGGCCAATTGCTCACGGAGAGTAGCCAATTCTTGTTCCTTTTGTTGTAGTGCATTCACCATTTGGGCCATTTGCTCTTCAACGGATTGAGCCTCATTTGTAGCAAGGACTTGCTCCGCATTTTCATGCTCAGCATTTTCATGCTCACTCTCACTATTTAGAGATTGTGAGTCATCATCACTTGGGGCTTGTTGATCCTCACCATTTAGGGGGCTTGGATCAGCCGAGCCTGCAGTATCAATAATTCATTTTCAAAATTAGAAGAATCATCAAATAGGGGATTGTAAGACCCTACATAGATTGCATGACTTCTTGAATTACCAGAATGTGTTAGACTCCGAGTCACCGGACGATGACCCAGTGGAATTTGTTTGCGAGGCTTCTTTCTTTTGAAGTGTGTAGAAGCCGAGGAAGCATCACTTGTGTCGCAGTCGCCTCCTCAACACTCACCGGCATCGAAGAAAATACCTCAAAATTGTTGTTTGATTTCTTCTCAATTTGGGTACCACCAGCATGGCTTGATGATGCATCACCTCGCACCCAACTAGGTGTAGAGTCAGTTGGTATTGCCAACTCTCTTTGCTTTAAGCCAAAGACGTTTTGCCCGCACATTGGCAGCTTGCTTTGCATATTTCCCACGCCGTGAGTCCTTTTTTATGAACTCATGGTACTCGGGTAATTTAGCCGAGCTTCAAAGCACGTCTCATGAGTTCACCCTCAATATTATCTAAGGATGTGGAAGCTCCAGGTAGCAAGTTTCTAAGGTCCCGGCATATGGTTCTCTCCATGGAAGCCTGAAAAGCTTTGTCTTGCGCAGATTTTGAATCCTATGATATTCTCTTCTTTGTTGTGTCAAGATTGAATCGCAGACATGAGCACGTTGTGCATTCGTCATGGAGTCAAGTTTGTTGGAGAAATCATCCCATGCTTGTTGAATGTTTTGTTGTTGTCGACGGTGTCGCTTTGGAGACACGAGAATCTTGTGCGAGAGGGTCGCGGTAGAGCCACCTCTGATGATATAGGGTCAGAGAGTGACGCCGCCGGATCCACATGCCCCCTTTCTATATCATTGGGAGATAGATAAATCCCTTGCCACCGAAGCTCATGCTTAAATGGATCTTCGCTGGGATTATAGACCGGCGAAGGGATGAATTCAGGGGCTTCAACTCGAAGTCGACTTTTTGTAGAAGAGCCACTGTCAGTGGATGACATGATATATTCCGTCACTACTTTCTTTCCTTTATTAGCAGGACATGAAGGGTTAATTTCTCCCTCTACTTTGTTGCAAGGCTGCGGGTGTTGAGGTTGATCCCGCAGCACTATCCCTCTATTTGGACGTGGGAAAGCTGTCGTTGTTGCAGTCTTTGCTGGTGGAGCCCCCAGTATACTTGGGGAAGCATTGGACGAAGAAACCCCCGGCTTCTTAGGCGTGGTCGAGGGTGGCATCACCCCTTTTGCCTTGGGAGCTGATGAAAAGGACATCATTGGTGGTGTTGACTTGGACGGCGGCGCCCTCTTAGCACAGATAGGCCACTCCCCCAATGTAGCGGGGCGGAACCTTGGAACCATCTTGGATCTTGAGGGCTTTGTGCCCTTAGGCTTGGACGAACCAGAGGTGAGTGCATTGGAGGATGTGGCTTTGTGCACATTGGAGGCCATCATCCTCGCTTTGGCAGCAACTCTCCTTGCCCGCCGCTTTGCAGCTTTGGACATGACAGGGGTGAACCCTTCAGCAGGCTTGGAGTTGACCTCTTGGTCATGAACAGCTACAGCTGGCGACGCAGCCGTGGTGTGGAGCGAAGCGTTGGATGCAGCTTGAACGGGAATCATGGGAACATCAACCCAAAGGGAACCAATGCGGATCGTGATGAAGTCTTGAACACGTCCAGCCATACCTTCATATAAGAAAACCGTATGAGTTTCCTTGAATCCATATCTTTTGCATATCATTTATTTATTTGACAATTTAAGTCACAGCCATATGATGCAGCCATGTCGGAACTCAAAGATGAGGGGAGAAGTAGGTCCCAGGGGCGTGCGAGAATCTGATGTCGGGAAAACGGGCGGCTAAGACCCGCCTCCGCGTCGCCAGAGACAAATTTAATTTCCGTTAAGTTTAATTGGGGACAAAAATAAAAGAACAGGTATTGCGAGTCCATACTTCCATAATTCTTATATTTTCATAAAAATTGTGTTAATTACATCTCCAAAGAGAACACCCACGATTAAGAGTTCCAACATGAGTTCATGCGAAAATAAAGATTACATCATATGGCTTGCTATTACAAACTACAAAAAGAAAACAAAGTCTTCAGCCTTGTAGTCGTAGATGGATGTATGGCATATATTTGAACTTGGCCAGTATCATCTCCATTAAGCATGGGACATCTTGATCAGGCCGTTCGATACGTATCTAACCAAGATGTCTTGTACATTATTTCTTGGGTACCTCGTATCATGGGTGCCCATGCACATGATTTTATTTGAAGACTAGATTTAACATAGTCCCCTTTGGATCATATGGGGTCATGGGTTGGTATATTCTGCCATGCATGTATGATGCAATTACCAGGTTTATTTGGGTTTACGCAAGACATTTTTTAACCTTGCTAAGACTCAAAGCACCAGACTTTGCTGTGGCACGTGCAGTCATCTAATTTTATCAAGTTTAGCATATATGTTCAAGACATGGTATTTAGCTACAGATTTACATGTACTTTACTTTTTAGTTTAATTTATTAGCTAGACATGACCTTATACGAGTGCAGTCTAACTAAAGTGCAATATTTAACTTGCTGATGATGCATGGCGCTTGGAGAGCCTTTGGGCGTGGATGACATGTTTATCCCTCTATGGTTTAGCCGTAATTTAAAAGGGCTTAAATTTATATAATGCATGATTTAGAACACTTTGGTTCTACGGCAGCATGAAGGCGCTAACTAGCAGGCAGTATTAAACTGACAAACTTTCTTTTTACATGCAGATGCATGAACCACTAATATTTTAACATTGTAATTTAAAATTATCATGTGTGCATGTATATATACACACATGATTTGGTTTTTGTGCAGGTCGGTTTAGTGCTGGAAGGATGCATGGCTAATTAGCGACGCTTCCAGTAGGCGCTTGACTGAAAATTCCTATAAGCAATACATGGCTATTTCTTTTTAACATAGCTTCTAATGCACAGATGGCTGTTTATTTGATTTGCTTGGAATCGACCCGTGATTTTTCTTCATGGCTGTAGCATGCAAGTTATTTATTTTCTTTGATGATATGCATATAAATATGACGATGTTGCCGTGACCAAAAATATATATAGATCATTTGGATATGGAGCCAAATCGCATCAACATCAATTTTATCATGAACCGGGCGGAGCCAAAACGCGCGTCCACCAATTTATACCATGAATCTTTATACCGGGTTGAAGCCACAACGCGTCCAACCAAATTTATACCATGAACATAACCGGGTGGAGCCACAGCGCGTCCGACCCAAATTGCAACCGCGGGATGGAGCCAAATCGCGTCCAATCCCGAATTTCACCAAGGCACGTTTGATGGCCTTTTACCGGGGCCGCAGCCCATGCGCAGAGCGCAACCATCACTGAAGCTTTTGCATTCTACCGGGGTAAGACTTATGCACGCTGCTCATTTGCAGCGGCATAGGCCAGCCGTTCGCCGAGGCAGGAGTTGTTGATGGAGTGCTGTCGCCGGTGAAGTGTCGTGGATATCAGCATGAGAGGAAGGGAATCAGAGAAGCTCCATGCAGCCACGCTCACCTTCTTCTAGAACTCGACTGGTGCAGCGACGGCCGGCGTCGTGTAGGCCTCTGGTCTCCGGTGACGCGGCGCGGTAGAGAGGCAGCAGCCTCACGCAGCAACTCCTCGGCGACGCTCCTGATCGAGCGGCAGCCCGATGGTGCTCTCAGATCGCGAGCGCGGCGCAGCAGCCTGGTGAACTGGAGCGGTGGTTGTGTAGCAGCCTGACGGCAGTACGTATATGGAGCGGGGCTTTACCGCTGGCCGTGAGCAGTATATTTATAGGCCAGAGTAGCGATGCAGTTGCCAGGAGATTTGGCGCTCTTTGATTTGATTTCGTATTTTGATTATGACGCCGGCGCGGTGGAGTTTGAACTGGGGCGCGCGGCCACTGGAGATCGTGTGCTACGTGGATAGAGGTTCCTTTAACCGGCGATTGGACCTGGTCATGCTAATTTGAATTTGAACCCAGAGGGCGCAGGCGCCATTGCCGCGTGAATGCTGAAAGAGTGCACGCGGCTTTCATAGGCCTGCTATTCTTTTGCTTTCTTCTCTTCCATGGCATGTGGGCCATCGACTATTTTTTAATTGCTGTGATTAACCTATGAAAAATAGAAAATTACTGATTTCCTCACTAGACCCAGTCGTAGGTCCTATACACGCTTATACGGTGTACATGCTCTCGTTGCTAGGTATCAAGCGTACATACAAGTGTATTTGTTTCTTTTTCATTTATCATTCATTTTCTTTTCCTTTTTTTTATAGGCCACGACACTTTTACATGGTAGATCAGCATATTCGCATGAACCCACAGACCACAGCATTTTTAATCTATATATATAGGAACATATACGAATACCCCTCTCAATCATGTATTTTCTAGTGTAATAAATTTATAGCCAACATCATTTCTCTTAATACTCATTTCTTATTTATATGGAATTTAGCCATATATTATTTACATTTATTTAAAGCAAATATTGTAAATATTACAAGTGAGCCAAAAACCTTGTCAACACTCCTCCTGTCTCGGTAGCGCTTTTTAATTTTGTGTCCTCGCGAGCCATTGTTTATCCTGAATCTAGCTGGAAATAGAATGCGCTAATGATGATTTGTGCCTTGAACATTCTCAGGATGCATGGACGACGACACACTGACTGCACCATCTGGAATCCCCCCACGATCAGGTCGGCACATGCCGATAAGCCTGCTGCATGCCGCGGCCCTTTTGGAATAGGATACGTGTGTGGGTGTAGCAATTGACAGCATGGCTATTGGCTTCCTTATCACTTGTCAGTATCTACTTAGAGTCAGAGTCAGAGTCAGAGTCAAGATTCGAGAGAAAGAGAGGGAGAGTCAGACTCGGTTGAACCAGGCCTCCTTTTGCATTGGTTTGTTGATTGGTGCATCGATCTTGTAAGAATCATATGCTATTCGACATGTTCATGTCATTCGGGGAATCATGATATTTTGGGAATTAAGATAAAATCAAAACTTCGTCATTATACTGTATATGGGTCAAGACTCAAGAGAGTCACACTTGGGTGTTGTTTGGTGCGGCCTTTTCGCCGTCACTGATTCATGGCCGTGAACGGATATCGTTGCTCGGCGTTTGGTTGACCCAATCCATAATTGATCACACTGTCGAAACAGTTATCATCATATATACAATCTAGATCCCGCTCCCAATCCATTGTTATCCGATTCCGTTCGCCTCAGATATCTCTCTCCCTCAGATTCGACCAGGTTCTATCCCACCTTACCTGTTCTGCCAAGTCACTCCCATCGCAGCCTAAGCATAGCCAAAATTTTGAAGGTGATGAACACCCTCGTTTTCTTGTCAATCTGTTCGGTGGCCCAAGATCCAGGAAAAGAGACTGGGTGCAATGGAGTTATGGATTGAAAGTGCAGAAAGAGTGGGCTTTTGTTAACAAAGCCCGCCCTGCCAGCTCGGCGACCATGTCTATGATATGTTGCTCGTCACTTGTCCTCCATGCACTGGTTACAAATGTCTTATGGGTGAATAAGCTGCACTGTCATATTGTAGCTTATTCAAATTGAATTATTACTACTAGTCCACCAACCCGTGCTCCCGCACGGGTTATAATCATGGGATTTTTAACTATTAAAATTAATGTATTTTAATTAATGAGATAACTCAATATCCTTTCGATGCATCACCATTATTAAAAGGCAACATTCTGTGTTTCCATCTTAGTCATTTGATTTATATGACTTGGTGGGTTGGTATGATGTTCTCTGATGTAGCTTTTGCTATATATGATCGTTAGATGTGAGAATAATTGGATATATAATAATCAACAATATGGTGTTTAAATGGGAGTATTAGTACATTACCTTGTTGATCTTGGCAACATGGTTGTAGGTTCTAAGATTGATTTCTCATCGGTTTGAATGCCATTAGAAAACTTGTTTCTAAGTAATAAAATATGTGCGACAACAATATATAGGATTAGCATTCTTTGCTCTTCCATGCACTTCTTCATTTAGCGCAACTTCTAGTTACTTGAGGGATTAATAGTTGATTATATTTATATATAATTATAGGCGGCAACGCTATTCTACACTCAGTAGCTAATACTGACAAATACTGATAGTAAATACTGAACAATGTTCAGTATTAGTCAGTAGTTGGCGTCAGTATTCGTCAGTACTACTAAATACTGAGTAATACTGATACGCAAATATTGAACATACTGAATTTTGTTCAGTATTAGGCACTGAGTGTAGAATATTATTCTACACCTAAGGTGTAGAATAACACATGTAGGATATAATGTTTTATTTACTTTTATTTGCATTTATGTATGGCCAAAACTATATCTGTGAGAACATATGAATACATATATATATGGAACATTGGCATGTATTGCCACGCAAATATTTTAACATATATTCATCACCATATATGGATGCATACATGTTGAAATAATATAATAGAGGCTAAGTGCATTGTATATATTCCCACTAATAAAAAATCATAGAAATGTGTGGTGACTGAATTAGAGATATTAATCATATTATTTACACAACAATGTCAGTTCTATCTATAAAGTCTCCTCATCCGTTCCAAATTATATGATGTTTTGCCATTTGTATGAATTTTATTATGCATCTAGACATAACTTATATTTAGGTGCATAGAAAAAAACTGTAAATCTAGAAAAGCCAAAATATCTTATAATGTAGAATAGAGGGAGTATTACTTATTTTGGTTGGATATATAACAGACAATTTAATGACGGATGCATGAAGACTAATTCAGAGATAGTCTAAAGTTTATTGTAAAAAGTATCCAGCTGATACAAATTCAAAAAATAAACTTTAGAAGTGCAGTATTATATTAGACCATATGCATATTTTATTGTCAAAACTAAAATACTACTTTGTTATAGTGTAAAGAAAATATGGTTGGCATACCATATTACATAAACTACCATTTAAATTTATTTAAGAAATTAGTAGCGATGTTGATCTATTTGTATATAAGGGTCAGAGGCCTGTGATCATCAGTAGGATATAGTGCATGAAGGCGTTTCCAGTGGTTTCTAAATAGCTAGTATAGGAAGAATTCTATATAGCTAGCGACTTCTACATCATGATCTCCCTGAAACAACCCACTCACAAATCATATAACCCTCTACTATATTGTTATTTTTTAAGCTTCACCTAGCTGCTAGCTATTTGCAAGTTGCCATTGAGAACAACAAATAAAAAAAGTTATTAGTTATGAATTTGTGTTTTCTAGTTATAGGTGAACTGGCCAAACACTTTATTTACAGACAGTCATATCATAGCTAGAAGTAATTAATTGGTTCTCAAAAAAAGACTTTTCTATGTTGACTGGAACGAACTCTGACCTAGATGCATGTTGTGGGATTCTGCGTTGGAGAGGCTGCAGAAATTATCCTTAATCTTCTAGGGCTAATGGCGCGTGAGCTCCATCATGCAGTAGCATATATACTCCCTCCATATAGGAAAAGAATGTCGTTTTGGACAATGACATGGTCTCCAAAGTATAACTTTGATTTCATATTTTATAAAATTACTCATCACAAAGTGATATATTTATACTTTGATGAAAGTATTTTTCAAGACAAATCTATTTATGTAGTTTTCATATTTTCAAACACAACAACTTAAAAGTTATTCATGATTTATGTTCCCAATGTTTGACCAAAACCTTGTCCAAAACGATATTCTTTTTCTATACGGAGGAAGTATGTCTTTTGCACATGTAACCCTTTTTTAATTTAACAATATTGACAATAGATATATAGATGCGTGCACAACGTACGTACCGGTGTTGTGCTCTCCCTCGTATGTTGAAGTGTGAATCGACGCAGCAACAAGCAACCCAACCCCCTGCCCCTCCTGCTTGCATTGCGCTGCATGTACGTACTCCTATCCGACCTATGTGCAGAAGAAGGCCGGACGCCGCCGGCCGGTTTCAGGTGTCTTGGGCATGCAAACCTGGTCAGCACCCGCTCGTCCATGCGTCAGACCATATGCATGCATGATAGATAATCTGCCAATCTAGCATGCTGCTCCTGCTGATCAATGCACAAAACCTGCTGTACACCCAAGAGATAAGGTTAGTTAAATAGCAGATCGATCAGGCAAAAAAAGGACAGCGACTACTTATTACTACTCATCCAAAGAAACTCACCTAGGCTATAAATACAGATCGATTATAGGTCATGGTTGCCAGGGGCGGATCCAGGATGACGCTCAAGGGGGATAAACAATGAATAATTAGGGCTCAAGCTAGAGATTAACAGTAATTTAAAGACTAAGCAATTGTAATTAAGAGGAAAATCAAGCTCACCTGCGGCAACAATATAATCGGAGGAGGAAAGCGCCGCCGTGTATGTAGCACCCTGCACCCAGGATGGATAGGTCAGTGGTGCCGGGCCCCAATTTGATCTGTTATTGGGCGTGCGTTGTGTGAGTTTTCATTAATTATTATTAACAACAATGTTACAATTTATAATGGAAAAACTGATAATTAATATATAAGTTTAGGGGGTTACTTTAGGGTATATTTTCATAATGGCATAGGTGGGTAATTTGTTTCAATAACATAATAATAGACCGATAATTAATATATAAGTTTAGGGGGTTACTTTAGGGTATACTAGTAGGATGTCTCGCGCGTTGCTGCGGGTATGAAGTAAAAATGTAAGGAGTTTATAATGGTCAAAACTATGAATTAATAGATACATATATATGGATGTAGTAGGTCAATTGCGGAGGTTGTATCTATTGACATGGTATAGATTATTTGAACAGGGCATCACCCAAATCTCATCTATCCGCATGTTTTAGAGGACCACATGTAATCTATGTGATATGCAGTTTTGCTAGGTTTTTGCTTACAAACGGGTTTTTTTTTTAGAAAAAAAGTTATCGAAATATATTCATGTGGGGTCTTGTTTTGAAGAGTTTATTGCGAGGAACACCATGGTGCAATTGGATTTTAATTACGATACTTGGTTTAGGCGCTACGACTTTTTTTCTATTTCAAAAGAAATAGCTAGTGAAAAATAAATGAGAGTCTTAGTGGAGGTAACTCTGACAGCTGACGTGGCGCAAGGAGAGGAGAGAAAATTAGCTTAGTGGGGGTTTCATTTATAGGAGATATAGATTTTCATAATAGCATAGGTGGGTAATTTGTTTCAATAACATAATAATAGATCTAATGGTTATTAATATCAATGGTGATTAGAGTCCATCAAATCGATGGTCAGATCTTTCTAATTTTTATGAGAATTTTAAGGATTTATCTTTTTTTCTAGCGCATCTAATGAGGATTAACGTGGAGGCTCCGTTGGGGTCTCTAATTAGTAATAGTAAGATATTGCTATCTTTTTTTCTGGTGAATAGGTTCTGCTTCTATCCAATTCTGTGGAAAATATATGAAGCTACAGAGTGATTAAAGGATAGCTCCTTGGACTTGAATCATCGCTATGCAGCTATCATGTACTCCTACTATATCTGATACTTACAAAGCAATGTTTGGTTATCTCCACCCACACACACAAATTGGTGTTGCTGAACTGCAGCTGGCTCCAATCCCTACTGAAACTGAAGAAACAATGTGTCTGCAATTTCTGCCGACTCTAATTAACTGACTCCGACTCTAACATATTAACTATGATAGTTAGAGCACTAGCTGGCTCCATTCCATTGGCTGAATCTATCTATTAGCATTCATAGTTCACTGAAGTCTGAAGGATAGTACATAAATAAGAATCTGATGGCATAATTGAGTACGCTGTAACAAAACAAAACAGATAAAATCAATGCTATATTGGACTGTAGGAGTCCTACTTGTTGAACAAAGTAGTATACCATAGTATTTAGGAACAGTCATCTAGTATTTAGGAACAGTCATCTTGAATACTATTGTTAGAGGAAATTGCTAGAAATTTTAAAACTAATTTTGAAACTAGAACAATGCAACAAATATAAAATAGGGAAGTAAATAAAATTACACATCACTGATGCCACTAATACTAGTAAGGTCATCCTAGTTGTATTCATTGCCTAAAATCTGCTGCTTTGCTAGGGAACGTAGCTAGGGAACGTATCTAGTGCAAACTAACTTCCCGTGAAAACTTGTGCAAACCACGGTAAAAAAATTGTCTAAATTTATCAAAAAAATCACACATGTAGATGATATGATAATACACAACCTTGTAAAATATCTTGTTTAAACTCAAATTCGTTTGTGAGATATAAAAATAACCAATTTCTAGCAAATCATTTGGACCCCTTTTTTCCAGCGGAGAAAACAATACAACATTATTCCTTTTCCCATAAAATAAAATTACAACAACAACGCCGTGCCTGTGTCTACTTGTAAAACTTAGACATCATATAACATATATAAGTAGTGTGCATTCTTATTCCGCAAAGCACTAGCATACGAACAAGTGATCTCCATCTCTCAGCGCGTCGATGTCCTCAACCTCGGCGCCATCGACGGTGAGCACCGTCGTCACCACCATTCTTAACTTGGCCTCCGCAACTCTCCTCAGCTCTCGCATGGAGGCAGGAAGGCATAAAAGCTTCCCTGCAGCATTTGCTGACTTGTGATGGACAACCACTCGCCGCTTGGTCTCTCTACGCAGCGACATTCTCTGATCAGCCTCTTCCAGTCCCTCCAGGTCGAACATCTCGCCGCTCCTCCGCCTCGACATTGACGCTACGGCGGCGGCCTCAACCTGATCTGCGATCTCCCTGAATAATGGCGCTTCTTCCCTTGCAACTTTCCACACGGGAGATCCAAGGTGCTGAACGAAGTTGCAGAACACCCTGTCGGCGTCGGCGGTGTGAGGCCGGACTACCCGGAGAACGTGGCCTTGGCTGACGCGCACGGCCTGGGTGAGTCTCCTGCACCGGACGGTGAACGGCTGCGGGATGTTGAGCATCACGCCGATCTCGCCGGCGACGCCGAGGCGACATGCCCTTGACAAGACCGTCTCCATCCCGTCGGCGGCAGTCGCCAGGACGTCGACGGAGCCGGACACGATGATGTAGCAGTCCGTCGGGGTCTCGCTCTGCTGGACAATGTCGGCATTGGGCGGGAAGAACTGCGCCGTCGCGTCGGCGACGAGGTCCAAGACGAGTCCCTCGGAGACGCCCCGGAACAGGTAGGCGCCCTCGACGGTGTCCCGGAGCAGGTGCTGCGCGATCCCCGACCGCACGGCCCTCGGCATCTCGGACAGGAGCTGCTGCTGGAGCAGCTGCTCCGTCGTGTCGAAGTTGAGCTGCACGGTCTCCGCCATCTGCTCCGTCAGCGCCTCCGGCAGCCCGTTCACGGCCCCGAACATGGAGACGCCGCGCAGCGTGTCCCGCAGCGCGAGCGCGGCCGTGGAGCCGCTCGCGGCGAGGTTGTTCATGTTGCCGACGATGTAGGCGGAGAGGCCCAGGTTGAAGAGCACGTACAAGACGGCGAACGCCATCTCGCCGGGGTTGGTGGGGTGCAGGTCGCCGTAGCCGACGGTGGTGAGCGTGGCGACGGACCAGTACACGGCGCGGGTGTACCCGTCCCAGACGCTGCGGGTCTCGAAGCCGCGGCCGAGCCACGTGCGCTCCTTGGGCCCGCCGTAGTGGGAGGCCATCCACAGGTGCACGCACGCCGCGCCGTGCACCGCCAAGAGCGCCACGCCGACGAGCTTGACGAGCCGCGTCCAGCAGTAGTTGAGCCGGACGTCCTTCTCCAGCGTCGCGAAGAGCTCGCTGACGCGCCGCAGCCGCCACAGGCGGAGGAGGCTCAGGAACCGGCACGGCGACGACGACCACGCGGCGCCCCAGGCGGTGGTGGTGGCCAGGTGGTAGATCGCCTGGAACGGGATCGTCGAGGCCACGTCCATCGCGAGCGTCCATGGGCGCAGCCGCGTCGTCACGGCGGCCTTCTTGCCATCGTCGTAGAGGAGACTGGCAGCGGAGGACGAACCGCGGGGTTTAAGGCACGCGACGACGATGGAGGCGGCGATGTCGACGGCGAAGAACACGTCGGCGACCAGGTCTGCGACGAGGAGCGGCAAGGTGGCCGCCCTCTCCACGGCCAGCTCGAACGGCGACGCCCACGCCGAGTAGAGCACGGGCGCGACGAGAAGCGCCTGCCACCAGCCGTAGCGAACGGCCACGGGCTCGACGAGCGGCGTCGCCGCCGCCGGCGAGCGCATGCACAGCGCCTGCGCGACGACCAAAACCTCGGCCACCGACGGCAGTTTGCGGTGTACTTATAGGGATGCATCGCGCGTGGGATCCGTTGTATACCATCGAATTCGATACCAATGCGTAGTTCGTATTGGTCTCGGTGTGGACAAATCATTTCCTCTTTGCAGGTTGAACTCTGGCACCGTATTTTTCCACGTCGCCTAGTTCTAATATTCGTTGGATGTCCAGCACTTTTAAGGGCACGTTTGATCGTAACAGCAATTCTAAGAGTCTCAATTTTTTTTTCCTTATTGACATTCATATGAATAAAGATTTTGGGAAATATTACTCTCCATTAATTAGTAGATAGTCAAATATTGACATCCTCGTTAGCCTGCCAAGCCTGGGGATAGAGAACACGATTGACTCTCTAGAATATACACAGGATATAGATAAACTCTTAAAGAGTGAAAAGATATAGAGCGAATTTTATTCAAATGATTCCCCAGTTGATAATTTAGAGAATAAATTTAAGAAAAAATTTTAGAAATGCACTAAGGGTTAATTACTAGTCAGCTAAATATCAGCCAGAAACCCATCTAAATAGGGGGCTAAACTCCAAGAGTCTCTTTATAACGTTCCTCTTGGTTAAACAGAGATTTTAGAAAATATCCTGCAAGAACTTCTTTAATTAAATATCTAAATATATGCATCATGTATTCTTGTTTTCACGCTAACCAATATGGACAACAATGTTGGTTCTTTAGAGTATGCACAAAATATAAACTGTTGGAAGATGAAAAAACATAGAGAGCGATTTTTTTATTCAAATGGCTATCTAAATGAAGATTTACAGAGTGGATTAAAAAAAACTCTACTATGCCCATAGTTGTGACAATTTATTAGCCAAGTCTACAACTACTTTCTTCATCTCAATTTATAAGATGTTCGACTTTTTGATACCAAGTTTGACTACTTGTCTTATTTTTTAAAAAAAATCACTTTTTTTTTGTTATGGTTTGCTTTATCAATAAAAATTCTTCAAGAATTTAAGAACAACTTAAAATTTAACTATGGTTATATAATTTTTTTAATAAGATGAGTAAAAATTAAACGTCTTATAATGTAGGATGGTGGGAGTAGTTATTAGTCAGTTCTAATAGTTTGAGCTGATTTCTAGCCCCAACTATTAATTAGCCATAGCAGATCAAACTATTCATATTGGATACGTACATCGCTAGCATTCGGGACCGTTCAAGAGGGCTCGGCGTTCCTACTGCCATCGCGTCCCTTACCATTCATCGAGGGCAAGCACGAGGTGGGTTGTTAATTTATATAAAATTAGATAAATCCCCGCGCGTTGCTGTGGGTTGTCAAGTGGAAATATATATGAGCATCACCTAAATCTTATTTATCCGAACCCACACTTCTACTATACCCGAGGATCATCCCCCTCCCAAAATTTTAGTAGTTTTCCTTTATAAAATTATGTCTATTTCGAAAGACCACATGTAATCTATGTGATATGCAGTTTTGCTAGGTTTTTGCTTGCAAACAGGTTTTTGCCTAAACAGTTTAAATTTTTGCAAAAAAATTATCAAAATATATCTATGTGGGGTCTTGTTTTAAAGAATTTATTGTGAGGAACACTATGGTGCAATTGGATTTTAATTACGATACTTGGTTTAGGTGCTATGACTTTTTTTTATTTCAAAAGAAATAGCTAATGGGAGACAAATGAGCCTTAACTCTATTGATGATGTCAGCTGACATCACTTTTAAAAAATTAAGCAATCTAATTGGAGGGGCTTAGCATTATAGGAGTATATAGACTAGGTGAATATCTCACGCGTTGCCGCTAGAATTGTTAATGATTTAAAATTAAATTACTTATACACATAGGTAAATAATTATAAGTAAAGCTTAAAGGACGACATAGCACGCTAATATGGACAACTAAATGCATGTGTGTCTTGATCATAATTGCAAATGCTAGTTAACCATAAATGTATCTAATAGTTGGCTGATGAGGTAGATAGTTTGCATGTTGAGAGAAATAGCTAAATAAAATTTAACTTTATAAGAGTTTAAGATTGTTGTGAGGTAGAGTGATAGTAACTCCAAGCATCTTTATATTCTTTCGTAATAATAGTGATAGGTATTTTAGTTAAAAAATATCCTCCAATAAATTTTTTAATTAGGTCTCTAAATATTTACATAATCTATTTTTAATTTATCGTTAATTAAAGAGAAAGAGCAGGGTTGACTCTTGAAAAGACACAGAAGATATATAGAAACCGTTAAAGGTACAAAGATACTCTCTCCGTTCCAAATTACAAGTTATTTTGATTTTTTCATTTCATCTATTTTTCTATGTATTTAGACATATTATTATATCTAGATTATAGTTCATCTATTTTGTTATGTATTTAGATATATTATTATATCTAGATCATAGTAAAATAAATGTAAAAAAATTAAAACGACTTATAATTTAAAACGGATGGAGTATTTATATATACTAGTATATTACCCGTGCTAACGCTACGGTGTACATTTAAGATAACACAAACTAAACAACCAAAATGATGTATATGCTTTGTTGATTTTGAAAACAATGATATCATAATATAGTAGATACAAACACGTACATAATGAAATTCAAATAAGGACATATGTGAGAAACCAACAAGACAGACAACTGATAAAAGTACCTTGCAATTGAAGCATAAATAATTTGAAATTCAAAGTAATCACTTCAGTTATTTTTTCCGCCACGTTAAAGTTTTCTTCAGCATTTTTGTAGATTTATTTACATTCCGCTTCCTTGCTAACAAAAGTACCTTGCAATTGAAGCATAGATAATTTGAAAGAGAAAAGGAAATATGAAATACCTGATAAAAATGAGGACATCTGTGAGAACCATTCCTCCAATTAACAATGAAACAGATTGAAAGAGATAATAAGGCCTTACATAGCAGTAAGGAGCATATATATAAAATACCAACAGCTTCAAGTGTGGACAATGTTTGTTTCGATTTTCACTTGGAGGACCCTCGAGTCACTGTTGGTATATTTAACGCACACAGAATAATCAAAGAGATAAATCCGCAAGCGCACGGATACCGCTGTAGCTTTCACCTAAGAGTATTCCAAGGTATCGAATTTCCACGAGGAACGCGAAGTGATCTAGTAACGAATCAAGAGCGTCTAAGGATAGAAAAGATAAATGTTTTTGGTGGGTAGAGAGGGGCTATCTACGGTGATCTAGATAACTAAGAATTAAACTCACGATACTTGTCTACTTTGGAGCAACAGTACCTATCCAACTCTCGAATAAGACTGGGAAGAAGGTAGCTGGGTAAGGCTGCCAAAAGCTCTACGAAACACCAACTCCGACGTGGTGGAATACGAAGACCAACAGAGCTGTCACCTCTGAAGGCTACCACAACTAACCGTAAGAATTGGGCGCAAACTCAGGTAAACTCTAGCCTAGACACCACGTCTACGCTATCGATTACTACTCTAACTACGCGCAATAACTAGAGCACTCAATACGAGCTAAGATCCCGTAAACAAAGTAAAGTAAGAACAAAACTTAAATAAATAGAAAACTTAGAGTTACCAACTGAAGAACTTGAAGAAGATTCGTCTCCGTAGAGGTACAAAGTTGAGGAAGATCCGTCAAGCCGGTTCCTCTTCTACTGCCTCCTCTCCTCTCTCCCTATTTTCTACTTTACAAGAGCTTTGAAGATGAGAGTCTATCCTTTCGAGGGACGCCTCTACATCTCCATAATATGGTGCCATAAACTATGAGGGTCTACCTCTTTATTTATATCCTAAAAAAGCCTCCCACCTCTTCTGAACAGGCGATGTGGGACTAATCCTTCCACCGTTTGCTTGTTGGGCCAAACCGACTTCGGCAACGGTGGGAATGCAAACCCTAAGGCGGTAGGAGGCCGTCCATCGAAGCGGGCCCCGATTGGGCTCTGGAGGGCGCCGGGCGGCCCCACCCTGTAGCAGGTGGGCCCCAGCTTCGGTACGTCGCCTTCTGGTGCCTTCTAGAGTCTTCTAGTGTTGGTTTCGGTGTAGAATTGATATCTTTTGACTCCGGACTCCGAATATAGCAAATGATATGTCTGTTTCGATCGTCTCGACGAGCCCATCGCAATGATGTAGTCCAATTCATCATTTGAGATACTTCTATTCTGTGCAAAAATTGGATATACCTACAAAATGATCGAGAACAACACAACTCGTGGAACTCGTTAGAATCAAACCCTACAACTACACTTTATGATTCTTTTCATGTTAATTTATGCAATAATTGATGGTATAAAATAGGCATTAAGGACCATCAACAGTCACAGAACTAAACACGCCCATGGCATTGTTCATCAATGGTGGTGCCTCTTTAGATTGCTCATCAGCACCTCCAAACATCCTATGCAAATTATAGTGTTAGTTTTTAAAAATTGTAAGTTTGGGGAAAATAGAACGTTATTGCTGAAATATAGGCTACGGCAACATATGTAATCAAGCATCTCCCTACCAACAGTAGGCACATGTCAAAGATCATACACCAAAGTAGTGGTTGTAGGCCATACTGGACCTTCATTGAAACAACAAATGTTTGTATATTTCAAAAAAAATGTATGAGTAAAATTAGTGTTTGATATCCTATGAAGCAGACCATTGCATTATTGCAACCAACCAATGAAGGGAAATCGAGAAAGTTTTGTCATAAACTATAGATGTTAAACTCATAGCCACTCTTAGGTGCTTGTATTGCAAAGTTCAAAGATTTATTTGGTTGGGATGAGTAGTGAGAACTATTTCAACCTCTTGTGGCAAAACAAAAAAGCTACATCAATTAGAAGCTCAATTCATAGCGCATTTTACTCTATATAGAGATGTAGAAGAGTACCTGCTTGTAGACACTGTCCTATAGTTTTCTGAACATAAGGGCAAAACGACATCAGTGCAATCCCACATGGCATTTTCGAGAGGTATAACCGTGTCCCTGGAAGCACTTGCAGTAACTAATGGCGACTTGCTTAAGAACCTACAGGATCACGACAAACTGTATAGTAAAAGTCATGCTACTGGGGCGACTGCCTTCGTAACTGCTATAGACATTCAAAGACACAAAAGAGTTGTGAGCCAAGTGACAGAGTAGATTCCCTCACATAAAGTGGCACTGGCATCTCAACTCTGAACTAATATAATCAAGGCAAGACCTACAGTAAGGAGCGAACCTTGAAGCGAAGTATAGTTAATATTAAAAATACATGTACATCTAGTATTATCAAATCCTATAACACATAAGGCGTGAACCAACCAAGATGGGTAAGTATTCATCCAGAATACATGTATCTCTAATATATTAACTAATCTCACTACATCTATGGCAGCAGAAATTCATACAAGAAAAGAGGAAAAAGGCAGCTAAAGGAAAAGGGATCAGAGTATAAACAAAGCAAACATGGCCGATGCTTACATGATGCACCAATACAGAAGAGCCATCCCTTGTGGGGCATTGGTCGAACATTATCAGGTGGTGCTTCGCAGGCATATGCTGTGACCGCCGCAGCGAGGCAGGCGTCATTCAGCGAGGCGCAGCGGAGAAGTCGAGCCACTTGAGCGTCGGGAACGCAGGAGCAGCTGCGGGAGCGGCTTCGCGGCGGAGCACCGCGACGCAGAGGTGACGGCGCGTGCAGCCCGCCAAGCGTGGCGTAGGTGGCGGCGTGTGCGGCCCCTAGCGAGGGCGCCGCCGAGGCGAGGGAGCGCAAGCAGGGTGCGGCGATGGCGAGCCGCGGCAGCGGGCGATCACGAGCCGCGGCGAGCAGCGGTCGATCGCGAGTTGCTGGGTTTCGGCGATGGAGAGCGCAGCCAAGAGGGCTGGTTCCTCGGTCGATGGTGAGCGCAGGTAGGGTGCACGCGTCCTCCTCGATAGGCGGCGGGCGCAGCAAGGTTTCGGGTGTGGCGATGGCGAGCAGCGCTGGGCGGTGACTGGCCTGGGGCACGGCAGGGCGGTCGGCACAGCCCACGTCGCCGCGCACGGTGCAGGGCGGCGCGGGTGGAGATCGCGTGATTTGGGTGCGTGTTCCGCGGCGCCGCGAGGATTGTGCGCGAGAGGTTAAAAGAGAGGAGGGGGATGCGTGACACTTTTGATCTGGTCCGTCTGATGTGAATGAGTAAGGAGAGAGAATGTATGAAATTAAATCTGGGCTGTCTATTTTAATTGTGTTAGTTTCCTGTGTACAATTTCGTGGGTGGATGAAGGGAGGGCTTCTCGGCGGGGGACGTTTATTATGTGTGGCTGTAACAAAGAAAAGTTGGTGCATTAGTAGGGTGATTAACATAGATATTTTCATTCAACGGATTTCTAAATGAAAACAGAATGAGTTAAGAACACTCTTTCGGGAGTAATAATGAAATGATGATGTATGCTCCTCGGGCACGAGGGCAGGAGCGGGACGTTCGCCTGCGGTCAAAATTTGAACGGGCCGGGCGCTGAATTCGGCCCAAACGTACCCCTTGTCCCCTCCTGTAATCCTGTTCCAGTGCCACCCGCCCGCCCCCGTCTCTTCTCCTCTTCCCTCGCCGGTCGCCGCCCCTCGCAGTCGCAGGTAGGTTGCCGGCTTGCCGCCCCGCGCCGCCGTCCATCCCATGCCCCTCCACTTTCTGTGACCTATGGTCTAGAAGGCCTGCCGCTAGCGGTTGGATTTCCGCCGCGGAACATTGCTGCGTCCGCTCCTGGCGGCTGGCGCTGCTCTGAGAAATGGATATGCTGGGCCTAGCACCCCTCCGCTCTGCTCCTCTCCCTATCCGCGCCTCCGCCACCCCCACCGCCCGCGCCTCCGCCACCGCCTGCGGCCAAAATACCTCGGTAAAGCCCTGGGCCTCCTTCTCCTCCTCTTCCTCCCGTCCTCTCCTCTTTCATCTTACGTGAAATGATGTCTTGTTCTCTCCCTCGGGCGGGCAGCAGCAGCTCGCCAGTGGTGGCCAGCTCTCGCTTGTCGTGCCAGAGGCGGCCGAAGGTCACACGGCGCTGACGGAGAATATGCACAAGTGGAGGATGGTCATCGCCTACGATGGAACAAAGTTCAAAGGTTTTATTTGATTCCTGATATAAGATCTGATTGATACAATGGTCTATCATAATACATGCCTCAAATCAGAGGACATTTTAGTTTGTATCTAAGTTAATTTCTCTAGTTCGGCAAATACACCAACATTTAAAATATCAAATTATTTTTATTAGACCCACCATGCAATGTAATTTTGATAGTGTATTTGTTGTACATGTTAATAAGTTTTTGTATAAACTTGGTTAGTGCTAGAATTGATTTAGAAGACAACTAAAATGACCTACAGCTTGGAATGCATCCAGTGTTAAATATAGTCACGGTGACAGCCATGAGTAAAGCCACTTTTTTCTTTTTCCCACCAGGAGCTTCAGTTCACAAATGTCTATGTACATTTGCTCTCTGAACCGTGCTACTGTGCTGGATTTGTTAGCACGCCCCTCCCTCTTTGCAACCATGGTGCTAGCTCTAGTAACGGCAGCCCCTCCCTCACTCATGGACATGTGAGTCCCATGGCTGAGCATGAGAAGTAAGCTGTAGAGAAGCCAGGGTGCCAAACTTAGCTTTCCATCTATTCAGCTTTTTGAACAAGCTGTTAATGCGGACAGCTGGCAAAATGCTGGCTGAAAAATAAAGTTTTTTTTCTCGAAAAACGCAGGAGAGCTGCGCATCATTATATTAAGAAGAAGAAAAAGTGGGAAGAACCCATACAAAACACACTAGAGGCAAGTCCACACACTCACACCAACTCACTCCAACTCACACCTAATATAAAAAACTCTCAGATTCAAAAGACATAAGCGCACCTATGTCTGAATCAAAAGGCGATCCAAATCAACAATAAAATCAACTATCTGAATGGGGGGCAGTCAAGAGGGAAATTCCTCGAGCCCCAGCCGTCGACCAAAGTTTTCGTTCTTCTCCAGGGAAGATCAGAGCTCTTGCAATATCAGGGGATATATTAGAGTAAAGCAGGGACAAAAATGGGATTCTTGGAGGGGCTTATCACTGCAGAAGGTTTAAATGACTGTTTACATATATCAGGCTGCAGTGGCAGCTTGCTAATAGTCTACTGCAACTTTAGTGCACTAGTTACCACGTTTTAGCTGTTATCACATTCACAGGTAATTTTCAGTACATATTAGGTGTGGAGTTAAATATATGTTACAACATACACAAACCGAGTAAATTCGAATTCCAGTTAGGTAATTAGTCCACGTATTTGTAAAAGCTGGGCGCCTCTTAGATGCAAATTCTTCATATGGCTGGCAGTTAAGAACCGGAGCTGGACAGCTGACAGGTTAGCCAAAAGGGGTTTGCCTCATCCTGCTTCATGCCCTCTTTGCGACCAGGCAGAAGAAACTATTTAATGATAGTTCTGTGTTTGTGCATTTGGTGTGGGCAATGATTTTAAATAGATTTGGACTTCTAGCTATTGCTCCTCAGCTGGGAGTGACCCGTTTCTCTAACTGGTGGTGCCTAGCAATCAAGGGGTTCGATAAAAAGATGAGAAAGGGGGTGATTCTTTGATTATCCTGGTCGCTTGGGAAATCTGGAAGCATTGCAATGTATGCGTGTTTGAAGGAGTTTCTCCTAATGTTCAGGAGGTTTTACATGCAGTGGCAATTGAAGGTTATTATGGAGTATGGCTGGAGTCTCTGTTCTTAAAGCTGCTTCTTCAGTCACTAATCACATAGCCATGAGCCTCTGTGTGTTTCCTTGGTCCTGGTCATGTAGTCCTTGTTCTTGGTAATTCTTGTACTGTTGGTGTCCGGGTGCCTCTCTCCCCTGTACTAGTTGTGGACTCTTGTCCCTGCAATGTGATTTTTTTCTTAATGAAATGGCACACAGACACACAGTTCTCCTGTGTTCTTCAAGAAAAGAAAAAATTGGTCCAGGCCTAGAGTTGGATTTGATTTGGTTTATAACATGCACAAACTGAGGAAAGTTGAATTCCAGTTAAGTATTTAGTCCAGGTCTGATATTTGGATTTGATTTGGGTTTATCTTCATGCTATCAATACTTTGTGCGGAATTGTTAGTCAGCTATCACAATTAGATGTGAATGTGATTACTTACCGTGGTCCAATGATCCTAGAATTCCTATTTAAGTTTGAGTCTTTTGAAGTATCTATGTGCATGCATCAGTGCTGCGCAAGCATCAATTAAACGGTTAAGAAATAATAATTAGGACATTATCTCTTTTCCCTGCTCTGATTGGCTCGTCTTTGCTTGAAAAGAAAAATTGCCAATTTGGTGTGGATGTCAACTGCACGCCAGGGATTAGGCTCAGCTTGTTAACCGGATAATTAAATTACTTCTGAATAAAAAAATAAGATGATCCATGGTCACTAATCAGAATATTCGAATTTGAACAATGCTCGTTCAAAAACTGTTAACTTGATAGCCAATGCTTATACTCAAGCTATCAACCACTATTTAGTTAAAATTGCTTCACATTTCTTAGGTTTCACAAGAACGGTGTAATTTTGCAACCTCACATGATTCTCGCCATTATATCTCAGGTTGGCAGTATCAACCATCAATTCCAACAATACAATACTATCTAGAGGATGCACTGATATGCATCACTAAGCTGGATCGGAAGAAACTATGCTTGGTTGGTGCAGGCAGGACTGATACAGGTGTTCATGCATGGGGTCAGGTTTAATAAACATACTACATAACTGTAAACTAAAGCTTAAATTGATATCTATCATCTGGTTCGCATATCCTGCACTGTTTAATGTCATTGTTATGTTTTATATGAAATGCTGGGGGGTTACCTATCGGCTTTGTTGTTTTCAGGTGGCACATTTTACTACACCCTTCAGTTACCGTTGCCTCGATAGTTTTCATTCTGCAATGAATGGACTCCTTCCTCGTGAGATTCGAGTCAGGGAAATTAGTGCAGCACGTCCTGAATTCCACGCTCGCACATCCACAAAGAGCAAAGTCTATCGCTACAAGATCTATAATGAAGCAATCATGGATCCTTTTCATAATCACTATGCTTATCATAGTGCTTATAAACTTAATCCCCATGCCATGCAGGAGGCTGCAAATTATTTTGTTGGAATCCATGACTTCACATCTTTTGCTAATGCTGCACATAATGATCGTGAGCGCAGACCCACAAAGAAGATAACACGTTTTGATGTTACTGAAATGGTAGTTGATTTCCACACCAAAATATGTTTTTGGTACTTCTGTTTTGCACACTAGTGTGCTGTTCAGTATTGGTTTTTTCTTTAGGGCTTTCATTTGGTGTTAGTTGACATGGTCTTTCTTTTTTGTTCGTATACAGGGTGCTGTCTTACAGCTCGAGGTTGAAGGCACTGGTTTTCTGTACAGACAAGTGAGGAACATGGTAAGTTTAATGTCGTGTGTAAAATGCCTATGTCAAATTTAGCTTCTTTCCGGTTTGCATATTTATACCTTAACATTTCTGCGAGTCCTCCATTTTCCTAAATTATAACATGTGCTCCACCATTTATTTATCTTAGATGCATGGGAAAAACAATTTCTGAACCCATTTATAGCAACCTCGTTTGTCTTTTTATTTTCCCTACACCAAATAGTTGAAATTTGAAATCAATTGTGAAATCATCTTCACACCTCTGCATTAGTGTAGTCATAATGTTAGCGGAAGACTAGTTATATCTCCATCTACCTAATATTGGTCAATAAGCCTTTAGCTTTTTATAGAAATGAAAATTGGCTATCACAACAGGTTTTGAAAATTGGCATCCCTTTATCCTTTTATATAAATGAAAATTGGCTATCGTATACGTGGTCAACAGGTTTTGAAAATTAGCATCCCTATTATTATGAAGCTTATCTACTACTTCCTCTGTTCCAAATTATAAGTTGATTTGGTTTCTTTAGGACTATGTATCTGCAAAACCAAAACGACTTATAATTTGGAACGGAAGGTGTAGGAAGTACAAGGACTCAAATATAGTAGCCTGAATTTAGCAAATTCTAGCTACTCCACCAGTGGGCATAATGGGCATCAACGGTCTTGGATGACATGGCAGAATAAAAATGTGTGCAAATTTTAGAAAAAAATTGTTTGAGGGTTTCTACATCTGTTAAATGGTGTATTTGCACCAGACGCAATATTTTTGGTGCATACTGTTCTCTGAGTTTTTTTATTATTTTTACTTTGCACACCTATAGAGTATGATGTACTGGATAATGCAGGTTGCTTTGCTGCTTCAAGTCGGAAGGGAAGCACTGCCTCCTGATATCGTTCCAATGATCATTGAGGCACGGGACCGCAAAGAACTGGCGAAGGTGGCCTTGTCAGCACCACCACATGGATTATGTCTCATGTCAGTTAACTATGACGAGGAAATCCTGAAGCCTCCTGAAGGCTCCCCTCCGATTTCCTTTGGCAGAACTCACCAGCTTAGTAAATGCAAACTTACGTTTTATTAATTTATTACAGATGAATTATCTGCCAGAAATGTATCATTTTTTATTTTCCTTTGTCTCCTACAATTTTCTTGGATTAGAAATGTCAACCGTACTGGCACTAATGGCCTGTTAGTTTCTGCTAACAAACAGAAGTACTTTCAGCCAGCTCGAAAGGGCCAACGCTGCTGCTGCTAACAAACTGAAGTACTTCCATCCCAATCCAAGAGTTGTTTGACACTATCCACCCCAATCCACATATACTGGGATTGATTTTTATCTCAATCCACCCCCAACGCATATTGATTGAGGTAGATATGAGTGCACAAACAAAGCTCCTATGGTTTTGTTTTGTATGGTATTTGGCTTATAAAACTGTACTCTCTTATAGCTACTCAAAGAAGGCAAGAACCTATATCATACCTTATCGATAGGAATAGGGACTTTTGGTGAAAAAACTATCCTCCAATATCTTTAATTAGATCTCTATAAATATTGCCATTCTCTTTCTAGAATTCTCGACAACCAAAGGGGGGAGAGCGGGTTAGCTTCTTAGAGTATGCACAGAAATTGTTGGAGGGTGGAAAAAATAATATAAAAGTGACTTTTATTCAAATGATCCTCTGAATGACGATTTAGACAGCGAACCTAAGAAAGACTCAGAGATATTCTTATTTTATATCATAGTTTTCCAATGCTGCAACTTCAAAATGGCCTTTTGTATTAAAATGTTGTTTTTTATGTGGATTGTTCCGGCAAATTCAAGACTTTTTTTTTTCAACTAATTTGGTTGCAACCAAATGGACTTGGGATTATCCAAATTAACTACTATAGTCCTATTCGCTTTCACGGGATTGAACCCCGGAAATAATTTCCCGTCAGATTCGTTACTTTAATTTATATAACAATCGAAATAATTTATAGAAACGTTCAGAAAAAATAGGACCTACAACTATCACGTAAACAGAAACCCGTCACTTCAAGCGTGGTTCATTTTCAAGATACCAATCCACAAGATCTCCTTAACAAAATATTCATAAATAATAAAGTTAATACAATTTAATAATCTTTGTTTATAGAAAGTTTACTACTCCCTCCATCTTAAATTATAAGATATTCTAAAAATTTTGGAGAGTCAAATATTTTCAAGTTTGACCAAATTTATATAATAAAATAATGATACCAATTAAGTATTATTAGACTCTTTATTAGTTATATTTTCATCATATATCTATTTAATATCATAAATCTTTGTATTTTTTTTCTATAAGTTTAGTCAAACTTAAAAATTTAACTATTCAAGATTCTTGAAATGCCTTATAATTTAGGATGGAGAGTAGAGGTGCAAATTGGTGAGGGTTAGGTACCTCTAAATTTAGTTCAAGGATAGTATAAATATTTGAAATAATAAGATTTGAAGGTGCACCTAAAGGTTACCCCTTTGCACCTCTAATGGAGAGAGTATTACTTTTTTCATCCTAAATTATAAAATTTTTTTACCATAAGTTTGACTACTCATCATATAAAAATATAAATACAAAAATGAAAATTTTAAATCATTTTTATAGAATTTTTATTAATAAAGTAAGCTATGATAAAATAAATACTATTTTGTAAATTTTTTTGAATATAAGACAATTGATCAAACTTATATTAAAAAAATCAAACGTTTTATAAATTGAGATGGAGGAAGTACTACCGTACTACTCTACATTATACTACTATACAGTGGTTTGGTTAATAATCGGTTAACCAAAGTGTACTAGTTTGATAAGTCTGGATCCGTGCAGCCACTCTATTACGACGCATACGCCTTCGCGCTGGCCCCAGCTCAGTCCCTTCCCTCCAGAACCGAGATCCACCACCGCCGACCTCCACGGCTCGGCCGGCGCTCCTTCACTCGCGATGGCCGGCCGCCCGCGCCCGCAGACGGAGCTGCACTCGCCGTCCGCTTCCACGCGGCGGCGCGAGCGGTGGCTGGTCGTACTCGGCGTCGCGCTCCACGCCGTGTACATGCTCAGCATCTTCGATATCTACTTCAAGTCCCCTATCGTGCACGGCATGGATCCCGTGCCGCCCCGCCTCTCGGCGGCCCCCGCCAAGCGCCTCGTCCTCCTCGTCGGTGTGTCCCCTTGATACTCCGATCCCGTCTCATTAAGCTTCGTCTCGATGGGTGTGTAATTTGGCGGGGGTTTTTGGTGGGTGCAGCGGACGGGCTCAGGGCGGACAAGTTCTTCGAGCCGGACGAGCGGGGAAGGTACAGAGCGCCGTTCCTGCGCGGTGTGATCGAGGAGAAGGGACGGTGGGGAGTCAGCCACGCGCGCCCGCCCACTGAGTCCAGGCCCGGCCATGTCTCCCTCATCGCTGGCTTCTACGAGGACCCCAGTGCTGTCACTAAAGGTGCGCTGCCCGGTGCTAGTTCTAGTGTACCACAGATGGCTGTTCGTGATTCAATTTGATGCAATGTTTTCACAAGTCTTTCAGTTTACTTTAACATTCAAGTATGCTGCACTTTTAATGTGTAATCGCATTGCTTTGCCATTTTTTAATAGTTGTTGGCTTGTTGCTACTGAATTAGTATTAGTGGTACTCGTACCCTCATGGTTGTTAACCAAAAAAAGACATGTACTGAGTCATAGTGCTTAGTGCCAATATTTTGTAACTGAGAGAAATGTGTATAACTGACATCCTGCACATGGTTAATATTTTTTCCCACAGTGGTAAATCCGAATTTCATTACCAAGGCAATGGAATTACACAGTCATAGTTCAAGTTCGTATGTAAAAGTAGCATCCACAAACACATATTTCTGATCACCCAGGGCTGGGGACCAGACAATATGAGCTATCATTATCAACAAATGCTTAATATTGCTTAGTTAAATTAAATCAGTGCTATATGCTATGCCCTAATTGTGAAACAGTGATTATTGTATTTGGCAGGATGGAAGGCCAATCCAGTTGAGTTTGATTCTGTATTCAATCAGAGTCGGCACACTATCTCATTTGGAAGTCCAGATATTGTTCCTATATTCTGTAGTAACATACCTCACAGTACCTGGGGCACTTATCCCCATGAATATGAAGACTTTGCAACAGGTCAGATTTATTGGCAGTGCATGTAGCTTCCTGAAGCTTAAGGCATTACTATGATATTATATTAATTGCCTTACCATTAATGTTGAATTCATGGAATCACATTGTGCTTTCCTCGCTGTATTAGATAACTTTGTGATTTCTCATACTGCACATCCTTTCTTCCTGAAATATTGATATTAATATAAAAGTTCATCTTGCAGAAGGATTGTATATATATAAATTATCTTCAAAATTATTTTCTTACTCTTGGTCTTGAGTTTTTTTTACTGCAAATCACAACTACTATAATGAATTCTTCAGATGTGTAGGTTGATTCGTAAGTAATAAATCTGTTTTTGATGCAAATTGTATTAATAAGTCTGTTTTCTCTTTGAATACATGAAGGCTGTGCCCCTCTTCAAAGAAAATTTTATTGTTATACTCAACATTACAGCGTCTAAATGATCAATCCTCAGCTTTTGAAATTTATTTTCCTTTTGGAATCATGTTTTTACTTTGTTAGAGACCTTGATTGCAGATGCATCATTTCTGGATCATTGGTCATTTGACCAGTTTCAAGGTCTTATCAACAGGTCTTTTGACGATGTTAAATTGAGGCAGTTACTCCTACAAGATAAATTGGTTATATTTCTGCACTTGCTCGGTTGTGATACCAATGGCCATGCACACCGACCCTATTCAAGCATCTATCTGAACAATGTCAAGGTTGTTGATCAAATAGCTGAAAGTATGTACAATCTCATGGAGAACTACTTCAATGACAATCAAACAGCATATGTATTTACTGCAGATCATGGAATGAGTGACAAAGGTAAGTTATACACCATATGGTTTCAAAAATATATTTTTGCTGCTCATGTTTATATAGTTTTTACTTTTTAGAGCTAGGTTCCTTGCCAGGGTTCAGGTTGTTGGAGGCAACTGACTGGCTATGTTTTTCTGGGAGAATGTGGCATCTCTGCTGTCACCACCAGGAAACTGTAAACCTAATGAACTTGAAACATTCAAATTTTAATTTGAATGTGGGGAATTAAATTAGATTTGAATACTACTATAGTACCATTACCCATATCTATGTTTTCCCACCTGGACAACGACGGCCGTCAATGAGGGAAATGACTGGGTGGCAGTGGGGTATGACTCTACGAGGCCCCGTCGCTCTTCTTAGCCCGGGTGGATGGATGAGCTAGCGCTTCCGCGTGTTCCTTCACAAATCTTAGTACCATGTCTACAAGTATACTATGTCTGCGTGGCTTGATTGTGTGTTCTCCACCTCTTTGGTAATTCCAGGTATCTTGCCCGTGGCTGCCAAAGCACTGTGAAACTCTTCCCTCTTAATGAAACACGATCATGAGCACGTTTGCGAAAAAAATCTCTTCCCACCTTGGCAACAATACAGAAAGGAAAAGAAGAGTATTCCACTGCAAATCTATGCATATAGATGTGGAAAGTATCCCCTTATCAGTGGCTGCCCAAAATGAATAGCTTATTGGTTGCAGTAATTTAATCTGGATTGCACAATGAATTAGTTGCACTACCTACCTACAAGGTTACTCACTTTATGCTCCGTAGCGCCTAGGCAGCCACATTCTTTAGTTGAATTGACAAATCCAAACCTGACGACATGTAATGCTTTCTAGCAGACTAAATTTAGTCGCACACTTGCGCTTTATGGTTTATGCAATGCTGTCTTGGGTCAATCACAAGGATGGGTGTCATTGACCCATTAGGCTATTACTAATTGCAAAGGCTTCATTTTTATTGGTTAACTTTTAGTATATTAGGTTAGTACTCTATGTTACTCCTTTTTTGTGATGCCAAAATAATAAAGCACTGCTACCTACAGGAAGCCATGGAGACGGACACCCTTCAAATACAGATACTCCTCTTGTAGCATGGGGTGCTGGAATTAGAAGCCCAAAGTTCCTGGCTTATACGGAGAAACCTGATGATGGCTTTCGGTTTGTAGATGACCACAAACATGATACACCCACTCCAAAAGACTGGGCCCTTGAAGGCTTTGAAAGAGTAGATGTCAACCAGGCTGACATAGCTCCCCTAATGGTGGCTTGAAAATCTCCTTATGCAACCATATATTCAGTTCTTCAGTTGCATTTAGTTTTGTTAAGTAAACCCTTTTTGTTTTCTCAATTCTTCACAACTGTTGCAGGCTACACTTGTGGGTTTGCCATGCCCGATGAATTCTGTGGGGAGCTTACCTACTCCTTATTTGAAACTAAGCAAGGTCAGACAATAACTGTACGCTATGCAAAAAATATATTGCACTTGGCTCAACACTGCTTGTTAAAGTTTGTTCCCTATATTTATACAGGCTGATGAAGTTGAAGCTGTTCTAGCCAATACAAAGCAAATTCTTAACCAGTTTCTCCAAAAGTCACGTATCCTTTCAAAACAATTTTTTGCTACATACTGGAACTTCAAAATTTTCCTACTCCGTGCTTATGAACTTGTAGTGTGGTAGTGTGAATGGGTGCTAGAGGCATCATTATTGATCTATTATTGGAGTCACCCATAACAGTATGCCACTCGATGCTGTTAGCTATGAATCTTATTGTTAGCCCTGGATCGCCTTGTACAGGTGAGCAGCAAGCTCACCAACACCCACACAAACACTTTTGGAAAGTGCAGCAGCACTATCCTGACTGCTGCTGCTCTAAACTGTGATAAACTTGATAAACTAAGATGGTTGAAACAAACACTCACATGAACAAAGCAACTCTTTATTAATCTCACATAGATATACAGCTCAAGGCTAATCTGAAGTTAGCACTACACCCTTTTAGCTTTCTAACTAGCTTCAATACACATACAGCTCAAGGCTATCTAAAGCTAGCAGCCCTTTCAATCTAATTTACTAACTTGCTAACTTACCTTACGAAGGATCTCAGCATGTCCTTATATAGGTTGTTGGGTCGGTTTGCTACAGTATTGCTACAGGAACCGACCTTAACTATACAGCTCACATTACCCTGCTTGCTAGCTAAGCAACCAGCTATTACAGCTAGAAAGAAAAGACCAATTTTGCTCCATTTTACCCCAGCAGCTTGCTTGCTGTTTTCCAGCAGTGGTAGCCTTCAAATTGCATAGTTCAACTAGCAACTAGCTAGTACTAGAAACTTCATGGACCAACTAGTATTTAGCATCCATTAAACAATTTTGATTTCTTTCATCTCAAGAAAATAAATTAATTCCAACACTTATCGTGTCATTCAATTTCCTTATTTTTTTTCCTAATTCAAATTTATGATGGCCAAGACTACAAAATTAAACAATAAATCATCTGTTACTCCTAAGCATGTCTTCCCTTATCGATCTCAGAGCTGAAGGAATCCAGTTCACTCTACTTCAAACCTTTTAAGCCACTGGCGAACTTTTCTTTAGTGCTCAGTCAGATTGAGGATCTTATATCTGGAAGGGACTATGAAACTGCCATGGAGCAATCTGAGGAGCTCCGTAGGCTGGCTCTTGCTGGTCTTCATTATTTCCAAACATATGATTGGTTCATGTTAATGACTACAATTACCCTTGGATATATTGGATGGATGGTGAACCTCATTATACATGTATTACAGTCTTATACATCATTTCCTGCAATTCTTTTCAAGAGGGCTCAATTGTATCCTAAGAATACCTCCATGAAAGTATGGTAGCTTTCGACTCTTTCCTTATTAAATTTATGTCTATTTTTCTGATGCGTCACAAAATCGCATGCTTCTGTTTTCGTTTTACTCAATCTAGATTGCAGCTAATATGTTTTTTTGTCCAAACTCAATTATGTTTTTTCTGTTTGCATTTTTTCCTTTTCTTCTACGGAACTGATACTGCAGAATTCAAAGGTTTGGTTCTGCATATAGAGCTTAGGGATTGGATAGAATTAAGGCTGCATACTATTCATTTTTGTGCAATCAAAGTTGCTCATCAAAATTTGACAACTAGTCCATTAGTTTCATGCTGTTCTGCATGGTCACATAGTTAAGATGATTTGATTTTATCTCCTCTGGTTGCAGGTTTACATTGGTGGATGCTTCTTTATGGGTTTGTCATCCATTATACTACTTCTAGAGAAATCACCATTGCTTTACCATGCTTATGTATTTATGACAATATTCCTTTGGACAAGAATTGTACAAAACTTTGGATTTTTGAAGGCCGTATGGAGAGAACTAGCTAATATGCCCTTCAAGTACATTTTTAATCTCCTGGCCAGTTCAGTTGTTGCACTGCTTGTATTGGAGTTTCTGGTATGTACTGCTTGTTGACACATCAATCATTTTAAGACTTCATGAGATTTGATGTGAAATTTGATACTTGTTGGCAGGTTATGAGCTTCTTTGATAGGAAAATTTATACATGGTGCTTCTTGGTCCTCGGGACACTTGGTTCAACTTATGTAGCCTTATTTATTCAAGCTAGCCCTGCACTTGCGATATACGTATGGCTTGCTTGCTGGTTCCTGTCCGTATTCACTTTGATGCCAGCTGAAATTCCAGAAAATAACAACTTGGTGTATGCTTCTTTCTCTGACAGGATCCATTCATTTTCCCCTTACATTTTATCCTGTGCCAGTAGACAACAAGCTGTTACATATATATAGTAATACTGCTTAATGCTGTTACGTGTCATTCATGATTTCTTAAGAAGCTGCTAACCATCTAGATGTTATCAAATATTGTTTAATTGGTTGTTTCCTGGCAGCTTTTAGTCTGATGAATTCTTTATATGCAGAATTTTTAGTGGAGGGCTCATAATACTTATTGGATTAGCTTCAAGATGGATTAAATCAAATAGTTCCAGCTTTTGGCTATATCTCACTCGAGCAAATAAACGGGATACTCAATCCTTTAAACTATATTTTGTTCAGGTGCAGAACTCAAATAGTTATATCCTGTGGTTGGCATTTCTTTCTTGGAAGTTCAAGTTTGAGACATTGTTTTCAACCGTTTGTCATGTTTTTAGGTTATTTTAGTTGCAATATCTTCGATAATGGTGTGGCTATCTACCTCACATCGGTCCCAGAACAGAGAATTGCACTCGCTGCACCAGTTGATCAATTGGTCTGTAGCTGGTAAGTCACTCAATCTGTTATTTGTGCTGTTAATTGTCTACAGTGTCATTGGATCCTCTCTTTCAGTTTTATGGTATTATCTGGTTTGTTTATACATTGTGTCTTCTACTATAAAGTGACAACTTACGAGTCTAAACCCTACAGGTCTACACACAGCTAGCCTTTTTATGTAGTATGTCTACATACACATGCTTACGTTTGCATCAATCTAAGGGTCTGGCGAAGCTTACTCGTCTTATAATTTAGGTTCTTGATCTGTTTTTGATTTTAACACTTCTTGTTTTGTCTGGTTCAAAAATACATCTTGTCCAAGTGAGTTTTATAGACCCACTGGGCCAGAAGCCACTCAAGCCCAGACATTTACTTTTCTACTTAGAGGCCTTTGTTCTTGGAGCAAATGTAGGGTCTACCCAAGGACCGATGGGCTTAGGTAAATATTTAATGCATTTCCCAACGGGAGAGGTTATTTTTTGGAGGGAAACTTTGTGTTTTGCAACTTCGTACGGTGTAATTAGGACCTCTAAGGAGCACCAATGGTTGGACTTGAGTGGCAAGAATGACTCTGGGTCATTTTTGGCAATTTTTGAACTGTGGGATTGATTAATCCTTTGCTTGGGCATAAAAAACTCACAATATTGAGTGGTAGCTCTTTCAAAAAACAATATTTAGTGGTAGTAAATAAAATGAATAAAAAATGTTCAAGGTCCTTGAAATGCTTTTGTTATATTCCTGATGGATCTTTCCCTTAGCATCCTTATGTACATTTGTAGTTGGAGCTCTGGTTCTTTGCCTTTTCTTTTATAATGAAATATGCTGATAAAAGGGTTGGTTACATTACTGAATACTGATAACCAGATTTTCTAAAACTAGCTCGAGTTCCACAGCCGTTTTTTTCTGAAACCTTCTGAATACTATCAATGTCCTGTAAAGTTGGCTGGCATTACTGTAATAAATGGATCCTCCACTGAATTATGAAAAGGATATAAAATAATAATTTTCCTACCCTGCAATTCATAGCCTCTTTTTGGTTACTTTTTTTTATAGAAATATAAAGTGAGTTGTACTGTCACACATTCAGAGAAATAACTGTGCAGAGAAAACATGCAGAATGTCCCCGCTTCTGGCCTCTGGGGAATAACTGTAAGCCTGTAACCCCAGGTGGAGACATTCTAAACTTTAACAGGTCTACATCATTTTGGGGCTTTGTCCATTGGAAATCTTGTTGAGCCCTTTAAATATGACACATTCTTTTTGAAGCCAAGCCTAGTGTTCATCCTGTTTGATTGTTCATCCTGAACTTGTGAGCTTCTTGTTTCTACTGTTTTAATGTGTCATATATTTGGCAGGTGTTGCTATGGTGCTACCTCTTTTCTCACCACCTAGTGTTCTATCCCGTCTTACATCTATATTCTTGGGCTTTGCTCCTCCATTTCTGCTGCTTTCTATTGGGTATGCTGTTACCTTCTACTGTAGTTTATGCATCAATTTCTTTTGCTGTGCCTGGGCTCTTATCATGAAAATGGTTGTTCAAATTTTGTTAAATTTTCACAGCTATGAAGCAGTTTTCTATAGCGCTTTTTCAATGGTACTCATTGGATGGATATTTGTGGAATCTGCCAACCTGTATTGCTCAGAAGAAAGTAGTTCTGCACGACGCAGAAGCCTTGCGGATGACTCAGTTTTTGGCTATGAAGAAAGACACCTACGACTATCTGATTTAAGAATCCCTCTGTTATTTGTAAGTCTGCTAATTTCCACTTGTCTTATGGACTATAGAGGTGTGGAAGCTCGCCGATACGATGCATTATTTTTTATATGGCAGGGTAGGCATTAGATTGTATTCACTCTAGATAACCGTCTAGTATTAATTTTGTAAAGATGCTAAATCATTTGAAATTAGGATGACCAATGCAAGCTACTCCCTCTATTCTGATTTCTGAAGAAGTTTCTAGAATATGTGAAGTTGGACTCTGAGAACTTTATACACAAATGTATTTAATTTGACAAGGAAATGATATTAAAAATACTTCCTGCTGCTTCCATATGGTTATACATTCAATAATTTTGGATAAACATGTAACAAGAAACTACATCAATGCATGTATTGAGAGACTCTTCCGTGCTGACATTTTTTTTTTTTCTGTTCAGAATGTATTGCTATCTTGATACTTGCATTATAGTATTCCATATTTCCACTATATGCATATATGTATTTTGTTTGTAAATATCCAATCATTTATTATCAAAAGAAACTAAGAGCTCTTTTGTTGTTTTAGCAGAAAACATAATAGTGTAACTAATGGTATCTTTTTGTCTTGCAGGTGCTCTTATTTAATGTTGCCTTCTTTGGTACTGGTAATTTTGCAAGTATTGCAAGCTTTGAGATCTCGTCTGTGTACAGATTCATTACAGTATTTAGTGTAAGTTTATATGTTACATTTCTCTGAATGATCCTTTTACTTATTATCATTATTATCATTCTAGACACTAATGTTTTTCTCCTCTCTCTTGGCAGCCATTTCTTATGGCGGGACTTCTTATCTTTAAGTTGTTCATTCCGTTCATGCTTGTCATGTAAGTTTTTTTTTAACCTTGCCAACCTTATGCTATGTGATGTCATGAAGTTAAATCCTGTTCTTCAAAATATATTGCTTTAATGAAAGTTCTTGTCACAAATTAGGTCATCTTCTGCTATAGAAAGATAAAAACAGGCGGGAATCCATTTATAATTTAATGTTCATTTTGATATCTATATAGACTATCTATATACTCTCCACATAGTTATCTGTTGAGCAACTTTAAGATTAATTTGAGAGTTCCTGCTTAGAGTAACAAACTATAATGAATAAATGTAAAGAAGATGAGGTTTTCCCCCAAACGTTAGGTCTTTGGACATTTTTCTATAACACCTTAGCTTAACTATGTATTCTTTTAATTTGCGATGAACTTGATGCCACCTTTCATTAAGCTGACCTTGGTGACAACTGCAGATGTACTTTTAGTGCGATTACCAAAGTTGTCCGCATCCCACGGCTGGGCTGTTATTTTCTTGTAATACTTCTTTCAGATGTAATGACTATTCATTTCTTTTTCCTGGTATGTACCCCCTTTCCCTTCTATAATTCACAACCTAATTTCATGCATTTTACATTTAAGAAAAAAAGAAGACATGCTCCATGCCCTTGACCATCAGTTTTGTCCATTAGTGGGTAAATTTTGTTTGCTTTACCATGTCCTGGACGCTATATGCTAACAGAGTAAAGTAGCAAACTAGCTGTGGACTCCTGTCCACGAGCGCAAAGGCTCTCTATGATGGCATCATTGGAGCTGTAACTGCACCAATTTGTTTTTTATTTCATTTTTCTGATGATGTACTGAATATTCCTGTTCATTTTACCCGCAGGTACGGAATACCGGCAGTTGGATGGAGATTGGCAACAGCATTAGCCATTTCGGAATAGTGAGTGCCCAAGTAGTCTTCGTTTTGCTGCTTTTTGCCCTCACAAATATATACACTAGAGATATTTTGGTCTCGTCTCGGCAACTAACCGCGCGGAAAGTAATGTAGGTTGTTTAGTTTATGTAGAGATCCAAATACATTCCTCCTTTTCTTTATTCACTTTTGGGTCGGCATTCATTTTTGGCCCAAGTTTTGTAGCTTAGCTTTTGGTCCAAGTTTTTTGTAGCTTAGCTTTCGTAGTTTGTAGATGGATCTTGGTGTCGAATTTTTGTGCTAATGTCATTTGCATACTTGCGGACTGAACGGGTTTTACGTACATCATTATAACTATGCTAGCTTTCTTCTGGGGATATATGATAAATTGAAGTTGTCATGATCCATTTCGTTTAGCAAGGGTAACTATTTTGAGTGATTATTATGCGAGGCAACAAAATCTCAGGGTTGGAGTTGATTAAGCAATCACTGGAGCTTAAAATTACACTACATGCCCCCAACCAGGCAAGCATGGAGTAATAAGCAACAAAATGATTCATCTCAATTTCTCTTCACTCGAAGCAGACCTCGAGTCAATCACACACAAACTCTGGTACCGCGCAGCCAGTAGGCCAGCACAAGCACAGCTGATGATGGGCCCAGATCGCGATCGCAACGGCTCAGACGTTCAGTCGATAACGGCACAACCCAAATACTGGTGGCCATGCGGTCCGCCCATTCGTTATCCTCTCCCACCACACCCTCTCATTATCCAGCATTCCAGCACCCGCGCCCTCCCCTCCGCCACGTCACGCCGCCCGGCCACATGGCAGCGGCCCAGTGGCCGCTCACCCCCAGGGGATAAGGCGCCCTCGCCGTCCCGGACCGCAACTTAATAACCAACCATGCAGTGCAGGCCCGCGGCGCCAAAAGCTCCCCACAAAGCGCGAGCAATCCACGTCGAGCACCACCTGTCCACCACCAGCAGCTAGCCCCAGCGAAAAGGCGATGGCGTCGCTCACCATGATGGCGTCCTTCGCCGCCGTGGCCGTGGCCGCGCCCTCGCGCCGCGGCAGCTTCGCCGTGGTCAGGGCCGCCAAGGTCGACCGCTGCCAGGAGCCCGCGGCCAGCAGGCTGGCTGCGGCCGAGGAGGCCGCTGAGGCCCGGCCCGCCGAGGGACGCCGCGCCGTCATGCTCGCGGCGGCTGCCGCGGCCGTGGCGGCCATCGGCGGCGCCGGCGTCGCCATGGCCGACCCCAAGAACGGGAGCCCCGAGGCCAAGAAGAAGTACGCGCCCATCTGCGTCACCATGCCCACCGCCAAGGTCTGCCACAACTGAGCACGCGCGCGCGTTGCAGTTGCTTGCAGGGACTGGGGGTGGTATATAATGTGTATGTGTACGGTGTCGTCTCTCTTGTTGATCGATTTCGAGCTTTAGATGCATGCCTGACGTGAGGCCGCTTATTGCTTGCTGACGGTCTCGGAGCTGTAATATCAAGTGCAATGCAAATTGGATTCGGGTGAAACCTTGCTTATTTTATCATAATTTCCTTCATGCATGCGTATGTGTGATCACGTACATGAGCTATATATATAATGCGTATGTGCTTATATATTTTACCAAGAAGATTCAGATTACCGGATGAAAAAAAAAATCTCACAAAGCGTTGCTGAGGGAGACGAGAGCACGACGCTATATATGCATCGGTTGGCCGAATGGGAAATTGGAAATGCCACCAGTCCGGGCCGCGACCGCGAGTGAGCCACTCCACTGGGACGCCAAGAGCCTAATAACACGAGTTCAGGCTGTATTGCTCCTATAATTTGGGCCCTGATTCAGTATTCCATTTTGGATTTGGAACTTGACAAATGACCAAACAACAGCGTTTATTTTTCTTTATACTCGGCCTGGTCCCAAGTAGATGTCCTCTCTTTATCGAGATTACTTGACCACAAGAAGCCCACCAAAAATCCAAACCGATGAACCACCTAAGTCCACATCAACCCCACCTTGACTAGGCATACTTGGCGAAGGAGTGCATACTTGACCAGTCCACCAAATGTACACAACCAGCACCAGCCCTTCCCTTCACTCTCACCCCCTTCCTCTCCCAAAGCAACATAATAGAGACAGAAGAGGGCAAGAAGAAGAGTAGGAGAAGGAGAGCACCTTGCCGAAGCATAGGCATAGGGGCACACTGTCCACCATGCATGTTTGTCATTGCTAACGTTGATCCACAAACCTTCCCCATCTTCCTCGAATTCATGGTAGTGCCCTAAAGCGGATCTCCCTCCTTGAGAATCCTCGTGCCAAGCTGCTTCACGTAGAGCACCTCCTTGCACTCGTGAGCCATCCCCAACCCTTCTCCTCCTTGATTCCTCTCTACCAAGCTTCCCATGAGCCCTTTTCGATCCATGCTCCTCATCACCATGGTTGACTTCAAGCTCCCAAGTCTCAAACCCCTCATGGCTGCTAAAAACTGTAGTTTGGTTTTGGTAATCGAGTGACAATTGGTGGATTAATGATTATACTTAAATGTTGATTAAGCTAGACATAGTCCACACCAAGTGTTGAGCAAGAAAGCAACCATGGAGGATATGGTGATGGCCATACCATAGACAATTATTGCACACATATTGCAAGGCTTAGAGAAGGGCTTAAGGGCAATTCAAGCCAAGATAGGAGTGTGCTTAGGAGTGATCTTAGTATGCGTATAGATGCTAATGGCTTGGAGGTTGATCAAGTGAAGATCAATTCTTATTACTCTTGGAGTTTGCTAGCTCTTAGATGGCCAAGGGCTATGTAACCTTTCTAGAAGAAGAGTTGGTTATTGTAAGGCTCCTAGCTTTGTGCTTGGCTTGAGACCTACTCCCTCCATATTCATAAAACTTGACGTTTTGGACAAGGTTTGAGTCAAACATTGGGAACATAAACTATCAATAACTTTTAAAATATTTAGTTTAAAAAGATAAAACTTATATGTATAGATTCACCTTGAAACCTACTTTTATAAAAGTAAATTTATTTTTAGTTTTTCTTATATATTTTAATAAAAATAATAGATAAAGTTAGATTTTGGAGACCGTGTCCTTGTCCAAAACGTCAAGTTTTATGAGTATAGAGTAGTACCAATCTAGAGTGGAGAATAATTAATAGGTACTCCTAGTGGATCTAGAGACTTAGTAGTGGATCTTGAGACTTGGTGACTCAAGGGAGCTCAACATTTAATGGGTGCTCCAACCTAGACTAGAGAGTGGTAACTACTCGATAACATGACAGAAAATTGGTTGTCTCTTACCCACTTCTCTTTCATGAGTGTTAATTTCATTTCTTATCAATTATCATGTTGTGTGCTTGAGATATTGTGCGAAACTTTTATTAGATTTGATTTTTTGTTCTTGTATGATGCTCCAACTAGGTTTCACTTGAGCAATTTTGTATGGACTCTAACTTTGCTAGTGCGATCCAACTAAGGACAAAGCTTAGTATGATGGCCTTAAATACCCACCTTAGTTTGTTTTAATAATTTTAAGGCCAGTTCTTTCTTAGTGGTGAAATAGTTTTAATAATAATAAGTTAAGATTTGTTGTTTTAAATTTTTAGAGCTTCAAAATCTACCCTGTCTTGAGGATATTCGATCTAGCTTTTAAGTCTTCGTAGAATCTCCATGAGCCATTTCTGTCAATGGTGTAGTGAGGCGAAGTTGTTCAGAAGTCTTGCAAAGAGCTACAAAATAATAATGACCTTCATATATAGGTCCTGAAGATGATTAAGCAAAACTTTAGTTCCACGTAGGCTGGAATATCACTCAACATACACGCGCGCGCACACACACACGACGGTGCTGTGTATACAGCGGTCTATAATCTACATGCCTGTATTATTCTGTGACCGTACCTTCGATCATTGCGAATTAATAAGCTATCGGACTCCCATGGTCATCAAGACTAATTATTATTGCCTGATCACGCGACACGTTGGGCTGCACGATCGAATACTCTACTCTCTAGTCACCAATAAGTGGCGCGCGCCTAACAATGCAGCCGAAACGAACATATATTCTTCCAGCTAAGCCTTCAAAGTCGCGCGAGCAAACGAAATTTAGAATGGTTTGGCAAAGTTAGAAAAGCGAGCATTATAACAAGTGAGTGAGTTGTCATATGGACTTCCAACAACGCCGGACAAAATGTACCTTCTTGGCTCCTTCCCTTGTGCCGCCGCCGCTTCTTATCTTCATCTTCAAGACTATATGTATATATACTCTGGCTTTCTCGAGAACAATCTTTCTAGCTCATTCTTGAGTACCGTTTAAATCATTAGACGCGCATGTGTGTATATGCAACTTTTTAATAGACGCATAACGACAGAGATGACTGTCTACATACATCATTATATATATTTTTGAACGAATTTATAAGACCGTGCTTGACTGCCTATTGTTTTATTGATATAGAAGAAAAAACAAGAGTAAGTAACTCTGAGAACCTGTGGGGGAAATAGGGGGAACACGCACTGCAGAAAATAGGACATGAACACGCACTGCAGAACACATTGCACAAGCTCGATCAGCTCCACTTCCACCGCCGCTTACGTACTCTATATATCATCGGTCGTCGCCAACGAGATGTCCCGCACGACCCCTGCGGATGAAGGGTTAATTGTCTCGTCCGCTAGAAGACATGCGAGACGACCAAATAAAACGACTTGCCGACGATGCCTAATGCTATTGCAAAACTCTAACACGGGATCTCTATCGATCTCAAATTCTAATCGTGCGTACTTATCGCATCCATCATTGCCGGCAGCGGCTCGCATGAACATGCATGCATGGCCGGCACGCATGCAGGCGTGTGCTTTTGCTGAACCCTAGAGCCGGCCTGCTGCTTCCGTACGTCTGATGCACTGCAAAGCCTAGGACGATCAAGATACACGACAGAGACTCGTACTACGTACGTCGTAGGGCTCAGCGGTTTGGCAAAGATGCATGAATGTGCATCTAGGCGACTAGGCGACTCTCGATCGGCAGGCCAAATCTTTATCTCGCTTTATGTGATGCCATATGCAGATCGAATGCATGCAAACAGAGCCACCCGCCAGCACGTTCTGGCCATTTGCCCTGGCCTTGCAGTAGCGCTAGCCTTTATTAATTTGTATAGTGAGGAGGCCGGTGCATGCGGATCACCGATCGACCATACTTAGGGGTTAAGGACGTGTAGTACTGTCTTACGATATAGTATGCATATACATACATATACATGCATGCATCTGTTTACTCTTTGAGCTAATAAACCTCTAGCTGTCACTACTGAACTTAATTAACATTTAATCTAATCAGAGGAAAATTATTAAAGTAGCACAACAAAAAGGGATGATGCGATCAAACTGATGTCAAACAGATATATATGTATCTATATATGCTTGGGACGATGTATTCTTCGTCAGCAGAGAGAAAGATTAGAAAAGTTGGCCCATTTATTGAATTGTTTCTTATTCTTCATCAGCACATAGAGAGAAAGATTAGAAAAAGCTGGCCCATTATTGTATTGTTAATTAGTTTAGGTACATGCTGATTACATATAGCGTTTGTGGCCTTCTTCCTGGTGGTTTCGTGACCGAACTAAAGGTAGAGACTACTGTTGCTTTTGGCCCAACTCCGTTCGTCCAGCCCTCCCAACCTGTACAGCAGATCGCCGCTTGCCAGCTGCTTTTGGGGCAGAATAAAAATAGCGAGACCACTCTACTGTGTACGTACGTACTTCAGTTTCCAACCTTATTAAGCTAGCGCCGCCGCCGGGATCTCCATCTTAATCTTAATCGATTGAGATCGATCTATTACTAACTCAAGTTCTTATAATACCCAACGGTTTTGCATATTTTATTTGGCAAAATTAGGAGTTTACCAAGTCTTAAATGAATATGGCAAAGATTCAAAGAGTCAATCTCCAACGGTTTTGCATTATCACCGCAAAAAAGGAAATTCTGGGCGTGGCGGCAGGCGGGAGCCACGCGCGCGGGAGGGAAATAGCGCGAGCATCGGGAATGCCAAGCGCAGACAAGGTGTGCATATATGCAAGTCCTTCCCTGCTTTTTGCCAAGTTAACAAAAATGCAAAGCCCATTTGCAAAACCGTTGGATAGACGTTTTTTTAGACTTTTTTGCAAAAACAAGAATGCAAAGTCCATTTGCAAAACCGTTGGAGATACTTAGATGCATAGCGACGTCGTTGTCTGCCCAATTTAAACAACTTCTGATAATTACAACTCTAGTATACATCTGAATTAGTGAGTTTATTTTAAACTGTGGCCTGATCAGCTATTGATCAAAATCATCACCAGTTAATTATAAAAGGTCCCCTTTTAATTATAGGGATAATTATATCAGGAGGGGAAAAGGTAAAGAGAGAAATGGAATTTCACTGGTCCTGATCTCTCTCGTAGTAGCCTCATTCACATCATCGATGAAAGCTAAGGTAGCACATCTGAACTTTCATATTGGAATATATTTTGGGATACGTACAGATCAATTCCAACTTGGTGCCCCCAAACAAAAAGATGGTGGTCACTAAATGATTACAATCCCCCAGTAGATTCTCCATTTGTTTCCCTTTTTAATTTTTGCTGCTTGCAAACGTGATGACAAAGCCACAATAAAACTTTTATTATTATTGGATAATATCACACACTGAATATATATATGAGAGGGCAAGTAGTGTGCTAATGATTTGTATGCGCGTGCATGGCCCACCTTCGTCATTCAGCTCTCTTCTGCTCCTACTGTATATATGTCAGTGCCAATATACAGGACCACATACGTACGGCTCGGAGTTGGAATAATGCAATATATGCATCAAATATAGTAATGGATATTGTTATCTTGGGAATATTATTGTAGCTTATTAGGACTGGCCGATGGATTGCTCTAAGGGACTAAGACGACGAATACACAGCAGGCAGGCAAAGCCAAAGGGAACTGAAACAGCTTGCAGTGACCTTAAACAAGAGCTAGTAGCTAGCTGCATGCAGGAAAGGTACAGATTCGAAGATTAACCAAAGGCAAATAAAGGCTGAAAGGCAGCACACCCGGTTTGAGTTTTGACCTGTTGCCTTTCCACAGCAAACTAGCTGCGGCCGGCAAAGTAGTAGCTTTTTTGCGAATGCGCGTTGTGCTTAATACTATTACTAGCTAGCTAGCTAGTTTGTACGTTATCGTGACATATACTAATTGTAATTGCATGCAGATATATATAGCAGCACCCAGTAACGTTGCATGACAAGAAGAAGCAAAGCGCATGCATGCATGCAGGAGATATTTTCCTGGATATTTTTCATACGGATTGTAGCAAACAATGCAAAGCACAGCTTATTGTAGTTTTTGTACTACACGATAGTGGCGGCGAATTATATGCATGGTCCAGTCCCAGCATGAAGGATCGATCGGACCACAAGCTAAGAGATCAAGCTGTGCAGTGCAGCAGAAGCTACTAGCAACTTCCTCTTCATTCTCGCTTGTTGCAGCATGATGCATCCATGGATGATGCTTTTTCCACCCTCTTTTCCGTCGTCCCTGTCCATCTACAGCAGTAAGTATAGCTGCTAGTGCTAGTAGCTAGGGCTCTGGAGAGGATCGATCGAGCACAACAAAATTAAAGCAGAGGCCAGGAAACCACGCGCGCGCCCCGGCCCGGCGAGCTCTGCTCTCTTTACTCTTTTGCGGACGTTGCGTGGCGTTGCGCTCCGTCCGGCCGGGGGCCGGCCGGCCGCGTCAAGTTTCTCCTCCATCAATCGTATCATATATATCATCGATCTCCGGCTGCTGCTGCTGCTGTGAGTACTACGTAGCTAGAACACGCGCTTTAGCATCATTTCACATCGCGCTATCTTGGCCGTCCACTCCCCCCGTGATCCTCCATCCTCCCGTGTACTCTTCCATCACCTTTATTTTAGTTATATATTTATTAGATTTTAGAACCCTAGTAGCCAGCTTGCATCCACCAAGCAAGCCGCGCCATGGTCCGCACTCCACAGCTCCCTTCTATAAATCCAGCTGCCCCCTCTCCCTCTTCTCATCACCATTAAGCAGGCCAGCACACTTGATCTCGATCCAAGGCAATAAACTCTCAAGGTTTATATAGTCACCACTAGCTAGCTAATTACAACCGTACAGCTCTCTCAGCTAGCTAATATAGATCGAGCTTATTCCCAACTGCCATCACAAAACTTGTTTATTAGCCCCTTCATTCCTTGCAGTGATTTAGCTACAAATTAAAGACAGGGAGCGAGAGGGCTAGCTACCTAGCGAGGTAACTAACAAACAAAGAAGAGAAGATCAAAGCTTTATTTCCGGCCGCTTCGCGCCGCCATGGGAGGCAAGTCGTCCTTCTTCTGCCCCATCTTCAGCTTCCTGCGCAAGTCGAGGCGTTACGACGACGACATGAGCGACTGGGACGGCCGCACCGGCTACGTGCGCAAGGTGCGCTCCAGCGACGAGGACTACGGCGGCTGGTGGATCGGCGAGCGCGACGTCGACCGCAAGGCCTCCGACTTCATCAACAACTTCCACCAGAAGAAGGTCGCCGTCTAGCTGCTGCTGCCGCTGCCGCTGCCGCTGTGCCGTCCGCTTCATTCCCCAGCATATATATGGTCGTCGTCGCCGACACCGACGACGAACACTGCTACTGCGACCACATCATCGATGCATGACGACGCCACTGCCGGCAGCACCACCGGCCGCCGGTCCACACTCATGCATGCAGCTATACGACGTTTCATTTATTAGGTTCCTTCCTTGATATTCTTGTATGTTAATGTATGTTCATTATATATTAGTTCATCTCGTCTGTGATGTTATTATGTGTCGTACGTACGTGCTCATTTAATCAGAGACCTAGGGTGATGAATAATTCCATCTGCTGGACAGAGACCTAGATCCATGTATGTCGTTTAATTTGTTTGCTTTGTATCCGCTGTATATATGTGTATGTGTGTGTGGAGGCATGCATAGCAGGGACGATGCATGGAGATGTATGTATGTGTTGTCCATCACACATTCACAGCATGTACGCCAGTTAACGTTAATTATCATTATCACCTAATAAATAACGTATGATCAATCATGTTTTTTTTTTTGAGTTGAGTACTGGGGGGATGTACTATCCCAACCTGAATTTCAACAGATTTCAGGAAAAAAAAAACGGTAATGCATAGACATGCTGCATGCACCTGCCTACAACAATTTCTAATTCATTTTGGACTTTATTTACAGCACTCTCTCTAATAATTCAGTAATTCTTCTCCTTGATTAATTACCATATGTGCTCCATGTGCACATACATTAATAACAAGCTTCAACTAATTGATATTCCTATTTGAGCAAATTAAGAGAAAGAAGACACAGAGCGAGAAATCTAACGCGCACACTTTACCTGTTTCATTTTTGTACTTGCTCTCGGAGCTAGCTGACATCTTTCTCTTTGCATAACAAAGGAAGAAGGCTTTGCATTGGCTACTATCTACTCGTGTGAAAATCTGGCAGGTGACACCGACTTATATTGAGATGAAACTGTTGGCGAAAAGAACTCCCCAGAATGTTCTAGATATATCACACTCATGTGTTTCGATGTTTACTCCGGAAATCTAGAAAAAACAAAAGCAATTTTAGTTAATGTGGACTCTCCACATCCGAATTTTAGGGCGTGTTCCGCTGGTCTAGAAGCTGGCACTATTCGGCTGGTTGAACAGTGCCAGTGTGAGAATGAGAACCAGCCGAAGCACCTAGAAGTAGCCGGCAGTAGAGTAGCCGAACGCAGCCTAGTTTATGTTGGATTTACACACTGTACTAGTCACAGTGTTTATTTTAACTATAGATTTGGGTAAAAAACCTTCTATCCACATCCTATTTCCAATGAGAACACTAATGATGGCTCCTCGAAACAGGTTATCAGTCGTCGAATGTTCTATCCTCTTTAGGAGTAATTATTCGTGCATCTCTCTAAGCGACGTGATATATGTTCACAATCATCAACCACTGAATCATCTTAGGGCGCACCACTGTTTGTAATTCGTGCCATCAAACATGGCTTAAGAGTGACATCAAAACCACTAACCGAAAAGTGTCTAACATCAAGTTTTTGGACTGTTGGAATTCTAGTCAATTTCTAGCATATTTATATAGAAAATTATATATATAAATAAACATGACAAGCGTGCACGTGTGGTCTACCTATTGACAAGACCAATCCCGAAGGCACAGGCATGCACTAGACGATATAGTGAGCTTGTCGATGCCCCGGACCACAATTGATGCAAGATGAGATACGCAATGTATTCCTGTTGCTTCAAACTAGTACGGTATGATGAGCCCAGGGAAGGGGGTCAGGGGGGGGACTATTTCTCCTCTATACTTTGAAAAAAATAGTGATGTTTTTATCGTTAAAGTTTTTCATACCCTACTTTCCCTTCACTTCGTACTTTTTCTTTTCGTCGACTGTCGTCACCTTGTACTCAAACACCAGGAACGTTATACTCAATTTAAACACTAGGGGACACACTACATTTGAACACCAAGAATAGCAGTGTGACAGAATAGGCAGTCGTGCCGGTGCACTCCCCCTAAAGCTTGATTTTCCACCTACCCGTGTAGGTACACAAGTGAACAAAGTTTCGAAGGCCTACTCTTTTGATAGCCAATAATGCTTGCAGGAGGCTGGTCAGATATGGCAAAGAGCAGCAAATCAGCTAGGTGGTGTTATTTCATTAGTGAGTATTCTCACTTGTGCGGATAAGAGGAGTGTTTCCCCTCCTCATCCTCCCTCCTCCCCTCATCCATCTCCATTGACAGCTGCGGCATGATCGGCCCTCCGGGCGGGCGGTTCTGGCTGCTCCGGGCCTGGGGTAGCCGTGTGGGGGCGCCTGCGGCTGGGGGGCTTCTTGAGTGACGGCGGCTGGATCTCGGATCTAGTCGCCAACACCCTTCTCCCGGCGGCTGGATGCGGATCTGAATGGCGACCGGTTCCAATGCCCGGCGGCCGATACACGGGGACGACAGTTTGGGTGAAAACCCTGCTTGGCATCTTACGTCGGGCCGATGGTGGTGGTATTAACTATGCCACGCACCTTGTTGAAGGCGTCGCTGAAAATGTTGTTGCGCCCGTGGGCATTCAATAATTGGGTAAAAACCTAGCCACGGTTTTTTTTCGGACCGACGGCGGTGGCGCGGCGGGCGCGTCGTCGAAGTTGTTGTTCGTCGGGACCGGGATTTCCTACTGCGTGTTACCTTGCTGCGCAGCTCAAGATGAAGGTGGCGATCGATGGCGTAACAGCTTCGGCTTTTGGTGGGCAGGGGGGCTTGCATCCGCACCACGTGCTTTGTCTTTGTTGCCTTGAAAAAAAGCATCCAGTCTTCAATGGTGGTCGGTGTCCAATGTTTTCACTACCTTTTTTAGTCGATAAACGTGTTTCTAGCGGCTTTGTCTTGACGTTGGTGATCTTATTCTAGTGGAGTTGTCATCACCTTTGTGATCTTATTCTAGTGGAGTTGACATCATGGAGCAAGCATGTTGGTCGCGTAGGGCTACTCGAGCTCCTTGTTGGGGATGTAATTTTTTGTTAGTTTCTTTTTTTTTTTTTCTGTTGTAATAATTTAGTCTGATTCTGCCCACGGGTAAAAATGAGGTGTGTGAAGAAGGTGATGGTGGTCATCATGGTATCGCCCCGACAAATTGATTCTCCGTGTCTAAATGACGAAAACCACTAAGACATAGTGGTCATCATGGTCCACTAAGACATACTGGTCTCGTCATGGTCTCATGAAACCGTCAATCGATTACAAGCTGCAAAAAGGGCCCCATGACCGCTCACCATGCTTCATCACGCTTATTGCATTGTCCTTTTTCCATACAAGAATACCCTTGATTTCATCTAGCATTAAAATACCCTTGATTTCATCTAGCATTAAATATATGGTCTAGCATTAAAATACCCTTCATTTTCAGTAAGCAAAGCAAGAGCAAGTTTGGCTGAAAGAGGGAAAAATCTGAAGCGGTGGCATGTGGCAATGCATGGAGAGAGTTGGAGAGCGGTTGCATGTGGCCATATGCATGGAGAGAGTTGGAGAGCGCATCGATCAGATGAGATGATGAACTGGAGGGGAAAGCAACTATCATAGAAAGATCATGCTATTACCGATCGAGTAATTAAGTAGCCACATTTCCGTCTCTGTCAGCTCTACATGGTGCATGCCAAAGGCCAAGAGGCGAGTGCCACTGCCATCAGTGGCGAAGGCAGGAAAAACTTTTAGGTGTGGCGGGAGTGTATGGAACAACCAATATAACATATTGATGTATGTATTTCATGCATATTTACATGTAAATAATACATATATTAAGTATTTTGTACAAACTTTAGGTATGGCAGCTGCCAAGGCTTGCCAAATACCTGCCTCCGCCCCTGACTGCCATGTCATATACTACACGGAATACCGAATACCACTAAAGCTCCATACAGAGGGAATAAAGTTGCATCGTCGTCACGCATCGGCATCGGCATATATAGACATGGTTTCCTCCAAAAAAGGTTGCAGCCTGCATGCGCAGGCATCTAAACCCTTAGCCCTCAGGGTTAGGGACACTACGCCGCACGGGACGCGGCAGAGGAAAGCGAAAGCGACGCGTCGTGCTCTCCTTGGATGCATGTCTTGGTGTCTCTCTGGTACGGTCGCTCTCACATTATTATACTCCTACCCTAAATCAGGAGCAGCAGCTGCACATAGAGCCCGGAAAGAAGCTAGTAGCGGCCTAGTAGCGTCAGAGAAAGCAAGAAAAGCCAATGCAGGCAGGCGGCCGCCGGCTTTCGTCGTGGTGACGCCCCCATCTCGGTTGCTGACACGTGCACTGCGCATCCAGAGCAACCAGAGTTCAAAGAAATAGCTGCAGTGCCGAGCCCTCGTGAAGGGCATTTGTGGCCTCTCGGCACCATTTCTCGTATGGAGTACAGGTACAGTTTTCAGATTTCAGTGCTCAAGCTCAAGCTTCACTTTTTCCATGCATACGAAATACAAGGAGGCGCTCAATCAACTTTTGATGTGTCCTCGTGTGCTGCTGTGGGCCTTCCGTGCAAGGTGAGCCAAAAAAAACTTGACACGCCGTGGGGCGACCGCGCACCAAATAAATAAAGCTCCATTGCACCCAGGAACGAAGGGAATTCGGTGAAGAAGGCTCTAGCTATGAGTAGAAGCTGCCCCATCGATCAGATGACTATTTCCACACGCAAAACACATATGAGACCAACTGCAGCAAGACCACAATATCCACAAGCTCCCACACCTTGAGATAATCATATATAGATCACCTGTGTGGTGATCGTGTGCCTGTGGTGTCGTCGCACACTCAACAACATTGATGCAATGCGTCCTTCATTGTTCCCTCGCTACCTTGCCTAGATACTGAACTGAACGAGAAAGAAATTATGACCTTGAGAGAGCCAACCGACAGCCACATGCCAGACCAGAACGGCTATGACTCCATTGCCCACGATGACCGTCATGCATGGATGCCTTAAGCATTGCAGCCACTGGTTTTTCAATGCGTGATATAGGTGTTCCCAACCGTGGTTGTTTGGGTCAACCCGCTATGGCCATTCCCAAGACGAAGTGAACCCGAAGTTCTTTTCTTGTTATCTTCACCCTATTGGGTCATTCTTATCTCACATCATATCTTGAACCAACATTAAAGATTCATTTAAAGTCATGTATCAACATTATCCACATCCAAGCCATATTCCTAAATATTGTCCATCACGGAATATATACAACATGTTATTATATATTATCTCTAGCTCTTAATATATAGTACCGATATCTATCCTAAATCCGACCACGCACTATATTATATTTTGACTAGTGAAAACAAAACCCCTAACATATGCCTTTGCCCTCAGGCTTATTTCCACCTCTTCATCTTGCTTCATTTGGATTTTAATTACCCTTCATCCAACTCCTAGCCTTAATTGCTCACACTGAGCACTCTAACTTTGCCTGCATGCTAGTATCGAGTGGCAGTTTGGAAACACATTGAAAACCTTTTGTAAAATGATTGGAGAATGTTTGGTGTTAGACAGTTTTCAAAAGGTTTGAAAAGGAGTTTAGAGAGGTGTTTCATGCGTTGTTTCTGGCACCACTGGATTTATCCGGTGGCCCAAAGAGTTGTGAGCACTGGAGAAAAGGATCTAGAGGCATTAGCCCTGGGCAGCACAAAAACCACATGAGCTAGAACTACAACTAGTTGAGCTAGCTACACAAGACAAATTAAACTACTGGAACTACTCTACTCAGCTAAGAGAGCTACTCTAGCAACTACACAAGCATGAGAATTTGGCAAAGTTTGTTAAAAAGGATACCATAATTTTAGAAGAAACTCTATTATTAGGTTTATTCTAAAATTTTAGAATACATTGTACTACAGGACAGAGAAAGTACATGATTTGGCTCATTTTTCATCATACATGACCTTACCATCATAACAAGTCCATTCTATTTTGCATATGACCATGTCTCTACCATTACTCTTGATAACTTCTTTCTTCGTGCTTTCAAATTGATCAATATCAATGCATAGTGATTTTTCACGTCTTTATCCATATAAGCGAACTAATATTGAGACCATCATGTATCCAACATATTGTCTCCATTGTCATTTGACCTTTACTTAACATTTCTTCACTTGTGCATTCTTGACTCATTCTTCAACACTTTATCAATATTAGTTTACTATCTATATCTTCGTGTTTATGGAAAAGCAAGCCACTATTAATTAAGACGAAACAATATTTATTTTTCTTTGTCTCATTTTGCCTTATCAAATATGCTTACTTCTTCATTTAAGAAATGACATGAGTTTGATATGATCACTAGCAATATAATGAGACATATTCAAAGACTCATGAAGCGTATTAGTTCTTTAATTGTTTTGTCAATCAACCACTAAAACCCACTAGGTGGTCTGTATGCACTTTCAATTAGCTATGGTGATTTTAAAAAGCTAGGTTTATTATTTTCAGAAAAATACAAAACCACATTTGAAAATCAGTTAGATGGTCAATTTTGGTGGTTAATATAGTTCAATAGTTAAAGATTTCCAGTTTTAGAGTTGCATGGCCAAAACCATACTCGATAGTTGATAGTCAAAAATAGACTTCTTTGGTGTGCCCCATTGCTACAACAATGAATGGAGAGACACGGACCTCAAACAAATTCAAAAACTGATTTTTGAATTTTTAAGTCGCTATTCACAACACTATTCAAATTTAGTGCTTACTATTCCAATTCATGGTATTATTCAAAATACTCGCTAATATTCAAAATAGAAATATGAATCGTGCACGAGTACTCACCTGGGAGTGGCTCAGGCACCCAAACTGTAGCTACTATCTGGGCACTATTTGGAGCACCTAGTGGGTTGATGGTGGATGCGAGCGCGGTTATTATGTGCATGATTAGTGAATATGAGTATGCGGATTATATTTCTTAGGATCTTTTGCAAGCTGGCGAGACCAACAATTTAGTCGGTTATATGACGATCCTTTGTGTCAGTCCTACTCGGCACTCACGATATGGCTCGCTTTAGAACAACACAATGTATAACTGATCTCCCTCGTTGTCCCCAAACACAGACAGGACTCAGGCTCTACAGTCTCCCTAGGCAGTTCCACCTAAACACTCAAAGGGAACACTTCTCTGCGCACGCAGAGTTCTCTACAAACGCCGCAACCAAAGCTAATACAAGACCAACACATGCAAAGGTTTATCCTCTAGAATCTCTATTGTAGAGACGTCGCCGCATATGGACGAGCTTAAGGAAATACAGGGATCATCACAGGAAAACTTAATTCATTTTTACAGAACAAGCATACATATAATTTTTCCTTTTGGAAAACACCATGCACTTAGCACAAACCTTAGGAATTACCTTATTACAAGAGCAGGACAAACTCCCTTTATTCTATATACTACAATACAGATGTAGTAAGGTTAGAAGTGGTGGAGCTTCTTGGCTATTCGGTGTGGTTTGGTGGTTCTTCCGTTGTCACATCGAATGCATGTGTCCGCTTTCTCCTTTATAGCTGTCAAGGAACGTTCTGAGATTAATAATCAAATGTATGCGTCAGCTCTCTCCTTTATAGCCATCGAGGAACGTTCTGGATTGTCTACTGTTCGAATGGCTGATAAGCCTGACTGATAAGACAAGCGGATAAGGCGATTCCTTTTACGTTGTCATCTGTCACATTATCTTCATGTGTCCTTCTGAATATTCCTGGTATGGTCTTCCACGCCTGAATGACTGATGTTGGATCTTGGTATGTAGTATTCTTCTTCATAACTTTCTAACAAAAAGTGTAAACTTGGAACCATTTTTCAGCAAATATGCATCAGGTGTGTTCGATAAATGAATTTGTCAAATTATCATCAGGCAATCACTGAATGGTGAAATGCTACACTTCAGGAGGGGAGTTTCGGCTTAGGATTGTGGTAACTTTCCAAATTCTTAAGTGCATGTGTGTTTACAGAAACAAGAAGCCCCCGCAGTAACTATCGGGGCAGCCGGGGCAAGCAAAACAGCTAGCCTGAAATGGTTTAACCGATGCTCCTGCGTACGTTAACGTATCGCTGGAATGCTGAACCTGCACCGGTCGACTCGACGGTTGCACCACCCGTCCACCACCATCTTTACTGCGAAGCTAAGTGTGCTTAGTTCATCTGACGAACTGTAGGATCGGGGTAGCTTTGATCATTCACGGTCACAGTAACACTGGCTGCATCCGGCTCCGGCCGGGAAAATAAGGAAGCCATGATAGATGCAGCCTGCAGAGGAACAGGATGTTTCACCAGCGCTACCGTTTACAAAACTCCAAGCAAATGTACATGGAACGGAGGAAGTATGTCCTATGTCGACAGAAAGGCCTTGGTTTACAGGCAGTCTTTTTTCTGGAATGCCACATTTGTGCTACATTTTTTTTAACATGGAAATAAGCTCGATTACTCAGAACCTGAGGCCTACATTTTTACTGCTGCACTTTGTGTGAACACTCAAAGAATGATAATATATTCGACATCCAGCTTATGCATTGCAGCACAGTTTCTAATGCATACTTAGTACAACATAAATGGACGGTCGAGACAGAAGATATAATAGCCCGGCTTTGATGAATCTCGTGAGGAACAATGCTCGTCCTCTCATAATCTGCATGTATTCTTGGAATCCAGAAAAAGAATGTATATGCTCAGGGTATTATAACACACAAGCTGAAGCCAATCAATCTTCATGGTCGTCTTCTCCTTCAGAATCTGTATGGAAAGCAAGGCAAAGTAAAATCAAAGAAAGTTATTCACCTCAACACAAGTTGGAAGAGCATAATTATAACCAAGTTTTACCCACAAGCAAACAAAACTGATTTCCACAACATTTTAACAAAAAAAAAATATAAAAAAATCATGCTCGTGTGCAGCATACCAGACTTCAGAGAGGACAAGGCTTACCAGATCGAACATCATCTCCAACATTTCTTGTTTTGATTTGTCTCACAAGCATCCGATATATTAAAACCCACCAATATATGTGGAGAACAAGTAGCGAAAATAGAAGGGAATTGAACACATAATAGTATATAGGACCATCAAAATTGTGCTTCTTTTTGTCCAAAGTCAACAAGACCTCATAGCTGAAAAAAAATGGATTTAGTCAGATCATGTGAAATGAATCCAAAAACATTCAGTTAGTTCACTTCTAAAGCAAAGTGGTGAATCTGTTTTTTCTTAAAAAAAAAAGCCAGCAGGTTAACAGTCTGTCTATGTGAAGAACTAGGGGAAAACCACAGTTACAACAGAAAACAACACCAACTAACACGATGAAGACCACAACCTCACAGCAACTCAACAAGCACCACAACAAAGAAACTGTGAACCGGACCGGCACTGCAATGGGGCGATTTGTATGGTACCTTATCAGAACGTAACATGTCTATAATTATTTATTATGATATATTCTTGGACACTTAGTTATATGATTAGCAAAGTCCACAAAGGTGCGAAATCTCTAATTTGTGCCAGTGGTGCATACAAAAAATATCCAAAACTTTATTTGTGTGGTCAATGGAAATACAGAATAAAATTCTCTTTAGAGTATAAGATGCTACTGCCAGACTCTACGAAGGACTATTCTTTAGACTAGAGGATATCACTGTCCAATTTTTCACAATACATATTTACAAAACAGGATACCAATCTGCTTTCTACTGTATATGCAAACAAACTTTTACAAACGCGGTGGTTTTACAAACTTTATCTGAAAGACTTATGAGTCTGAACAGAATAATTTACCTTGTACTTCTCAGAATCCAGAATGGAAAATATGTGAGGCGGAGAAGAACCCATGAGATAACAAAAAACAGAAACGAAACATTGGCAAGCCAATCACAATGGCTGTACTTGGACATCTTCCCTACTTCCAGGAAAACGTCACTTGCATCATGAATTGCCAATACTATAGAGCCAACTCTAGCAAATCTGGTTGGCCAAGGAAAAGAAGATAGAAATTAAAACATTGTCCATGAATTATGAGAGGAGTTAGAAAAAGAAATTGACAAATTATCAATGATGACTAAGAAGTCCTCCTAAGAATGATGTTGCAAATTAATAGAACAACAAAAGCTAACAGTATTAACATACCTGAACACATAAGATAGAACAATCAGAACAACAGTAGCAACATGATGTGACATTGACACTCCAAAGTCTGAACGCCTTGTTTCCCAAAACATAAGTGCAAATATGGAATATGTGTAGAATCCAGCAGCATACATATATACAGCCTTAAGTTTCAATCTGAGAGTAAGGGGGCAACCATTAGATTTAGACCAGCCTGAGAACCAGTAAGAATTTGTATCAAAAAGTACAGTGGAAGGATCAGCATTACTTTATCTTTTGATCAGGCCAGACCTGTTCTCCTGGTCCTACCCAAAAATATTTGGTATTGGTGAACCAAGGCTCGTTATATGTGACTGATAAAGATAAAAGCTCTCCAGACAGGAAATAAACACATTTCCAAGCTGATTCCTTGAATTTTCTTATCTTCTTCCTTGCTTCTTCTGTTTCATTATTAGCTCTCTGATGTCCGTTTCCATATATAAGCCTCCTTGCAACCCACTAAAACAGTTACAGAAAAGGAAAGCAGTCATGTTGTCGATTAATGCAAAACTTGGGAAGGAACATATATATTTTTTTTCTCAAACACGTAGGAGAGTTGATCTGAGAGAGAAAGAACAGACCCTTACAACACAAACCCCAGAATCTTAAGAGGGGGATGCAAAAAAAAAAAAAATAAATAAAAATAAAAAATGATGACCTGATACAAAAGGATCAATCACGACCTAAAATCATATATCAATGATTAAAATAAATGAAGATGAAACGAAAATGTGAAAAAAGAGTAGGTGGATCATTAAATGCAGAAGAAATGAAATGTAAAAAAAGAGTAGGTGGGTGAAAAGAAAAATCATTGGAACACCAGAGACCAGACTATAGAAGCATAAAAGTCTATTTTGAAGGATTCCGATGCCACCTTGTAATGTAACCCCTTTTCTAAACAACATATTTCAATGGCATAAGCAATTATGAACCAATAAGTACTGATGAAGATGATCTCAGCAGGGAAGTGAAAATATCTCGAGTTGAAAGAGAATACAAATGATAGAAATGAATGCAGGCCAAAAACTCCATTACCCAGATTTGTATACAGTGATTGTGCATTATTTTCCATAATAACACTTTGGTAAAATGAAAAATTTCAATTTTTCATCCAGTTAAACTTAGCATCACAACTAGACTTCCAGTTAGCAATATTTATAAATGTACATAATTTATCCTGCTGCTTTTAGCTTCACCAAAAGGAATCTAAGAACTCTGCATTTCTTGTGTCCAAGTTCCAAAATGCGACTGCTGAATGGTTACAATTACTTTTCACATCTGAATGCTCATACATATAGCTAGCACTGGAAATTTTGAATAACACCTTATTGCAAATCATTATAGAAATTAGAAAACTTAACATAGAAAACCAAAAGGCACTTTAACAGGGAATATATAAAGCTCAGCGAAATTTATGGTCCCAGAAAAGGTGAAGCAAACTGTTCTCTCACTCCACTCCTGGAACTTGTGATATTGTAATCAACATTTATTGTAGTGTTCCAATGGATTTATACTCCATTTTCCTAGCTCAAAATCCTCAGCCGGCTCGTAAAAGAACAGGCTCAGAAACTGTTGTCCAACAGAAGACCTTCTAAACAGGTCTTCATACTCATGAATCAACCAACTGTACTTAGTTTACCATACTAAAAATAGCAACTAATCCTAGAAATAGTATGCCAATTGGATGTAAATAATGAGACAATGTAAGTCTAAAAGGACAGTCCGAACAACTGCCAACATACTGATGTATGAACCAACAATTTCTTCTGGAAACCTGCTCGCGGCTGCAAACCAACCAACCAGACTGCTCCCTCATGAAGAACCGATATTAAAAGAGCAGGAATCCCCATTAACTTCTGTTACCTTCTATGCGGAAGCTGCATAGCATTAGAATTGGACTAATCCTGGATTACGGGACCACGATCTACCATGGAAAAACATTGTGCCCATACGCTAAGCATATTTTAGTGGCCAAGTTTTTTAACCAAACAGTTTTAGAAGCTATAGGAGTCGAGGAGAGGGGGAAAATGCTATAAGAGGAAAAGAAAAAGAAAAGACATGATTTTAGATCTTGAGCACAAGGCAATCATTTGAGCTTAAGGAAACAATCACAGAACCAATCACTTTCCACGTGTCAAATTAACCCAAGACGCGCAGCGATTAGATGATGATGAGAACACTAAAAATAGCGCGTTGGACACAAAACATGGAGTTTAACCAAGGCAATTGTACAAGCTATGATTAGAGCTAGGAAATCCAGCAAAAGTTGAGGGCTTGAGGCGAGTTTCTCGGCAGCAGGCTACGACTACGCGCTGACGCTCCCTTCTCCAGCTCAGAGTCAAAAACCTTGACCGAACCAACGGAAGAAAGAAGGAAAGACGGCAAGCGCAGGCGCACCTCGAAGACGAAGCGGTCGAGGAGGAAGCGGACGGTAGGGAAGAAGATGACGAAGGCGGGGAGCGCGAGGAAGTCGCCGTACGCCGGGTAGGCCTCGCGCTCCCAGTCCACAGCCGCCAGGAGCCGCCCCCGCCGCATCCCCGAGCCCCATCCCCGCTTCCCCAGCCCCGGCGGAATCGAAGGCAACTTCTGGAGTCCCGTGGCGGCGGCAGCCAGAAAGATCGACGGGATTGGACCCGATTCGGCGGCTCTGTTTGGAAGGAAATCTCTCGGGGAGGACTCCCGCTGTGTGGCAGCGCAGCGCTCGCCCCTGTTTTCGCGACCTTTGTGAAAGCGATTTTTCACTTTCCCTGTTCGTTTACCGCAAGTGTTTTGCTTTTGTTTTTCTCGTGCCCTTTTTTTTTTGTAGTACTGTCCTTGGAGCCTCGCTTCGCTGCCGCTGCAGAGATACGGTACGGAAAATTCCAAAACTTTGGGAATTGTAGCGAGGTGGCCGACATCAGCATGAATTGGTGATCATTTGTTCCTTCTTCTCGATGAGCTATATTATCATGTCAGGGCAAGTCCTATTTAGGATAAAAAAATCTCTATCTGTATGTAACATCTAGAAAGAGGGAAGAGTGAGAAAAAGAAATATTTTTATTTCACTATTGACCGTCCATAAGCTTATATATACCTTTTCATGTAGGATAGTATACGGGCTATTTTCATAATGTTTCAGCTAGCTGGTAAATATTGTACTGCTTTTGGATAATATAGTACTCGCTCTTAAATAAGGAAATATGGAAGAGATTTATTTAGTTAGGCCATTATCAGTTTTTTTACATAGATCTGTAGAGATTTTATGTTGATTAATAAGATAACCTCTTTCAACAAAAAAATAATCATTTTACACTCTTTTTGGATCGTGGAACCGCTGCACCCAGAACTAGTCCATCTGTCATGGGTTAGAGTTGCGTCCGTCATAACAACGAGCTCGAAGGCTACGAAACATATGTTCATAACAGATCAGTTGAGCCTGTGCCATAAACCAAATAGATAATCTAGATTTGGACATAGACTCAAATGATTATGGATCCGTGACGTTCGTCAATCCAAACATGTTATGAATGGTTTCATAGACTCCTCAAAAACACTAAGGTCCCCTTTGGAATGGTGGGTAGCAAAAGCATAGGAACAAAATAAAAAACATATGATTTTGAAAAGAATCCATATGCAAAAACAGAGGATTGGAACATAGGAATTTTTGTTGGAAATGTTGTTTGGATGAGCCATAGCAAACACATAGAAATTTTCTTAGATCCTACACAACGAAAGAGAAACAAAGATTTTGGAGTGGATTCTTTTTTCTGCATTTTTCGTCCAAAATTAGTTCCAAAGGAAAGTTACCTATGCCATTCCTTTGCCCCAATCCTACAAATCAAAGGGGTGAACAGTAACTATTCGTTTCCTATGTTTGTCCTATAATCTAAAGGAGGCCTATAAACCCCCGGTGTTACGTTAACCTAAACCTGCCATGTCATCATCATCATTGCATAAGCATTCATGATTAGAGAACTCTAATATGAACAATTAAAATGAGTTTATTTAATTCTAGGGTTTGTTTGCGCTCTTTTTTTGTATCACATGTGTATGGGTACACCATTTAAATTTCACTTGCAAGTTTAATCTTGATAATAAAAGCAATCAACTAAAACTAATCTTGATGTTTGCAAGTGCTTGGCTAACCTTGACTCACACCCTAACTATGTTTTATAAGTCAAATGATACAAAAGCAAGAATCAAAATTGAATTTGGAATTCGAATCCCAAACCCTAACCCTAGTGGGTTAAGTGTTGGATTTGAATTTCAAGTTCACTTTGAGGAGCTAACCATAATTAATTTTATAAATAAAAGTTGCCAAACTTTGGTACCATTTCAAAGTATGAACTTTGCACTTTGAAAATGTGCCATTGGTTGGGTTTGAAAAGTACCACAACACCACTAATTAATTGCCCAAAGATCCAATTTAAAAATCCTTTTCAAAAGCTCAAAATTCAACAGACCTTTTGTCCCTTTTCTCAATTTCATCTTAAAATATTCAAAATTTGGGAAAACTCCAAAAATACAGTTTGTGCATCTTTTTTGAGCTCTACAAGTTTGGTATATAAAGTTTCTCAAGTTTTTGAATAAAATTTGAAGTAATTTCAAAAGTTCTTTAAATTGGGAATTGTCCCCTTTTGATTTTTAAACTCCAATTCAAAAATTATTCAGTTTCATGAAAAACTTTCTAAATGAAAGTTGTAGATATTGAGAAATGGAACAACTCTTATTTTTGGAGATTTTCATCTTTTATTCAAAATTTGAAAGTAATTTTGAAATCCCATAAGTTGAAATTTAAACCCTCTTTGAAATTCAAATTTCAATTTCAAAATTTATTTGGATTCTGACAAAACTTTCTTAATGAAAGTTGTAGAGCACAAAATTTTAAACAATCTATATTTTTGGAGAATTTTGAGTGTAGTTCAAATTTTGGAAGTAATTTGAGAAGGGAGAGAGTGGTAATCGCTTTCTGATGTGAACGAGGGGGGGGACACCTCACCCACACCCATGCCGGACGGCCGATCGCCGTCGCCGTGGCAATTCCCGCGACTTCTCCGGTTTTGCGCGCCGCCGACCACCTGTCCAGCGTCGTGAAGGCCCTGGCCACCGCTCCAAAGCACCCTTGCCCTATAAAAGGCCGGAACACCGCCGCCGTCGACACGTCTCTGGCCGCCGGCAAAATTCCTCCGCTGTGTTTCATCATCGTCCAAACCATCTCGCACACACCTCCGCCACTCACTTGCCTTCCTATTGAGCCACCAGTCGCAAGCTGAGACCGTCGAGATCGACCAAGCTCCGGTCGTCTTCTCGGCGGACGGCAGGAGCGCCGCCGCAACCACTTCCACGCGGTCAGCTTGCTCAAAACACGCCTCCAGTCCAATCAACCCTGCCATGAGCTTCACCTTGACGTCCTAGTCGACATCGGCTCATCCGATTGCTCTCCAACACCTCCGTCACGCCGGAACACGGCTGCACCGCCGGATCACGCCGCCGCATCCGCTGCCGCCGCCGTCAAGCACCCTCCGCCCGCCTTCAAGCTTGCGGCGCAATTGTTTTGAAACCCCGGTGAGCCCCTAACCATGACCCGGGTATCGTTTGTGTCTGCCTTGCCGTGGTTTGGCCGGAACGGCATCGCCCCGACGAGCTCCGCGTGCCCAAGCCGCCATGGCCGCCGTCGCGGGTGCCCCGGTGGTTGGATGAGGGTGTATAATAGCTTGTTGAGTGCGTGTTGAGGAGAGGAGCGCGTTGGTGCGGTTGGTTTCACCGGAGGAGGCGCCGTCGGCAAAAGCGCCGTCAAGCGCCGCCGCCTGCCCCTGCTCGAACGAAGAAGGAAGAGGGAGGAGTGGAGGGGTCAGGCTGTCAGTGAGAGAAGTGAGAGGGAAGAGAGAGTCAGGCCGAGTTGGGCCAAACGGGCCGCATGGTGGTGTAACACCCGTGTTTTTGCATCATTTTAAAAATCACTAAAAATTTGAACTTTTTATAATTTAAAACAAATTAAAACTTGATTAGTTTATTTTCCCACAAAACCGTATTTAAAAATCTTTTCTAAAACCTTTGCATTAAAATTCACCATATGCATTACGTGCTTGAGTGCTTGAATGCTTGCTTGATTGTTGTTCACTCGGAATTTATTTTGGCACCAAAATTATTCCCTCCTTGATCTCCTCCCGAATTCTTTGTCATCCTTTCTAAATAAATTCCTTGATTATTATCCTCGAACCCCTCCCTTGATTTACCAAGTTCACTACCCTCAAGTCTTCTTGAAACTTAAACTATATTCAATCATATACCTAGTATATGTTTTCTGGGAAAAAGAAAAGGAAATGGAAATTGGAAAATAATCATGGGCTCATTCCTTCCTCTCTCCCTCGATGCGGCCCGCGCCCCCGCCTTCTCCCCTTCTCCCCTTTGGGCGCCCCAAGAGCCATCCGCCCCACCCGCGCTCCACCTTTCCCCCCTCTCTCCTTCCTGCTTCCTTTCCCTGCTTGGGCCAGCCCCCAAGACGAGCTCAAGTCGCGGCCCGGCCTCTCTTCTCCTTCCCCTCTTCTCCCATACGGGCCTAACGAGCCCTCGGCCCAGCTAACAAGCGCAACGGCTGACAGGCCCATCTGGTTTCCTCCCCACCTCCCTCCTCCTCGCTTACCTGGGACCCGTCGTCATCATCGTCTTCTACCTTGCGGCGGCGACGGAAATACTGTGTCGCTCGGGACGCCGCGTCTCCTCCGCGTCCATGACACGCGTGGCGTGAAGGGCACCACCGGATATTTTCCCACGAACCGCCCTTCTCCGTTTGTCGTCTAGTGCCATCCTTATCCCTCCCGTGATTTCCGTCGTCCGGCCGAGCAAGAAGATAAGAAGGCCGCCGCCACTCCAACGGTCGCCGGAGATTTTTCCGTGAACCGCCTTCACGCAGCTCGGCGCTGACTATAAATAAGCCCGGCCATGGCCACCGCCCGGAAATTCGCCTCGACGAGCTCGAGCTCAGTCCCTCTTCCTCGAGCTCTCCCTCCTCCTCCATCTCTCTCCGCTCGGCCACCACCACGCTGGAGCCGCTGCAGCCCGGAGCAGCGCCTGCGCCGCCCGGCCCGGCGGCCCGTCTTGGGAATCCTCATCGCCGCGATGAAGGCGCCCGCCCTTACCTTGCCAGCTGGCTCGCCCCGCGGAGCTCAGGCGCTCCATGGCAGAGCGCCCGCCGCGCTTCGCCAACGCCCGCGGCATACGACACCTCGCCACGGTGAACGCGACGTCGCCACTCGCGGCGACGCGCTGCTCCACCCCTCTCGCTTATTCGCCCTCCTACTTCCTCTTCTTCTCCTGCGCCAAGCCGAGGCGCCTGGCTGAGCCGAGCACCGGCGCCGCCTCCCTTGCTCCATTAATTCCTCTCCCTCCGTTTCCCCTCTCTCTTTCCTCTCCCTTCTCCTTCCTTGACCGGGCGGCGATGCGAGAGACCGAGGCGAGACGGATGGACGAGCGGCAGCAATGTCGACACCATCCATTACGTGGGTGCAACCAATGGGGAAGGCCACCACCTAACGTGGACCCCACGCGTCATTAGCACACCTTTCCCTCTCACTACATGGACCCGGTTTACATGAAATATAGAGGGGAAAAGAGGCAGTCCATAGATCGGTACATGAGCCCATGAGCAAAGTGCCGAACAGCACGCCCACAGCTGGACCTACGCGTCAGCCCACTGTAAAAATGCTACGCGCACACGGAATCGCATTAACGGAGGAGTGAAAATCCACTTTCCTTATACGAAAAATTCTTTAAAATTCCTAAATAAACTAGGTACACTCTAGATCCTACCCAATCCTTTCCACTTCATTTCATTTAATCTATTTTCCAGAAATAATTCCCAAGTTTATCTTCATTCGCGTTTCACCAATAAACTTTGATAATTCATATCTCCCCCATCCCAATTCCGATTTCGAAATTCCACCACTAAAAATCTTCTAAAATCAAACCCTTCCTACTCATACTCTTCTCCTAATTTTTGGTGCCCATTTAAGTTCTAGTAATAATTGTTTATTTCTCTTTCTTTTTATAATTAGTGCTAACTTATTTTAATAATAAATGCTAACCATAGTAATAATAAAATGCGTAGTGCTAGCTAACCGTATACCCATCGGGGTGAGTAGGTTTTTGTGACATGTCATATGCTCCGACATGTCCGTACCCAATCACCAAAAAATACGTACACTTTATATATATAAAACACGCACGGACATGTCCGATAACCGGACACGCCCCGTGTGGCTAACTCCGCACCGCTATAGTTAACTCTAGTAATAACCCTCACCGTAGTAATAGCTAACCCCGTAGATGTATACACACATGGTAAGTTCTATATATACAATTACATATACACCAGGGCATATACCTATGTGTGGCTAACCCTACTCTCCGCCCTATATCTTAACCTAACCCTAGGCGCATACATATGCATATACGTATGCATCACTAACCTAACCCTCGGCGTATATGCGTACGCATACATGCCATTAACCTCAGCCACCACCTATCTATAGCCAGCCTAAACCCTACGTACGAGTATATAAGTATGTATGCCCGTACCTAACCACCTAGACCCTATCTCCACGTAAACCCAACTAGCTAACCCCGCCAAACCCTAGTGGACCTATAGAAGTAGGCCAAGCCGTCTATGATGACTTGGTCAAGCTTTCTCCTTTCAGGTTCACATAATAGTGAAAGATAATAATATAGTCTGGTTTTCCATAGATAACCACACCACGCTAACCCAGCCCGTAGGAGCCATCTTGCTGGATAGATAATCTTTATCTACCTCTTATTTCAAGTTCATATAGTAATGATAGAATTAGAATAAACCCATCCACCACCTACAACCGACCCCGTTAGGATCCCCCTTCTTGTTTTGGTTGATCGTGCTTGCTTAATTATGCTTGTTGTGTATGCATTGTTGGTTTTGCCCTCTTGTTTGTCAAGCAATAGATCGCGTAGACTAGAAGACGTACAAGGACCCGATGGATCCCTGAAGCATGGTGGTGTCAAGACTCTGAAGGATTACTACTACACCAAGACGAAGTACCGCTACACCAAGACACTGGAGACAGTAGCAAAGGAATCAAGACCCTCGGATATACTCGTCAGCGAGCGGAGGCAAGTCCTAATTTCCACCTCTCTACCATCCTTCTATCTTAATTATAAATTGACCCTTTACTAAAGAGTATATGATAATTGTTAATGAGCTAATGTGATAATGTGATCATGAGATAACCGGATAAAGTGATTATATATGCTATGACTTGAACGGGTAGGGGTAATCTAAGTGTAGATTACTTGGCGGATATTATGCGAAGGATATCCCGTCGGAGATACCTGTTTTGGTCACCCCTAAGGACCGGTTCATAGTCTCTTATTCATCCCGTGTGATATTTCGTACAGCCCACACGTCTATATGGGTAGACTTGGTCTCACACCCCGTTAGGCTGAAGTATGTTTCCACTTAGGAGGCCGGTGTAGGCAAACGGTAGAGCAGAGACGGCGTAGGATGCTATGTGATCTTCCATGGTGCGGTTGGGCGTGGACGCTATGTGATCTTCCACGTAAAATTGTTGGGTGCACATTTGCTAGCTATATACATATATTCATATATTCTAAGTGTGGATGCTAAGTGATCTTCCACAAAGTGTGTGAGGGCATGGGTTGCGAGAGAGCTTCCATGTCCGGGTTAGGCATAGGAAGAAGAGTGGTCTTCCCCGCTTAACTTTTTCCCAACCCCCGAGCCTTAGTAGTGGAAATGTATGGAACCCTAAGGAATGCATACTATCGGGTACGAGGTCTCGGTAGTTCTTTTCTAACCCTTGGCCGGGGAAGGAATCGTAATTACCGTGTGGGGAAAAGTGTACACCCTCTGCAGAGTTATTAGAATCTATTCGAATAGCCACGTCCTTGGAATGGGCAAATGCCGGGATGAGACGCTATGATTAGACTACAACAACAATGGATAATCTGGTAAGACGTATTAATGATTTGGTAACCATGACTTAATTCGGGAACTGGTGAGGATGATGAATACCCTACCAGGGCCCAACCTATAATTATAACTACTACACATTTAACCTTCATCCATCCAAAGTTAGGGCTTGCTGAGTACGTATGTACTCAACCCCCTTCTCCCTATTCCTAGGCAGGACGCTGCAGGAGTATATCCGAGGACGAAGCCGATTGAGAGCCTACACCAGGATGGACTACTGGAGCTACGCGAGGATAGAACGTCGAAAAATATATGAAGACGGAGCCGCATGACTACATGAAGAAGCTACACTAGGACTACGCTTAGGACTACGATGTTCATGATATAGGAATAGCTAGGGTTTTGTCCGCACTCCGGGTTGCCTGTAGGAATGGAGCCACGATAGTATAGACCCGCTGTCATAAACTCTGATATATACTATAAGGCCAGTGGCCCAAGCTATGTAAACCCGAACAATGTATCATGTTTTCCCCGTAGCAATAAAAGTATGCTTATTGATATCAATCTTGTTTAATTGTGCGTGTCAGCTACTGATCCAGGGACTGACATATGATGCCTGATGGACCCTAAAAAAATCAGGGGCCGACAAGTGGCCCGCGAAGGGATAAGAAAGTGTTTTCCTTTTTCTTTATTGTTTTTAAATGCTGTTTTTCATCTTTTTGCTACAATTTAGTTTGGGCAAATAAAAATGCAAGAAAAATATGTATGTGTTCCCTGTGTTATGCTCTACACCAGAAAAATGCTAACTCTATTTTTCCAATAAAATTTAGTTGTGCAATAAATTGCTCTTTTAATTAATAAATGCCACTTCCATGATTTTTAATAATTAAAATATAAGTCCAAAAATTATGAAATTTGTTTTGTGTGCTAATCAGATGATAATGATCTTAATTATGAAGTTTGATCATGATTTGACTAATTTTTGTATTATGCTTAATTAATACCTTAATTAGTTAATGTTTAATTAATTAATCCTTTGATTAATTAGAGTTTAATTAATCTCCAATTAGCAAGTTAATTGGCGGCTTTCAACAACTGTAAAAATGGTTAATAAATTAGTAATTAACCTTAATCACTATTAGGGTTGCTTGATTTTGGATTGAGTAATGACCCTAGGTCATTAACCCTAATGACCTTCGGCATTTTATGTTGATTGCGCATCGTTAGTCATCGTCGTCGTCGACGCTAGCTATACTTTCTTAGTGCAACTATACCGTGAAGGAAAGTTGTACTCAAGATAGATTAACACTCGTTGCATCATTATCGCATGCTCTTTTTATTACTGCATCGTAATCATGCATCTTTATCGTGTAGCTGTGCCGTCCGAGGAAGGAGTTGGTCCAACTCCTGTTTCTGAAGCAAGTGATCAGTGGGGAGAGATTGGGTCCAATCCTTTTGGCTCCGTAACTGCTCCTAACTTCGTCGAGCCCCAAGACAAGTCCCGGATGCATTCAACCCCTTCCTTGTATTTCAAAAAGCTTTATATTGTATGTTGATGATATGATGCATTAGGTAACAGGAGTTGTGTGATATCCTACTTTGGTGCATTTACCGTACCTTGATATATACCCTGGATACCTGTTTTGATTTCGCAAATGCTAGTGTATGCTTAGCCCTGCTGATAGCATAGGCTTTATGAAATGTTTTCCAAAGGTATGATAACAATATCCCCGTTGAGGGCAATTATGAAAACCTGATGTTACTTGTTGGTATCCCTTCACTTTGATCGGGTCAAGGGTACGCAACAAGAACATGATGATGAGTAAATTGAGACCGGGTGGAGTGACTTGCACCAGGAAGGGCTAGTGCCATAGTGTAGTGTCGTCCACTTGTGAGTCGGTTAAGCACCGTTCGTTGCCTTGGCCCTTGGATCATGAGGTTATTGGATAGTACTAGTCGCATGCTAATGGCGGTAAGCTCCCTTGTACTATCCACGACGAGAACGGACAACCGGGACGAGCGTAGCGTGTACCCATCCTACGGGGCCACCGTGGAAGGGGACCGCGGCGTAGGGAGATGGTGTACTGTACCTCGTGGCTAGGACCCGTTCTGGCCGGGAGAAATGCAAGCGTGAGTTGATGTATGTAAGATGTTCGGTCCTGCATACATCGTGTGGCTAGAAAGCCCCAGCTGGGTATATAAAGCGATTCGAATCGTCGTTGCTCCACGATATGGGAGACTTGATCCTCGCACCAGCATCGTAGTAATGATGAAAGTTGATGATGGAAAGTTTTGAATCCGTTACATGGTTGACAAGTGATTGTTGTAGTAAAGTAAGATTGGCTTAGTCTCTTTTTGCAAATGTGTCATTTAATCTTGCTAAAGCCTTACCTTGATTCCTATTAGCCAGCATTCCTGAGTCTTCTCCCCAATTTTTTAGTCGGGTAAGTCTTGCAGAGTACTTTTTGTACTCAGGGTTTGTTAAACCCCTGCTGCAGGTGAACCGTGTGAACAAGTGTGCTATGGCCCTTGTTGCATGACGGTGATCGAGGAAGGATCTGAGGAAGAGTACATTGTGTGGCCCTCGGGCAGGGCATTTCCGTTGTGTGGTTTGTAAAGTTACTTAATGATACTTCCGCTGTTTTGTAACTATAACACTTTGGTTTGTATAACTTTATCAAATGGTTTGTAAATTAAGTATTATAAGTCTTCCGCTACTCTGGTATTTTGTATAAAAACTGTTGTAATTCTGTGATGTCTCTGTAAGTATCGATCCTGGAGGAAATTGTGGTTTATCGGGGGTTCACCCGACAGAGCTTTTTAGGTTATGTGGTACGCAAGCATAGCTGACAGAGGTCTTAGGGACAATGTCAGGTGCTTGTGGGCCATATAATTTAGAAGGTTCTGCCACAAGGCCTTAATTATTTTTCATTTTATTGATGCCGTGACTTAGCTTTACAGCTGGTTTAGAATGTTTATCATCATCATAGGCATAATCCACATAAGTTTGGGCAAATAGTCTGACACTCTATCAACACTCAGAGTGTTCACCTATGCCTACAACATAAGCATTTTTGATGATATCACAATGTTTTATGAAAGAAGATAAAAAAGTGAGCTTTATAAAGATGGAACACTCTTGGCATGGTTACCAACTCTATATAAGTCATAGAATTAAATGTCATTTCATCTATGTTTCTTTTCATTCTATATAATGTGATAGTCTTGGAAACAAGTAAAAAAACTCTCTATGGAGAGACCTTATAGCCTGATAAAAAGTTTAGGATCATTGGATTTAACCACTCTTATTCATCGATCTAGCTATGTTAGTCATGAAACTGTATGAAAACACTGCCCAAGAACATCTCTAACAGCTCACTAATACTCCAACCTCAATGGGGTGGTATTGGAGGACATGCTCTAACAAATCACCAATAATCCCCCTAGTATATAGACCACAATTTTTTTATTTTCTTTTGTTTTTTCTTTCTTTTTTTCTCTATGGAAACATCAATTCCAGGGTTCTTCGTCACCACGCCTAGCTCTAGCCCTAGCCCCGACGGTACCCATTCTTGCCTGGTTGCCCCCACCACTTAAGCCTAGCTTCAGCCCCGGCCTCAGCCATAGCCATCATCGTGCCTAGCCCCGGCCACAATCATCGTTGTGCCTAGCCTTGGCCCTGACCTCCAAGATCCATCATCGCAATGGCCATGGCTCGCTGGAGCACCGCTCGCTCGCGTAGATTGGCCCCACATGGCTGTGACGGTGCTCACACAGAGGTAATGGCCATAGCTTATAGGAGCGCCACTCGCTAGCGCAGCAGATCAGCTCCCCATGGCTGCAATGGTGCTTGCACAGAGGCAACGACCATGGCTCTTGGGAGCATTTCTCGCTCGCATGAATCAACCCCGTGGCTACGCCGACACTCGCATGGAGGCAGCGGCCATGGCTCAAGTCGTCGTGGCTGTAGTAGCAAGACAACCACGATGATAGGTCGTCCTAGGCACAAACTATCGAGAACCAAACCGGAAATATCGAAATTGGATTTTTCCATACCATATTCGCTTCCTAATTTCCAGGAACCCAATTTACCGGTTCTTTAACTTGGGGGGACCGAATTTACTAAAAATTTCGAACTATGTGAAATATACTGAGTTTGAGTGACGTTATATTATTGATTGCACTATTATAGATTATTATATTATGTATTTGTGGTACTCTACTTTTATAGTCTTTGCGGATATTTATATATATATCTATTTGCCACTATTATTCTCTATAAAATTATGTCAAAATTAGCTTTTAAACCTGCTATTACATGTCTCTATTATCAATTGGGTATTTTCCATAAATACTGAAATCAGTTCCTTGGTATTGTTTTTTGAAATAAACTGATCGGTACCTATTTTTCGAGAAATTGAATTTGTGTAAGAACCAAAGGTTCGGCAATACCGTATGTTCAGGGTGAATGACAGGTTCCACGGAGGCACACCACTATAGGAGTCTGATTGTGATAGCTCGGGCCAATAGCCTAGACGGAGCCATGGGTTCACAATGTGCAGAGAATATAAGCTGTTGTAGGGCCCACTTTATTATTGGGGAGATCCAACTCCCTTTTATTTGAGGGGGAGAAGAAGATTTATTTGACTACCAAAAATAGGAAAAGCTTTTGGCGAATTGTTGTAGCAAGAAAACATCTTCATATTCAACGACATGACGGTTTTATGTAAGGAGAGGCCTTTATTGAGAACGGCTCGAGATGCTTGCTATCCCATATGGATGGAAACGGATCAGATACGAATGAATATTACTAATTTATATTTTTTTATTTCTGTTTGGATTGGGATACAAACACAGATAGTATCAGTTTTCAGTTATGTTAAACAGGATACACTTGTATATTAACGCCATAAATATGGGACATGGGCATTAAGATACAAATACAATATTTGATGTTAAAATATCCAAATTCAAATATAAATCTAAATTCCTATAAATAAATTATACTAGAAAAAAAATGTCCGTGCGTTGCTACGGGTGACCACATATTATAAAATTCTAGCATATAAATCATCATATAAATCTCTAAGAATAATTTGTAAGTTGGCAAAAAAAAAAAAAAAAACTCCATTGCGGAAGTTTAAGTAAACAACTAAAATATAGTAATAAGAGTAAATCTCATATACTGTTTTCTTTAGAAAACTTGTTTATGACTTTACATATTGTTCCGAAAGACTTACTTGCCAGAATCAGAATGACATGAGAGGAGACCGAGGTTCATTACATACATTGATGGGATAATTTCCAATCCCATTATGATTGCGAAAAAAAAAATTATACATGTAGGTTGATGTTGGTAGAAGCTAAATCAATTGAGGGGAAATGTTGATGGTGAGTTGTCTCCCACTAGTGTGATGTACTCGCAAAGCTTAACTGCAAATATAAGAAGCTACATGCTGAATTGTTGACCATACATAATAAGTTTCAAAACCAGCTTGCTTGAAAATATAAGAAGCTATTGTTTGCGTTCAACAATTGAAGGCATACTGACCATACAGAATAAGTTTCCAAATCTATGAGTAACTACACATAAAGCTATGGGTGACGTGTGTTTAATAAGATGATCGGTAGAGCTGCCATTGGTTGCAAGGTCATGGATTTTGGCCGAGCCACCGTGGAGGTAGAGGATGATGTGCGCTTGGACATGCATAGCATGTGCCACCCAATGCCACACTCTACGGATCTCAGCCGCGACGTGCCAAGTTGCTACACAAATATACACAACATGTTGTTCTATCCCCGCCTCGTATAGCGGCCGCCACACTACCGCCCGCTTCTCCACCCGCTAAAGCTCGCCACGTCACCCCCCTTTCATCTGGGGGTTCTCTTCACCGCCGTCTCAAACGGAAAAAGACTGGGACCTCTTGCTAAAAGCTGAACCCATGCATCGGGTGCGATCTTGGGACAATAGTGTCGTGATACGTCTCAGGTGGCCTCGCCCCCTCCACATCTTGGCGCTCAGGTGCTCTTTGTCGTCGCGTTGCTCTCCGTGCTCTTTGTCGTCGCGTTGCTCTCTCTGCCCCTAGCTCCACACTTCGAGGCAGCGTCGTTGACATGTGCGGTGGCCGCCCGGCCGAATAGGACTCGGCTCCGTGGTCTTCGCCCGGTAGAATTACGCTGCGTTCACGATGCCGCTCTGTCATCCTTGCTTGCCCGATGGCAAGCTGCGACCCACCCACCACGAAGCGGGACCTTTGGCGTCCTACGGTATGTTACCCAGCGCGGCGTGCGGGGCGGAGGCACAATCATGCTCACCCCACGGTGGCCCGGTAATGCGGCGTGGTGGCGGAGAAGTGTGCAATGGCGAGGCTAGCGTGGGCTCCACGGGCCGACGGAACGACATGGCACGACCCGATTCGTCTCATCTATAGCTCCGTATATATGAGGTCCAGAGGCTATGCGTTTTTTATAGAAACATAGATCAGCAATCCATCGCTACACGCTCAGGAAAAACAAAGGCGTATACATATGGCATTGGATCTCTTAAAGCCAAACATGCTAGGTAAGCCAATATTAACGTTTGGGTCTATGAATATGAACGCTTGGGTCTATGTTGGATCTCTCCAATCCCAGCAAGTTAGGAAAGGTAGCAGTATGTAGATAGACATGGATTAGGATTTCTATTTTCACATGGACAGCGTATATATATAGAGTTTTCAATTATAAAGGGTGGACGGAAAAGATGATTGGACGAAAAAAATGAGTTAAAATTTTGCCTCTTTATTATTAGGTAGAGATTTT
>JADLZL010001304.1:0-12289 GCA_015844335.1 Chrysopogon serrulatus
CCAAACCTTCGTCCTCGCACTACGGGATTTTCAGTTCTTTGCCGAGTGCCTCGGGCACTCGGCAAAGCGGGCAAAACACTCGGCAAAGGCTTTGCTGAGTGTAGCTCTCGGCAAAGAGCTCTCGGCAAAGCCGCCGTCGGCAACGGGCTCTTTGCCGAGAGCCTTCTCGGCACTCGGCAAAGCCTTTGCCGAGTGCCAAAGGGGCACTCGGCAAAAGAAAAGTCGACATTACGACGGCGGAGAAAAATTTTGGATTTAATTAGCTTTTTTTATAATTTATAAACCAGCTTACGCAAGTTGTTTACCACAATCTGTGAACAAGATATTCAAAAATTAGGTTAATTCGAACATACGCTCTTACAACACACTCTATTAAATGACTATTATTTCTAGAATACGATATTCTATTACTTGGATGCACGTGGAGTTGAAATTTGTATTTTTCAAATAATTACAATTAAATGAAATAAAGAACTAAAATATAGAAAAATAGCTGAGAATTAGATCAACATTGAAAATATTGTATAATCTAATGTGAAAAAGGTACGTAAAAATTTATAGCCCAAAAATCAAAAAAAAAAAAATAGTTGCCGAGTGCATGGCGCCGACACTCGGCAAAGGCACATATTTGCCGAGTGGCACCAAGGGGGCACTCGGCAAAGCCCCACATTTGCCGAGAGCCTAACGTCCGGCTCTCGGCAAAGGTTGACGGAGAAGGGAGCCGGGCCCAGCCTTTGCCGAGATCCATATTGTGCCGACGCGGTTAACTCTCGGCAAACTTTAGATTCTGCCGAGAGTCTTTATGTGCCGAGTGTTTGGCTCTCGGCAAATCTCCCTTTGCCGAGAGTTTTTCTTTGCCGTGAGCTCCACTCGGCATAGTGTCGGTTTGCCGAGTGCCCGTAATATTGTACTCGGCAAAGTCTTGTACACTCGGCAAAGCTCTTCATTCCGGTAGTGTCGTCATTCTTTTGGCCTCTTATATCCTCTCTCTTTCATGCACGTTCGAATTCGCCGCATGCGGCGGCGGACGGCGGAGCGCTGTCTGTCGTCGTCTTGGCAAGGAACGAAGCCGCGCCATGGGCGCATGGCCCATCCCAAGAAGGATCTATACGATATGGTACAATCATTCAGAACCCAGATAACGAAACAGCAGCAGTACAGGCCACAAGACGCAACCAACTCCAGCGCATGCTTTCCACGAGGCTTCTTCCCCGGCCCGGCGCCGCGCGCGGCTCACTTGCTCCGGCCCTAGCATCCATAAATCCATGCCGCCACTGTCCACTCCCTCGTACAAGTGTTAGTTGTTGCTCTGCAGCTCTAGCTCTACTCCCCCCTGCAAGCGCCAATAATGGCGGCCGCCAGTGTCGTCCTGGCCGCCATGCTACTGGCGCTGTCCTGCTGCTGTGCCCCGTCCGTCGCCACCACCACCACCGCGACCGTGACGGCGGCGGCGGAGTTGGACCGCATCGACAGGCTGCCGGGCCAGCCGACGGTCAACTTCTCCATGTACTCCGGCTACGTCACCGTCGACGCCACCGCGGGGCGGGCGCTCTTCTATTGGCTCATGGAAGCCTCCGGCGTGCCGGCGGACACCGCGCCGCTCCTGCTCTGGCTCAATGGCGGGCCCGGGTGCTCCTCCATCGGCTACGGCGCTATGGAGGAGCTCGGCGCCTTCCGCGTCAACCCCGACGGCAAGACGCTCTCCGTGAACCCCTACGCCTGGAACAAAGGTCCAGTTTCTTCGACGCCTCCTTTTTTTTTTTTTTTTCCTTCTTCAGTAAAGCAAGCTTGTTATATATGTTTGTCATGGTGGCGATGGATCATGGATGGATTGCTTGGTTTGCTTGCAGTGGCCAACGTGCTGTTCTTGGACTCGCCGGCAGGCGTCGGCTACTCCTACACCAACACCACCAACGATCTGTACGCTGCCGGTGACAACAAGACAGGTGAATTGCCGGGGTAGATATCTTGGTGTCTAGCTAGCTAGCTAGTTCTTTACTGCATCCTATTCATACCTTGTTAGCAAACTCCTCCTATACACAGTCATCCTTCATGGTACTATTCACCGTACGACATATACAATCATGAGCACAGACCAAGTGACCAACTAATCACTGACAATGACTTACCACCCCCTGCCCTAAACTGTAGGCCGTTTTGACTTTTTAAAATACATATCTTTCTATATGCACTAAGATATACGATATTCTAATAAATTTTCAGTAGAGGTCCCTGTGGCCTCTCCTGTTTCTTTAAGAAAAAAGATATAAGATATACTAGAAAAAGTGCCCGTGCGTTGCAACGGGAATTATATCTTGTGTCATTTGTTTTTTTACGCTTTAAAATTGGACTCCATATGTTTACACAATTGGACATATACTATCTAACTCGAATGAGTATGGGTCGTAAGTTCAAGACAATAAGTTATTAAATTTTAATCTCATACCTAAGAAAAACAAAACGACTTATAATTTACAACTAAAAGATTATTAGCATAGTGTTTTAATCATTAATCATTAATAAATCCAATGCTAATATTTTAATTTTCAACGAGGCTCTTTTTGAAAAAAAGATATTAGTGAGAATTCCGCACTCTACATTCTATTTAGGAAAAATTACAACAAAATAGATACAAGTGCATATAAATTAATAAATAATTAGACGTAAGAGAGAGGTTTATAGAACTTACGGATTATGCATTTTATAAAAAAAAAAATGTGTTGTTTGTTATAAATCACAGTAAGTCCAATAGCAGTAGTAAATCTATCATTTATTTTAAGATCCAATTGCAAGCATATCTATAATTAATATCCTTAAATCTACATCATCATTGTATCAAATAAGGTAGGTTTTTGAATTTTTTTAGTTGTTCGCAAAAAGAATTAATGTCATAAAACGTGGAAAAATATAGCTAAATACTAAGGAATTAAAATGTAAATAAAGGAGCTAAACATAAGACAATGGTCTTTAAGCCGTGCTGGTCAATTGTGGATGCCGCCCGCTGGTCTGTGCGACCCTGCGCGCCGCGTTGTCTGGTGGCCGGTACCCTGCTGCTACGCCACGCGAGACGTAGGCCATGCCGCCGCTGCTCAGTGCCTCCATCTGTACGCCGTGGCTATTCTGTCAAATCTTTGTTTATGTTTTAATCTTTCTTACTTCCTACACATTTTTTTGGCAAAAGCTACATGTGCTGCCAGTTGCAGCCCGCATACACATACCCATGCCCCACTGGGCTGGGCCGTTACTACCCATTGCGGATCGTAGACGGAGTTTCCTGTGTGTTGTATTCTATTTGAATCCGACAAAGCTTTGCTGCCAGCGTTTGATACATAGACTCTGGTAAACACGTGATTAATAGAGACGGAAGTGGACAGGCCAGGCCAAACCAAAAATAAGGGGAGAGTTCTTTCTGGATCAAAATCATAGTTTCTATCTATTTGGACTCAATAAACTCTACACATCTGTCATATATATTAAATTTAAATTAGACTTTGCCCCGTTGTGGGCCATAATATCTGGGCTTATTAAATTGGACTTTGCCCCGTATGGGTCATAATACCTGGGCTTATCTCAACCATATTTCAATTAAATCTGCAGTATAGGATTTGTACCATATGGAAAATCGAGAAGAGATCGATTTCGGTTTATTAGGTGGCTATTGTCTATGTATTATGTAAGGAAATTTAAAAAGATAGAACGCTAGTAGATAGAGCGCTAGTTACCAATAAGGTTTTGCAATTCCAAACTAAGTAAAAGATAAGTGGTGGTTTTATTGATTTCATTCATCTTGAAAGAAGAGTTAGTTAGAGGAGGGCCGGACCAAAAAATGGGGGAGAGAAACGCTTGCCTTTTAAGTATTACTCCCTCTGTCCCGCTAGGGATGTCGTTTGAGAGGTATACCACGTGCAGCCCTGATCCATTGAATGTAAAGACAAAGACCGTCCAGATACAGAGAGAGAACGGTGAACCGGGTCAGTCAATGCATGTGCTAGAACGACACTTTGAGTGGGACAGAGGGAGTAGGTATAGATATAGATTTAGATGCATAGTAAAATAAGTTGTGTATCTAGAAAAGTCAAAATAATATATAAATTAGTATGAAGTTTATATCAAGAACCCTGAGACAGAAACAAAATTAGTTTTATATGCTTCCACCTCTTCTAATACGATTCGGATGCTTGCGGCCGGAGGCTATTTTCTCAACTTGGGATAAATGGCAACCTGGGATGGGGAACTGTTGGAGAAGTTTTTTCTGTTTTTGCCAAAAAAATAAGAATCACAATCTGAGATGGAAAACTGTTGGAGATGCTCTAAGTGCTACTCCCTCTATTCATTTATCTCCTTCATCTAAACAAAATTTTTTATTTAAAAGTCTCCTTCATATTAGCTTGGGACTTGTATATATTTATTGTTTCTTTGTTGCTCATTGGCTACCACTTGTCTGCATTTATTGTCTCTTTGCTGCTCATTGGCTCAGTTCATGATGATTAAATGCAAACTGAGTGCTTTTACTCTGCTCCTTGGTCATTGCGCCAAAGGCTTAGATGAAGGAGATAAATGAAAGGAGGGAGTACACTTCAATCCGCTTCAATCTACATGTAACAAGGTGGATTGAGAGTGAAATAACCTCAGTACACTGCAATACATGTGGATCAGAGTGTACCCAAACAAAGCTGTAAAGGTATATATCTTGTTGTAGAAAATTGACTAGAAAACCCGGCGTGGCCTTGCGGCGCCCTTCTTGAAGTGTGCCCGCCAATGTCTAGGCCGTTTGCAGCGTAGATGGTTTTAGGGTTAGGGTGAATGGATAAGTATGGAGGTTAGTTATGCGTCGTTGTAACTGTTGATATGTTATATTTTATTTACTTTTGTTATTGAAATAGAACTATCACATTTTTTAAGGAAAAAGGGGTAAAAGTATTTATTAAGGAAGGAGGAGCATAAGTAGCTAGAAGCTTAACATGATGATATTTTCTTATCAGGAGTTATGAACAATTGGATGTCTATTTTATGATTCTTATTTGATTTTTTTGATATTTACCCCCAAAAAAAAAACATAGCCAAAAAGTACAGTAAAAATTATGTACTAAAAATGTTTTATTTTGGATCCATTGCATAGATGTATTCATGAGGATTTCAAAACAATTTAATTTTCTATTTTATGATTTTTCTGTGATTTACTATACAATTTAAAGTTTTAGCAAATTTATTCTAAAAGAAAATGACTAATAGATAAGGGAGAATAGCGTTGGGCCAATTTTAGCCCACTAAGGCCCATGGAGCGGGTGGCAGTCTGGCCCATAATATAGCCTAGATTGCCGGTTAATTTCAAAGAACTTTAAGAGCTGCTTTGCAAATAAAACTGAGAGAGGAGCTCGGACTGGAGGTTGATTTATTTAAAGTTTGAGGGTTTTTTTTTTTTGCAAAATGACCGAGAAACATCCGATCCAGGCCGTCAGACAACCGGGAATTACGGGCGACGTGGCCCTCTCTCCGGCCGCATTTTGTCTTATAGAGATATGACAACATGATGTAAACAGATCTATATGCCGCATGTATACGTTCCAAAAACATATTAATCACTACCGAGAGATGGAATAGCCTTGAGAGCCCCAGAAAACAACAAAGAAACTATGAAAACAACCAAATAAAATATTCCTAGCTGGCAACCTTAAGGAAGGATCACTAAAAGTAGATGAAGGGAAATTCAATTACCTCGATTAAAGGCCGGTGGCAACAAATAATTCACTATATTTAGCAATTTGTTGTGTATTAGTAATTTGTTCTGTCATGCTGTATGACATTGATATCTCAACAACCTATATGCATGGTGTACATACACATGTTCCAATGTTATCGATGAGAAATGAGTTTAGGGTTCTCCAAAATAATTTCCATTTCACAAGTGGTGTTGTTCTTGCTCTTATGGATGTTTCTTGCTAATGTTGTTCTACAGCTCACGATTCATATGCTTTCTTGATAAATTGGTTGGAGCGGTTCCCACAGTACAAGTATCGTGATTTCTATATCGCTGGAGAGAGCTATGCAGGTGAACTGCCATAAAAATTAGTTAACTCCATATGTGATAGAGATTATGCAATTAATGGTACCTAGAGATTAGATATATGTACTTCCAGCATAATTTGGTGCGATGACTCTTTTTCAGGCCACTATGTCCCTCAACTATCCCAGGTAGTGTACCAAAACAACAAAGGAATTGAGAATCCAACCTTAAACTTCAAAGGCTTCATGGTTAGAACTTCTTGAGCTCATATTGTTTTATGCTGCCTTAATTAGTTTTGCTCATTTCTAGTCAGAAATAACCAAGAGTTTGGTCAATGCTGTAGGTTGGAAATGCGGTAATTGACGATTACCATGACTATATGGGCACATTTGAGTATTGGTGGACACATGGGCTTATCTCCGATGAAACTTATGCGAAGTTGTGGCCAGCTTGTAAATGTGATGTGTCTGAGCACCCCTCCGAGGAATGTCAAAAGATCTTTGCAGTTGCCGAGGCTGAGCAAGGGAATATTGATTTATACAGCATCTACACGCCTACTTGTAACAAGACTTCATTGCATAAGCGCAGGCTAATAAGGGGAAGAATGGTATGTTTGAGTTGCTACAAAAAAACTGATTTTCCTATAGCTAATGGTAGTATTGTATACTGAATTTTTTCCCAAAGTTTGTTTTTACTATGTAGCTCTCTACTATATATATTATTAACAGTAGTTCATCAACAAGTGCTCCTGCATGGCCGAGATGTTAAGTTACATAAATATTTTGTGGATAAATTTTGGGAGAACGTATCTTGTGCAAACTAACTTCCCGTAAAAACCCATGCAAACCACGCTAAATTCATCAAAAAAAATCATACATGTAGATGATATGATGATACATATCCTTGTAAAATATCTTGTCCAAACTCGACTTCTTTTATGAGATATAAAAATAATAAATTTCAAGCCAGAAAGCTATCCAGATGATTTGTTTGAAATTTATTATTTTTATATCTCACAAACGAAGTCGAGTTTGGACTAGATATTTCACAAGATTGTGTATCATCATATCATCTACATGTGTGATTTTTTTATTGAATTTAGACGACTTTTTTGCCATGATTTGCACAGGTTTTCACAGGAAATTAGTTTGATACATTCCCTGATGTGTGTAACTAATCAAAGTTAATTATCTTTACTCTTTGTCTCTGTTCTGTAGTTAGTGTAGCAAATTATCAATGATTATGGTTAGAGTGTAGTAAATTAAATTCTAAATTAATGTTTCTGATTACCATGAGAATCTCTAAGATTTATCGGCTCATACATATTAACTACACATTTGTTCAAATGTAGCCCTGGTTGCCCAGAGGATATGATCCCTGCACCGAACTGTACTTCACAAACTACTACAACTTACCTGAGGTGCAGGAAGCTTTCCATGCCAATGTTACTGGAATACCATATGCCTGGACAGGCTGCAGGTCTGCTCAACTGCTTTCATCTTCTTCTTGTTATTTTTCTTTTTGAAACTTTCATCCTGTTTAATTTAGGCCACTGGAATACCAGAGTACCAGTAGAGTCGGTTGTGCATGCACCATAGTTTTCAATAAACTCCACTGAATGTTTGCAGTGACCCAATATATGAATACTGGAAAGATTCACCGAGGTCCATGCTTCCTATCTACCGTGAACTTATATCGGCAGGCCTAAGGATCTGGGTCTTCAGGTACCTTAATTGGATTTCTGTCTTTGAGAGCATGGCATGCGTGGCTTGCTAGCTATTGTGTGGTAGTACAGTGAATTGGTAAATGTGTGTGCAATGAATTTAATCCTCTCTTACACTGGACATATAATTTGATTTGGCAGTGGCGACACTGACTCCGTCGTGCCCCTCACTGCGTCAAGGCACTCCATTGATGCCCTCTCTCTACCAACGATCACAAATTGGTATCCTTGGTACTACGAAGAAGAGGTCAGTCTGTCTAGGACACCACCACTGCATCAGATCAAAATCTGACATTCCCATTACCCTGTCAGCTAAATACACTAACCATTCATGATTCATGTCTGTAATGGTGTGCGTGGATCTTCTTGCTTATCTGCAGGTTGGTGGATGGTGCCAAGTGTACGAGGGTCTGACGCTGGTGACGGTCCGAGGTGCAGGGCACGAGGTCCCCCTCCACCGTCCGCGGCAGGGCCTGAAGCTCTTCGAGCACTTCCTGCGAGACGAGCCCATGCCCAAGCCGCCTGTTGAGAGCGTCCAATCGTTCTAGAACTTGCATTGTTGTCTCCCTTGGCTTGATGAATAAGGCCGGACTTGGCAAGCGAACCTTCACATTCGCCATCACATTGTCAGGTGGATATGCATGTATATTTCCACCTAATGTCCACCAATCAATAATCGACGTTGGCCAAACGTCGCGCTCGTTTTGATTTCTTTCATGGGGGAACTTTCAGAAATAACTAGCAGGTACCCCCGTGCAAAAGGAAACTGGAATTGCAGCACATCATATGATTATACGCGGAACAAAAAAAATTTAGCAAAATTAATCACAGATGGGTTGGCATTGCAGGCGTTTGTACGATAACGTCAGCATACTATCAGACTGATTGTGGTCGTGCTAGATAAAACATCGAGAACCTGAAACTGTGAGACAGATGGAGAAGTAAAGAGGTTATAGGTGCAAAGGGCGTAGGATATACATTTGCAATCCAAAGAATTGTATGACCAAACGAAAACTAAATTAGATCAGGCAAATAACAACAGAGAATTGAAAGATATCAGAGAATTCATTCTCCAAAAGGTTGAGAAGCAATAGACCTTGTAATGTTCAATCATTGTTTTTACATATATGAAGCACAATGCTTGAAAGTCAAATAACGCATACGTAGTAAGCAGGATGATATATGTATGAAGTATTGCGAATTAAATTTGAAAATGAAGGCATGTGATGAATAACTCTATTCAGTTCGGTAATGCAATGAAATATGTTGCATCTCTTATTGCTATAACAACAGGAGGATTTCAATGGGTCAAGACTAAAGAAAGGAACAACAATTATTGTGAGCATATAGGATGTAGGCATGAAAGCAAAGAGAGCAGCAGGTAAATGTTCGGTACAGAAACACTATTAGGAAGATTCAGATTGCTTGCTGAGAACATTGTACTATATGGTCATATGATTCATAATCATAATTGATTCATGTATGAACGTTCTCAAAAAAAAAATAGGAGACGAAATCCACAAAATCTGACTGAACCTGAAATGATGAAGTCCACAGAAATCCATTAAGTGCATTAGTGCACAGAAACACAATTTCATCTTACGAAGGCACCTGAACATTTTCGAAATGTATGTTTAAGAACATGTTTGTGCTATAGAAAATATATTTCTGGAGCTCAATAAGGCACACAGAAAAAATTGGAAATTGGTGAGATGAAAATAGTGTTCCTGAGAGCATATGATGGTTTACTTTCATTTAGACATCCTAATTTCAACTTCGATAGTAATGCTAAATGACAGAACTCAGTAAGCCAACTCGCATAGTCAATGTGATAATAAGTGCATACAGACTAACATGAATGGCTGCAGAAAGCTGTAGGGGCAATTCGTCGAGCACGTGTTGTGCATCATCCATTAGTGAGGCATTCGTTAGCAAAAGATGAGATCAGAGAGGGATAAGCACCATGGTGGCCACTGCTGTTGGGCGACGTCGCTGTGGCGGAGAGTGCAGGCGTGCTGAAGGCACAACCGGCCCGGCTTTCGGCGGGGCCTGGGGGGGACCGGGGGCGCAGCCAGGCGGTGTTCTGGCATGGTGCAGCTGTGTTGCGTCGCAAAAGTCCTAAAGGCGCAGGTAGCTCCGCGCTCCGGCGGGGGTCCAGGAAGCCGGTGAAGGTCGCTGGGCGGCCTGGCAGATCCGTGTTGTGGTGAAGCCGCCGGAAGCTGCTGGCGGCGGCGTGCGGGGATATGCCTTGAACTGCGGCGGCCCAGCGCGTTCGGGCGGAGGCTTCTGGCGGCGGCGTGCAGGATGTCAGCGTGAACTGCGGCAGCCTGGCGTTCAGGGCGAGGGGGCAGAGGTCAGGGGATGTATCGGCAGCGGGGCTTGTGGGGATGTGAGGCGGGGAGTAGGGGATGGAAGCTGGCGGCGGGATTCTTGTGGAGAGGGAGATGGGTAACGATGGGTGGTGTGTGGCTGCGTCGGGTGGTTATAGAAAACTGTGGGCGTGTGCTTGGGGGGGGTGCTGCCGTTGACCATTCCCGAGCAGTGTTACGTGAGAGGATCGCTTCGGATCGCTTCCCGAAAATAAGGCCTTGTTTAGTTCCATGCAACTTTCAATTGAAATTGCAAGTTTTTACACTCTCTCCATCACATCAATTTATACCCGCATGTAAAAAGAGCATTAAATATAAATTAAAAAATAATTAATTGCACAGTTTTGTTGTAAATCACGAGGACGAATCTTTTGAGCTAGTTGGGCCGCGATTGGACAATATTTACCACAAACAAACGAAATTTACTGGGACTTTACAATCTCTCTCCTCTCACAAATAATTTACCGCATGTAAAAAGTATTAAATATAAATAAAAAAATAACTAATTACATAGTTTTGTTGTAAATCATCGCGCATTTAATCTTTTTGGCCTAGTTGGGCCACGATTGGACAATATTTACCAAATAAAAACGAAGTCTTCTGAGGACTTTTACAATCTCTCCTCAAAAACTTTCATGGAACTAAACAAGGCCTAAGGTATAGTATAGATAAGCAGAATAAAGTGTCGCTCGCTAGAATGAGCTGATTGTATCCGTGCTTTTCGAGTTACTTTTTATACCATTTAGTTTAAAGCTCCACGTGGCACACTTTCAAGTTGGAAGATCGATAGTGGTCACTCCTGAAGTTCTGGTTTGGCAGAGCTCTCGAGCTTTTGGTAAGTAATACCTCGTGGCAGAACAGAACACGAACAAGATCAAATTTTGATCTGAATTTTAGAGGCTGTCGAACTTGGATACAATTCAGCTACCTTGACATGCAACATAATCGTCATCTTTTTTTATGAATCACAGGGACATGAGCATGTTAAGAAAGGCCCTGGCATCAACTCGTAATCTCACGGTCTCACAATAATTAGACTCCACCTTACGATTGCGGGAAAAAAATATAAGATATTGCACTTAAATAAAACGCCAATTTATCAGTTTTTAAATGATCATGTCGCCTAATAATATTAAAATGATAACATCATAGATAAATCACTAATAAATAAAAAATACCACTCCCTGTGTCAGGTCTAACTTATAAAACCCAGGTTTTCTAAACATGAGCATTGAATCTTGATATTAATAATTTCTTTAATATAATACAAAAGGAGATTTTCTATATAGAAGTACAAAAGGAGTACTTTATTAGCATTATTTAGCATGGGTTGCTGCTGCCGATCTGACGACGCAGCCTATCCATTCCATTCCAAACTAACCACCCGAAGAAAAGCCAACCACCACGTGCTACGCTTCCCCAAAAATTCCCTCAACTACACTGGTCAGCAGCCATTCCGTTCCATCCATTGGCTCGCCACTCCAAGGCTCAATCCTCATCACACATCACTCCGTGTGTCTCTGTCTGTAGCTCTGTTCCCGTGCGTGTGCTCTGCATCAACCAGTGCCGCCCTCCGATCCACTGACCTCCCGGGAGCGCCAATGGCGGCCGCCGCGGTCCTGGCCGCCATACTAGTACCGCTGTTCTTCCGCGCCGCTTCCGCAACGGCCGCCGCGACGGCCGCGGCGGAGGCGGACCACATCGGCCGCCTGCCGGGCCAGCCGCCGGTCAACTTCTCCATGTACTCCGGCTACGTCACCGTCGACATGGCGGCGGGGCGGGCGCTCTTCTACTGGCTCATCGAGGCGGCCGCCGTGCCCGCGGAGTCCGCGCCGCTCGTGCTCTGGCTCAACGGCGGGCCGGGTGCTCCCTCCGTCGGCTACGGCGCGTCGGAGGAGCTCGGCGCCTTCCGGATCAACGCCGACGGCAGGACTCTCTTCTTGAACCCCTACCCCTGGAATAAAGGTCAATTTTGATTGATGCCGAGGCGCGCTCGCCTCGTCTACTTTGATCTGTAGCTCGCGTGTTTGTCATGGGGACGGGATGATTGACTGGTTGGGTCGTTGCAGTGGCGAACATGCTGTTCTTGGACTCGCCGGCCGGCGTCGGCTTCTCCTACTCAACACCACCTCCGAGTACACTGCCGGTGACAACAAGACAGGTGAATTGCGGGAGTATTTAGATATCTGTCTA